>ML977140.1:473699-695902 GCA_010015705.1 Aulographum hederae CBS 113979 | reverse complement strand
ATGTCCTCTTTGAGACCACGCTTGTCCTCGCCGGTGATGGAGTGGGGCATCTGACCGACGATATCCTCCTTCAGGCCGCGCTTGTCCTCGCCGGTAATGGAATGGGGCATCTGGCCAACAATGTCCTCCTTCAATCCACGCTTGTCCTCGCCGGTGATGGAGTGAGGCATCTGGCCAACAATGTCCTCCTTGAGACCACGCTTGTCCTCGCCAGTGAGGGAGTGGGGCATCTGACCGACAATGTCCTCTTTCAATCCACGCTTGTCCTCGCCAGTGATGGAGTGGGGCATCTGACCGACAATGTCCTCTTTCAATCCACGCTTGTCCTCGCCAGTGATGGAGTGGGGCATCTGTCCAACAATGTCCTCCTTCAGACCCCGCTTCGAGTCCCCAAGGAGGGAATGCGGCATATCTTTCACGATGTCATCTTTGAGCGCAGGCTCGGCCACCGCGAGGACAGCCAGAGAGATCAAGGCGTAGCAGAACTTCATGATTGCGGTGGTTCTTGTGGTTGGGGAAAAGGAGTGTTTTTTTGTTAGCACGTAAAAAGGTCGATAGTACAAATTAGAAAAAATGAGCGCAGCTCGAGTGAAATGAATGTTCAAGAAATCGAAGACGGGCAGCACACGAGGGGAGCGAGGTAGCAAATGTAGGCTTGGGGATTCAGTAAGGTCTGTGACGTTGGTTATTGCGTGGTACGGCCAGGATCTGAGAAAGCTTCGTCGCGGGAGAGAAAGGCTTGGGATTCCGGGACATACACCTTTGGGCCTAATTTTGTTTGACTTAGACATACCCAACAACGAAAAACTTATGATTTTGGACTTATCCATATGATTGAGCCAATCGCTGCCGCCGCAATCGCTCATAGCGCATGAAAACACGTGACCCGCAGACAGGGTTGAAGTACGGCTGATGCATGTTCCTGAAAAAGTCCAACAAAGCTGGTCGCAGAAATTCTGCTTGGACGATTTGGTTCTTGAGAGGTGGTGGGTGTGTTTTAGCGGCTGTCGAGTTTCGCTGCTCGTTCGTCGAATGCCAGACACGAACAGTATCAAGTCTTGGCACATCAACGGTAAGAGAATGAGAGAACAAACGATGAGAGAACGGTAGTAGAGGGGGGAGCTCGGGAAGGACACGCTCCGACTCCACATATTTATGCAGCTGTCTTATTTTAAATAAGTTCATTGGGGTGTGAAAGATCTGTGAACGAATGCCGACCTGCTGGCTCCCACTCTTTCATCAGATGTGTATCAGTTGAATGACAAGAGAGAAGATCAACACTCGCTGGAAGCAGCGAAATGCAAATAGTTTTGCAGACAAGATGCTCAAAGATTTTTTTAATTCCTCTGCGGCGACCAAATGGCTGAGAACAAGTGGCTGGAACATTATGGAGGTACTCCCCAATTAGAGTGGAAGAACCAGACTAGCGCTTGAGAATTAAATATAACCATCCAAGGTTGTGACATCTGTAGCAGCAGATGGAGGCTTAAAATTGGGTCCTGCTTTTGCGGCTTTCAGCATCGGATGTCGATCTCCTATGCTGTCGGCGTCGGGATGCTGAACAGCCCAATAACAAGCACGTGAGACCTTATCGACAACATTGAGGTACGCCTGCCGCCGTGCAGCCGCCCATGAGTCCAACAAGCTGTCGGGAGCTCCCCGGTTGATGTGGGAGATCAAACATTCAGCAAGGCTTGAGGAGTCGAAGATGCCGGAAGTGAGACCCATGCCAGCATATGGATTTGTCACTGCGCGAAAACGGCTATGTTAGAGCTGGTATCACAGTTCTCGAGGCAACAGTGGACTTACAGTGTGCAGCATCTCCAGCGAGCAGAATGGGGCCTTTCCTAAAAGTCTCTGAGCACAGTTGCTGGGCACGGTACGGGTGGATCTGCTTTATCTTGTAATCCAGAGGCCGTGGTCCGGGAAACATGGCCTCAAACTTCTCCGGAATCAAAGCCTCATAGTCCTTCTGGTCCATGCCGTCTTCCACACAGAATGACACCCTCCACAGCCCGTCGTCACTGATGGGCCCAACCAAGCCATAGTTCTTGGGATCTATCATAAAATTGCCATGGAACCAGCCATGCTTTTCGAAATCATAGTACACGTCGGTCGCAATCAACTGCGCGGGTAGCGTCTCGCCTTGGTAGTTGATGCCGGCGGCTTTTCGAACAGATCCTCGCCCGCCATCGGCGCCGACGAGGTACTGGGCTTCGAACTCTTTCTTGGTCCCATCAGTCGTCGTGACTTTGACATTGACTCCTGCCTCTGAAGTCGCCATTGATTCGAATCGGTGACCCATGAGCAGCTGCGCACTCTTCAGTTGAGCCAGTTTTTTTACCAGGATATCGCAAAACACATTTTGAGGAACAATGAACGGGCCCTGCTTCTCTGGGACGGCCGGTAGAGCTTCAACGATGCTGTGATCGGTCGTTTTGCGAAAGACAACTCCGGTATTGTGGAGCTTTCCAGATGCTGCGTGGACGGCGTCGTAAAGGCCAGCCTTTTTGTAATCAGGAAAGGTGGGAGGCATCTGCATCATCGCTTTGGATTCGTCCTGGAGATGGTCGAGTGACTCGAGAACAACAACGGAAATTTCGGCTTGCGCAAGACGGAGAGCCAGAAACAGGCCGACGGGTCCGGCGCCGATTATCAGAATGGTTGTCTTCGCGGCCATGTTGACTTGTAGTAGGACCGACTCTTTGAACAGTGAGAAGCAATAGAAGACTCTGAATGCGCCCAAACGTCGCTAGATCTAGGTACTCGTGGTAGTGATGGACTTATGGGGAGATGGAATTATAAGTAGCAATTCGGGGCCAAGAATGGGGATCCGTCTCCCACAAATACTCTACCGTATTCTAGTACACAGCCGCAATAAGTGCTTCAGTGTCAGCATCCAGGGGCTTTTTCCAGCTTTGTAGAATGAACGGTGATAGCCCTTAGAAGCTGCATATAGCAGTAAGCTTCTACCTGCAGCGGATCCAACTAACGCGTCTCGACTTGTGGCAAAGGGCAGGATAGAGGACAGGAGCAAGGGCAGGGCGCGAGCTCCTACGAGACGAGATGAAGAGTGTTTGATTAAATTGGGGCCGAACTGAAAGCTGGCCATGGAACAGTGACACGCAAGGCCGTCCCATCCAAGCGCCGGAGCGGAGGGTGCGGGAGCGGAGTACTGTGGTAGAGCAAAGGTTCGGAGCCGAACGAGCCCGGCTGTGTCGGCGCCGAAAATTTGAACCTCTTCCGCACCTTCTGGACGTTGCACATAGCCGGCCTTTCTCTACTTCCATTGCTCCTCAAGTCAAGACGAAACAGACACTGGACCAACATGTTGTTATGACGAATGACCTCAATGGCAGAACACGAAGCTTTCACGGCTTGGTCTGAAGAGCACGGCGTTGAAATTAATGGCATTGCTCCAGCAAAATTGCCGGGCCGTGGACTGGGCATGGTTGCTCAAAGACCGATAAAAGTAGGTAGGGGACTCCCTCTCAACAACATTGCTCGCCGTACCAACCATCTCAATCGTCGTACTCTAGAAAGGCGAAATACTTGTCTCTGTCCCGGCAAAGCTCCTTGTCACAACAGCATCGCCGCTTGTTAGAAAATACAAACTCCCTAGCCATTGCGCTCCGCATGGCCAACTCGCCGCAGCGCTGACCTTGAGCCACGACGAGCTTGACGAAGGCCAGAAGATATGGAGAGCGACATGGCCGACCCGAGATGATTTTCAAACCACACCGCTTCTCTGGTCTGCAGAGTTGCAGGCGCTTCTCCCTGAGCATGCAAAACAACTGCTTCAAAAGCAGAAGGAGAAATACAGGAAAGACATGGGGAACTTGGACAACGTCATTCCTCAACCTAAGCGGGAAGTGTTCCTGTATTACTGGCTGCTGGTGAACTCACGCTGCTTCTACTGGGTTATACCGTCTCCGAAACGGCGACGAGGCCCCAGGCCACCAAAGCTTGCCCCGGACGATTGCATGGCTCTTTGCCCCTTTGCTGATTACTTCAATCACGCGGATCATGGTGTACGTTGCCACTCTCCTGTCATCAAACCCGCAATTTGCGTTCTGACGAGTCTTATAGTGCGACTTTGCTACAAACGCAAGAAAGGGCTGGATCACGTGCGACAGAGACTACAGTAGGCGAGAGAGATTCGAGTTTCGTCGTACTAGCTAATGCAGTACAGACGAAGGAGAAGAGGTGTACGTGTCGTACGGCAATCACAACAATGATATGCTGCTCGCAGAATATGGCTTCATTCTCGAGCAGAATTGCTGGGATGAGGTCATGCTAGATGAAGCAATCATGCCACGGCTTTCCGCTTCCCAGAAAGAACTGCTGGAAGAATACGGATTTCTCGGGTATGCGCAGTTTCGGTTCGCTGGTATGTTGCCTCTTCTGACGCCGCGTAGAAACTACGTCCTCGACAATGACCAAATATGCCACCGCTCGCAAGCCGTTCTCCGGGTGCTGCTTCAACCGAAGGGAAAATCCGTACGATTCCTCCGCGGCGACGACGATGGCGAGAGCGAACAAGGACTGGTGGATGAATTGCGTGTGAAGGTTCTTCGGGAGTACAAGTCGACAATCGAAAAGCGATTGGAGACGATCATGGGCATGGATGGGGAAAGCATGTCTCAGAGAGTCATCCTCACAGACCGGTGGAAGCAGATCCTCGGCTTATTAGAAAAGAGATGCGTCTCCGGAGGATGAGAAGATGCAGAAGGTTGATTGATCAAAGGTTCTCCCACCGCTGTTTGGTCTTAGTGGAGTTACCAGTATAACTTATTTACTGGCAGCAGTCACAGCGTCCTTGTCAGCGGCTAACATGCGCTGTATGGCCGAGCGATTGATGCAGCGGTCCCACCAAGCACTCACAGCCGCACGACTGAGGATGACATCTCCATACCCGCAAGCAATAAGTCTTTGGACCAGTGGCATGTAGTAAATATCCACAAGGGAAAAGTTATCGCCAGCCATATACTCTCTGCCTTGCAAAAGACCTTCGGCAACATCGAAAAACATCTTAACCGCCCGCAGCGCATCAGCGACAACCGCTTCATCAGCAGGCAGCCCCATGAATCGCTTCGCGAACTTCTCGAAAGCAATTCGACCTGCAGGTTCGGCGAAGTAAAGCATTTCCACGCTCTGTGCCTGGTCGAAGAGCGCCGTGGCTTCGACGTCGGAGTCCGGGGGGAGAAGTGGGAAGGAGTACTTCTTCGCGAGAAATCTGCAGATGGCGCGGCTTTCGTAGAGAGTGAAACCCTCGGCGGAGGTTAGGGCGGGTATTTTACCCCATGGGTGACGGGCTTTGTGGTCTTTGGACTGGCGCAATGGACTTGTTAGCTTGATATATAAGGTATATACAATTGTCTGAGACAGGAAAAGACATGTCGTGTTCTTAGGGAATAGGGGCACCCACCTTTTGCTCCCCCTTCTGAAGATTGACAAGCACGAGTTCGTAGTCAGTGAAACCACCTTCGGCGAGCGTCAAACGGACGCGGTCGGTGTTTGTCGAGCCGCGAGAGCCATAGATAATAAAAGCGGGCATTTTCGAGATATTTAGAAGTTTCAATGCGAATCCGGGGCTGTTTGTGAGCCTTGACATTTGTGGAAGAAGTCCTTTCGAGGGCGATGGGGGCAGCCACTCCTTATGTATGCCGAAGACATGTCGACGAGAGCAGGACTCGGAGTAAGCGGTGGTATGGAGTACCGATTCTGGTGCATTCAGAGTCCAGTGCTATTAAGACAAAGGCTGAAGCCCTCCCGTCCCCAGCACTGCCAGCAGCATATAGATGTACAGAGGGTGGTTGGCGGGTTCGCTTTCACTGCCCAGTCGAGCTAGCGTCTACGGCACGGGGCATCAACTCTTTGTCAGCATGCCCCTTGACCGAGCGTGCCGAGTTCAACCTCCAGCTCGACCTCGAATGTTTCTCATCGCCGCGGTCATGATTCATGCTATATCGTATGAATCCATTGGTCTGCTCGGGAATATCTCTCGCTACGCTTCTCCCTCTTGCCTGAAGGGTGCTGGGCGACCAAGCTGAAAGTCCAATCCCCTACCTACCAACCTATCTACCTTAACCATGGCCAAAAGCCTTGTCGCCCGGAAAGGGAACATTGAATGCAAGACCAAGGTGAAGACTGGCTGTGCAACCTGCAGGTCAGTCATGCATATTCCCCGAGGTTGCGTAGAGACCGTACTCATTCCGCACTAGAATCAGAAAGATCAAATGTGACGAGAACAAGCCATTTTGCCAGAAATGTGTCAAGACTGGTCGTACTTGCGATGGCTACGAGCCGCCCTTTAGATTGTTCACCATTCCAGACGTCAAGAGGCTTCCCACTGGTAGTATCGAGTCCGACGGCGGTCTACAGAGCGTCCGGCCGACCTTGATGGAGATTGATCCTCAGCATGTCGACCTTCTTAATCGCTACTTCTCGACCAAAACCTTGTTTGACGTGAAGCTAGGCTGTGGAGAAGAAGCTAGTCAAGTTCTCCAAGCCAGCATGACCGATACGCCCATCCGACACGCCATCTCGTCTCTCAAAGCTCTTCGGGAAGACCTCGAGACGTCTGGGGACGATCCAGCGTCTATGGCGCAGCACAGTCCAAACTATCACTACGGCCTCCAGCAGTACAGTATGGCGTTGCGGGGTCTTGTTTCTAGCTTGTCGTACTCGTCTCCGGATTACAGCATATTGAAATCGGCGTTGCTCTGCTGCCAGGTCCTCATCAGCATCGAGCAGGTGCGGAAGAACTACGCTGCCATGGCCCAGCATATCATCCGAGGATTTGGCATCATGCACGAGTATCGTGCAAGGCCATATCTCTCCACCGCGGACACACTGGTGCCGGCCTACCATAGCCAAATCCCCTTCCTGGATGTTTTCATCATCAAGCTGTTTGCTGCGCCTTGTAAATTTGCAGATGCTCCAGCAACAACCGACGAGAATGGATCGAGCTTGTCTCCGTGTCCGATTTCGCCTCGTCAAGAGACTGTTGAAGCTCGCCATCTTCGCACCATCGCACCAGACATGCGGACACAGCTCACCAGGATCGCCACATCGACTATTGAGTTCCTTGACAAGGTCTCGCGGGTCGAGACGCTTAATATTGCTCTTCGACTCCTATCCGAGAAAGTCGCTCTGCTGGATTCTTTGGAATCGTGGCTCAGCAATCTTGAACTCATCCAGACGGGAACGGGAGCTCCTGGCGCCGAGCCTCTTTCGGTGTCTTTCTTGCGCCTCTTCCATCTGATTTTGAAAATCGTTCTTCTGGGGGCATTGGACTCCTCGCCAGATCTTGACGCCCAGCTGCAGACTGAGAACGATCGATTGCAGCGAGTAGCTGACAGCGTGGGTGACCGAGTCAAGACTTATGTTACATGCAGAGGGACTCGTACTGGTCGAGTAGACCGGTCTCCAGTGTGCTGATATACATGGCAGAGTCTCACAATCTCTCCTGACGACGCGCTTTCTTCTTCGCCGAATAGCGTTAGTGTAATCTGCTGACCCCATTTTCAGCAAGCCGAATGTGAAAAAGCCGAAGGGCCCTATCGAGCTCGGCCTAGGTCTGATGCTGGAGGGAGAAAGAAAACGAGGCGGTCGGCGTGGGTAGACGACTCATCGCAGCTCCCAATCCGGTATGCAGACCGAACAGGCCAATCAGCGACCGACTCCGTCTTTAAGCCCGGCCCCTGACCAACCATAACTATCTACTCTGGAGGACTGGTCAACCCTATAAAGAGATCCGAAACCCCAATGGCCCTTTCGTAACGATGCTTCTTCATCTCCCCCTCGCAAGCTCTAGCAGCCAAGTACCCAACAGACCATGCACTTCCTCCTCGTCGGCGCCAGCGGCCGGACCGGCCAACACGTCGTCTCCGAACTCCTCTCCCAAGGCCACACAGCAGTAGCCCTCGTGCGTACCGCAAGCAGTCTCCTCCCTCGTCCCGGCCTCACCATAACAACCGGCTCTCCCCTCTCCAAACCCGACATCCTCACCGCCCTCCACGCGGCTCCTCCCCTCCCTGCTCCCACCGCAGCGATCATCACCCTAAACACCGTCCGTGAGTCCGACAGCCCTTTCGCGGCACAGGTCTCACCCCTGCGCTTCCTGGCCGATTCGTGCGCCAATGTCTGCGAGGTCCTGGAGCAAGCGGGTATCCATCGACTTGTCGTCATGTCGACGGCTGGGGTCGGCGATTCATGGGCCAATCTGCCGTGGCTGAGCAAGGTCTTTTTGAGCTGGACGAACGTCAGGTATGCGCTTGAGGATCATGGGTTAGTGGACGAGGAAGTGAGGCGGACGGGGATGGAGTGGACGCTTGTGAGGGCTGCGAGGTTGCGGTTCGAGGGGCGCGAGAAAGCGGAGGTTGAGAGGGCGGAGGCTGTGCGGACGCTGGGTAGTGAGGGCAAGGGGATGAGCATGACGGATAGCGTGGGTGTTGCTGGTGTGGCGAGCTTCTCGGTCAAGTGTGCGGATGAAGGACTCTTTGTTCGAAGCGCAGTGGTTGTGGTCAATTGACGCCGACGGAGGGGATGTCGTGGAACTTGTTCATATCGCTCTCGACCATGTAGAAAGTGTTCCAGTGCACAGATAAAGTTAACTGGCTACTAGTCGTAGTTTGCTTCCTGTTAAACACCACAGGTCCCTCGAAACCAAACCCTCCACTATCCCATCTCTCAAATCTTAAACTTGGTAACATTCACCCTATAAAACTCCCCCTGCGCCGCTCTAAAGTCATCCGTAATAAGCCCCTTTGGCCCCAACGCCCCAAACTCCAACAAGCGCCTATCGCCGCCCGTCCACTTGGGCCAATCCATCAAGCTCCCCGCCAGCGCATTCGGATCCAGCGTGTTTACAAACGAAATATAGTACGTCTGCGTAGTGATGGTAGGTGGCGCCAGAGGGCCAAAATACCCAAAGTTGTAGAGGACGTCGGTGCCGTGGAAGGTGCCTAGGAACGAGGTGCCGTAGAGATATGTGTTGAGGAAAGACCAGGACGAGACGGATTGGGCGGCGGTGGAGAGGAAGGCGCGGCGGGAGAGGGTGAAGGAGACGTCGCCGAGGATGGCGGCGAGGCGTTTGTACTGCGGGCGGATTTGGTTGAAGATGCCGGTGCGGAAGGGGGACCCGGATTGGCCGAGGTCGTTGGGGTAGAGGTTAACGTAGTCGGTGATGAAGGATGTGTCGACGTCCGGGTAGTAGCTGTTGAGGTACTCGATGACTGCTTGGTTGGTGGTTACGTTGGTCAGGACGACGGTGAAGAGGGTGCCTTCGTCTTCTTGGTCTCCGATGATGAGCGGCACTTTGGCCCATGCGCCGCTGAGTAAAGACTCCTCGGGCGACTTTGAGAAGAAGTTGTTGCCGGGGTCTGGACGCGGCATGTAACTTAGATCAAGGCTCCTGTAGCTGAAGATGCCAGGGACTGAAGTCACGGCGTTCAGGAATGTCGTGTAATCTCTTGAACGCAGACAAGCTAGTGAGCCATCCCCCGTACAACCAGCGGCTTCTGCTACGGTGTCATATATCCCCTGGGCGGGAGGAGAGGATACGTTGAGTGCTGGAACGATACTTCCGGAATTCATGATCGCACCGCGGAAAAGTGGGTTGCCCTTGTACGTATTGTCGCCGTTATTGATCGCGAGATGATCGTACACGGATATGGCTCCTGCGGATTCGCCTGTTCTAGTAGCTTAGTCCATGTCACACGTACTGTATGTTCTTGATATGCCTACCCCAGATTGTGACTTTCGTCGGGTCGCCGCCAAAAGCCTCTATATTATCTTGAACCCACTGCATCCCGAGTCTCTGGTCTCGTAACCCAAGGTTGGTTGATCCTTCTGCCGCAAGTTCCTTACCAGCCAGAAATCCAAAGCCACCAACTCGATAGTTGACTGCAACGAAAATGATGGGCTGACCCATGGAGACGGACCGTGTAATGATGCTTGTTCCATCGTATGGCGGGATGGAGGTAGAGCCAGCCTCGAAACCGCCGCCGAAGATCCAGAAAAGAACAGGAAGCTTTGAGCTAGACGTAGCCCCAGCGGGTCGTTGCACGTTGAGACTCAGACAATCCTCTCCTTCATTGAGGACGGTCTGGAAGAGAGGCGTGTTCAAAACCGTACCAAGAATGTCGCCTGGAAGATCCTGTAGTGTTGGCGAGTTGATCTGGGAGAAGAACTGAGGGCACGATGTGGGCGTATCATCCGAAGTGATTGTTCCAAGGGACGATGCGATTGCTTGCGGCGGTTTGAGGCGTAGTGGTCCCACCGGCTGCTGGGCGAACGGGATGCCTTTGAAAGAGTCGACGCCCAGGGCCGTCTTTCCAATGATGGTGCCATTGGAAAAGGTAACAGAGGGCCCTGTTTGCCTTTCGGCAATTGGCGTAGCGCTTACGAGCGAGAGGAGAGACAAGAGAGCGAGTTGACCGAACATAACGAAGGAAAAGAAAGTTTGACTGCTTGATGCGATGACTCTGGACTGGTGATAGGTATACCTGAACTTACCTCAGGTTCTCTTTATACTACCCACTACCCACATTCCGGCGAATCTTCCTCCTCAACCGCACAATGCCATGCGCCACTGGTTGTTCCTTAGGGAATAGCATCAGGCGAATGCTGCCGTGGACTCGCAGTAGGGACGTGGTGCGACTAGGCGAGTACAGAGAGAAAGGAATCAAGATGGTGACAATAACTGCGTCGTCCAATAGCGAAGCGTATGCGGCATGCTGAACGACACCATTTGGCGGAGAGACGCCCCGAAGCGGAGTCGGTCCCGCTTCCAAGCTGCCAATCGGGAGAAGAGGCCTTGAGAAGTGAGGGGAGAGTGGGGAGTAGTGGGGACAGAAGAATCAATGCCACTGTCCCCAAAGGTATGCGTATGCACTTCAAGCAAAAGAGGATCTTGCAGACGCGCAACGTGCATTTGATTGCATGCGTGGTAAAAGTTCCGTTCAATAGACTTGACATGGTGTTGATAGTTGGACACGGGAGAATGCAGAAGCAGCTGAGATGCTGAAGAGTTGGCGGCATGGCATTCCACCACACACTTGGGACCATCTTATGTAAGCACATGGGATAATTAAATCGGTCAGTACCTCCACACATAAGGTACATATCAGCCACAAAACTGCAAAGAACCTAATAGATATCAACAACTGCGTCTGGAAGAAGACCACTGAAAAGCAAAGACTCATCTCCACGAGAAAAAAAACAACCAAGCAATTCTACCAACATGACCCGACTAAGCTAAGCATCTACCCAAACCCCAACCGCTTCTCCACTGCAAGAACCAACCTCGACAGAAACATTCCACTTATACTGCCAGCCACATGTACTTTTTCGACTTGATACCCACCATCCATCTTTCCATGTCTTCCCAATTCCCATCTTCATCACCTCTTCACAAGCCCATCCCAACAAGCACAAAAGTCGTCACAACGCCCACCACAGCCCAGACGACCGGAACCCCAAACCTCGCAGCAGCATCTCCACTCCACCCCGCATACGCTTCAGGAGAAGCACTCGCATGGGCATCTACGACGGGGATGGGTGTGACGTAAACGGTCCGGACCGAAGGCTGATTCGCCGTCGAGGTCGATGTCCAACTCGCGATCCACCACGGCGTTGACGTCTCTGAGGTGGTAGTAGGCAGCGTCGAGGGCGTCGCGAAGGAGCGGACGAGTTCGGTAGTAGGTTTGGAAGGAGCTTCAGGGGTGGGGAAAGAGATGATGGTTGATGGTTCGGATGGAGCTTGAGGGGCGTGAGGTGCTTGCACTCCGACCTCGTCAATCAGCCCCGTGCCTTCGAGCCCCGGAATCGATATAGCTTGAGGCGTCGAGGGCGTTGAAGCAGCTGGTACCAATGGGATACTCATTCCCACTCCGAGTGGTTCGAGAGGATGGGCCAATTGAGAAGGAAGCGCCTCGTCGCCGCCGTCGCGTTCTTTAGATCCTGCAGTCACTTGGGCTGGGAGATCTGGCATGTAGTAAGGGGCGGGAT
This sequence comes from Aulographum hederae CBS 113979, assembly GCA_010015705.1. Taxonomy (NCBI): domain Eukaryota; kingdom Fungi; phylum Ascomycota; class Dothideomycetes; order Aulographales; family Aulographaceae; genus Aulographum; species Aulographum hederae. The sequence continues at coordinate 683,887 of ML977140.1, read as the reverse complement.
GGGACTCCAAAGGGCGGTGGTGAGGCCATTCCCAGGGAATATCCGTATCGCCATAGTTGTGGCGTGGGAGGTGTTGAATTGCGGCCTGGGGATTGAGAGGATACCCGGGAGACATTGTCGATTGGCCGTTGCTGAATGCTCCTGTCGACGTGATTGAAGACTCCATGTTTGCAATAATGCTTTGTTTGGTTCCCTTTGACGATGCTGTTTATGCCGAGAGAAACTGAACAGGGCCGGACCCTGTTAACCCTTAAACACGGTGGGAGGATGTGTTGCCGCGATACAATGGTTGAATGAAGCATTCTCTTTTCGCGAGAGATTGGAGCTTCCCGAATTCCTCGAGCAGATCCAAAGCTCCCTGACAATGACAAAGGATTGAGGGGAATGGCGGACAGGCCACGATATGTGTTTACGCCCAAGACGTTTAATGAAAACGTTTTTAACAACTTTTATGGGAATGCCGTTATTGAATGGCTGTCTAGACCGATAAGGTACCTGAGAAGTTAGGCTGAAGACGTTCTGAAGACCAACCGTTGAAGGCTAAGACCCAAGATCTGCCGCAATCCGCCACAACGTGGAACTGCATCCAAGTATCGTTTGATTGCAATCGAACCGCCATGGCCAGGCTGCCAGGCATGCCAAGGTAACCTCAAGTCAGCAATGCTGACGATTGAAAAGATAGAGATCAGAGAAAGGTACTTGGATTGGAGACTCTCCGACAATGCAAGCAAAGTCACAAAGCGAAGCCATAGAGCAACGTTTCTGCCCAGAATAAACCCCGAGAAAAGCTGATGCCAAGAGAATACTCGATGATATCCAACATTTGTTGTAGTATAATGTATGTATAGTGTATCGCTCAGACCTGACACAAGGACCGCTCAAAGCTTGCTCTTACCCACACCCCAAAGCTCTGCGCCAGGGTTGTTGACATTGTTACCCACCGTCCCGACTTCAGCATCAGTGACATAAAGCGAGCGGATCTTAGTCATTTGATCCGTCGCCTCCTTTTCAATACGCTTCAATAATTCGTCGCAGGTGGGAACGTCGTTGATCAAGCCGACGACCTGGCCAGCGGTCCAGACCTATTTCGTGTCAGACTTATGAACGGCTGTACGATGGTGGGATTATCAAGATGTCCACTTACACCAAAGTCCTTGTCTCCGTTGAGGAATACTTGACGACCTCGCTTTCCGCTGACAAACGGAGCGACATCCTCAAACTTGCCGCTCACGCTCTCCCTCTCGGCCTTGACGGCCTCGACAGCGACCTTGTTCTTGAACAACCTGCTGGTGTTCCTGAACCTCCTCAGCACCAATTCAGTGTCGTGCTCGGACGCGTCTACGATGGTCTGCTTGATGTTCTTGTGGATGGGAGCCTCAATCGTGCACATGAACCTCGTGCCCATGTTGATACCCTCCGCGCCCAAGCACATCGCAGCCGCAAGGCCTTGACCGTCGCAGAAGCCTCCGCTAGCAATGAATGGCACCTCCAGCGTCTGCCTCGCCTTGCTCAGGAGAATGAAATTTGTAATATCGCTTTCTCCAACGTGTCCGGCGCACTCAAAGCCATCAATGGACAAGAAGTCCACGCCGAGCTTCACGGCACTCTGGGCATGTCGGATAGTGGTGCACTTGTGGAGGATAATGACGTTCGCCGCCTTGAGCTGCTTAATAACAGGACCAGGGCTGTTTCCGGCCGTCTCTACAATGTTGACGCCCTCCTCAATAATAACGCGGGCGTAGGCGGGGTAGTCTGGGGGAACGAGGGCGGGGAGGAGGGTGAGATTGACTCCGAAAGGGTTCTTTGTCATAGTCTTGCATTTTCGGATTTCCTTGCGGAGATCTTCGGGGGTAGGTTGTGTGAGAGCGGTCAGCTGTAGGAGGCAGAGTCAGTGAAAGTCCAAGAGGCTTGTTTGAGGGCGGAGCAATGGGATATGGCGGTTTGGAAGGTTGCAGGACGTACAATTCCGAGGCCGCCAGCGTTACTGACGGCACTCGCGAGTTCAGCGTAGCCGACCCATTGCATGCCACCCTGGACGACGGGAACTGTGGCAGTATCAGCAAGAGTTCGGCGACCGTATGGAGCCGTCGACTGTACCTCTGATCCCCAACTTCCGGGTAAGCGCGGTGTTGAAAGGCATGATGTGGGGTTCTAGAGGTTGGAACTGGAGAAGGAAAGGAAGGGAAGGGAAGTAGGGGAGAAAGAATGAGAGGAAGTAGGGGAGAAAGAATGAGAGGAAGATTGCGAATGAACAATCTAAAGTTCCCACGTATATGACTCGGCGTTGCGAAGTCAGAACCGAAGTGGTGCACTGGTTGGAGATTCGGTTGTTCTTTGATTTACCCCAGATTCGCCTATAAAGCCGAGGCTCACGCGGCGCGACTTGCAGGTGGGGAACAAAGAGTGCCGCGCCGGCTGAACAAACACGTGATTATTAATCTTCACCATACGGAGAGGCACGAGGCACTACTACCTACCTAGGTTTTGCCTGAGGAACTCTTTTTGTACGGCGCGTTCTTAGAGGCGTTCCTATGACACGGAATCCATTTTAATTTTGCGTTCACTTAACGTTGCTGCCCGATCTCACTCTAGAATCTTGATGGTCATACTAGGGGCGGATACATTGAGTAAATGGAAGATAGATATTCTTCGGTATGCATTTTGTTGATATGATTGCCATCAATATAGGCTTGAAAGACTTCTTGTATACTGAAGAAGTGAAGAAAAAGTTCAATTTCCCCAAATGAATGGATAGTCAGATAAGTCGTTCACAGTTAAACAAATACGAGCCACGAGCGTCAAAGAAACATCAGCGGAACCATCTCCTGAACAAGAAAGACATCCATCCATGAGCCAAGTTGCGTTGGCGAAAGTCAGTAGGCTCGTTGCTTCCTTCGGGATTTGCATCCAACTCCACGGGGTGAATTCGCGATTGTACGCTGCGGAACGATCTCGAAGAATCCGATGCACCATCATCGTCTGGTCCCCTTTCGCCAGACGGTCCGATCGTTAGACCATCCTGCACCGTAGTTGTGGCGGTCGAGCTGAATCTGAAGAAATTTGAGCCTCGACGCCCTAGAAAATGGTTGCCAACCTCTGACGCTTTCCGCTGTTCCTCCAATTCTTTTGGTTCTGCGTTGGCGGGCTTTTCTTGCATCTGGATTTCGGCTGGTTTTTCAGCTTCGTGCTCTTCTTCGTCAGCACTCCCTGGACGTCCTTCGATTGTTGCAAGCTTGAGCTTTCGCTTCCGATGTAAGCGTCTCGCGAGGAGAGAGAAGCCTACGATCAATAACACTACGGGGACTACCACAGCAGGGACAACGATTTTGATCAGATTCGTTCCTGTGAAGAGATGAGCGCCAGTCGAGAGCTTCTGTGATAGTCCTACCATATCCATGATCGTAGTGATCAGCTGTCCAGTTTCCAGAAGTCCACGTCGGCCAGCAATCATAGTTCGTAAAAGTGACATTATCATCGTACATCACAAATCCAGTGACACAGGTTGTGTGAGCCCCTTCTCCTGTACATGGAGAGTCCTCAAATGGCCCAACTCTTATAGATGTGTTTGTACATCCAATAAACATTGGAACCTGGACTAGTGCGGTGGTCGCGCATCTGGCATATGGGAGCAGCGTAGTCCAAGTACTTCCCGTTGGACAAGTCCACACCGTTGGATACGAGTAGTCACTGATGCTCGTAGACCCGATAGCCTCAGGTCCGAGAGATCTCTTGAGCTCCGGTGGCGGAGTACTCAAAGGCACCGTCTCGAGCAGGCCGAGGGAAGAATTGTCCGGAGTAGCCAAAAGCGCCCATGCGTTTGGGATACCCAGTATGAATAGAAGCAATAGCAACATATTGGCTCGAAACATGACTGTTTCCACCACTCTGTAGCAAAGCGGACAAAATCCAGAAAGAAAAGTGGATCCAAAGGTAGATTCAACTTGGCCGGTGACTTTAGATATGCCATTCGGGATTCAGCCTTGCTGCACAAAATCTTGTTTCGGAGAAGGCTGTGCTGCTTCCCGCTTTCGAAGGCCTCGAGCCCCCCAGCTTCACCAGTGCCCAGCAACGACAGACAAATCATCCAAAAGACGGACCAAGCAGGGAGGACAACTAAGATGGATCCCGAAGAAGGAGCATGACTTACCCAAAAGCAGTGTGCTAGGTACACGTCTTGAGCTTATCTGGCATACAAATTGGTCATCCACCTACAACATGATCAGGCCGAACGAGGGATACGGTGGGGACAGCCAATGGACTGCTGGGATACTGGAATCTTGCAGCCTTGCGTTGTCGAGCACCCTCCCCTCCACCTGGAGCTCGACTGTGGCTTAGACGTGGGGTCCATTGAAAGACACGGCACGCGAGCCAATTCAGGCGGACTTGGAGAGCTCGAAAGGTCGTCGTACTTATCGAAATCTGGGGCGAACCTGCTGGACTTTGTTCGTGCTGCGTTGCCTTTTTCACACGAAGGATCGAGGGAGCCTTGCCGTGGTGGCCTGGGGCCGTCCTCGGCCATGAGCCAGGTCGCGCGACTGGAGCAGGCTAGGCAATGTCTTGAGGGTTGGCTAGTTGGATGAAATGGGTACCTGAGGCAACTGACAACCGTTGTGTTGATTGAAGGTAGACTGGAAGACATAGACGGCGCCCGGGGAATCGCAGTTTAGATCGACTATTCCATTTCAGGCAAGCGCAGATGTAAATTGCACGTGATCACTCTCAGGTTCCCCTACTAATTGGAGGCCTCGTCATTCACGATTGCCTTTTGCAAGGTCTGATTCAATGTAAGAGACACTAACGCTGATTGTATCTTACTTGACTTTCAGTATTTGCGGGTATGCGCATAGTCATCCGATGGGCATGCTGTTGGTAGTCAGATAATTCACAAAAGAGCCTCCCAAAGGACGCCCTGGAAGAGCGGTTGAAAGTTGGTTCTGCAACCAAAATTCCCTCATCCAGGATCCAAAGGACTCAACACACTCTCAAAGCGGAATTTCCAAACGAAAAATAGTACATTCGATCTGACTCGCCGTCTTCTCCATTCCACCATCAACCCGCCACGACTTTGCAACGGCCTGTGCTGCCTCGGAGACCGACATGCCTGTCATGTACCATCTTCCTCACATCAGACGGCTTGATAAGCTGGACACTGGACACACTGGACACATTTGGCACATTGGGGAGGCGATGGAGGGTTGACAACGGCGACTCCTTTCTCGGCGCACCTCTTCTTCACAATGTGGCAGCATATCCCCTTCGCCGCCGACCCAAACGCTAGGCCCCAGAACAAGCCCATGCAGGTGCCTCCAGATACCGTCCCAATTGCAAACAGCCATATTGAATGACGCTCCACTTCAATCCCGCTGTTGGACCCCTCGAAATCGCTTCGTTTTCGAAGTATGAGCAGCATCGATCCGAGCCAGGCTCCAGCCATGACAATATCCCGATAGGTTTCGTCGAAGTACTGCTTTGGGCTTTCGTCGATGATGCAAGCGTTGAAGAGGACAAAACAGGTATATACCAACGTAAGGACGGATACGAAGAGCGCTGCTCGTCATGTTTTAGCTCGGCTCGGGAAGACTGGGGCCGTAGCTAGCGTAGGAACACTGACCGCAGAGGACATGTCTCCAGATCTGATTCCAAGGCCCGGGTATGATCCACAACCAGGAGAGGCAAATCAGAGTGACGAGCGAGAGGACCATTTGGAGCAAGCGGATCTCTCTGAGGGGGTTGACGAAAGAGACGGTGACACTGGCCGGAAATGGCATTCTTTGCTGGCATAAGCCGGCCCGTGGATGGTGTTGATGAGGATGGTGATGTCGGAAGAGAAATTGAAGAATCTGTGGACGTGCTAGGAATTTATGAAAGTGATACCTTCTACCTACCTACCTACCTACCTACCTACCTGGTACCTACCTCTTGCACGATGGGAAAGAATACAGGCGTTATCAGGAAGAAAGTGCAACTGGTACTTGACAATACTCGACGTGGAGCTTGCAGGTGGATAACAACAACTTCTTGCAACATGATTTCGACCGTAGAAATGTTATCTGAAGGGGCTCTCGCCCGGGCCTACCGGTACCTAGATAGACAGAGATGGCTGCAATGATTGTGGGAACACTGAGAAGATGACAGAATTATTCATCCCATTGATGATATGGTCCGAGTCGCACTTCCCGCTGCTGATGTCTGATGGAACAATTTCCCTCCCATGGACGACCTGGCCGAGTGAAGTTTGGAATGACATCGAAGACATTGACAGTAGGCTAGGGACGTGATCCGATAGAGGGTACCTTAACTCAGACGGCGTGATTAGGGTGCAGAGTGCAGAGTGCAGTGGAGAGAACCGGCTGATTTAGGAAGAAGTAATGGAGGGGTGGAGGGAGGGCTACTGTCGGCCCCATGCGTCCGACACCTAGGTACCACAGGTCACTGAGGTTCCTTTCAAGGAATGGGAGTTTTAACGAAAATCAGTTCCGGATCCTTGGATGTGAAGCAATTGTTTTCCCCGAAACACCTAGGTACTCATGAATGGGAAAGATGCTGGCACAGCTGGTCGGAGGAAGATGACGATGGTGACCGACAGGATGGAGCCTGAGGAGTGAGCTGGATGACCGCTTGACCGGTGGGGGACATGTCGAACCTGAATGCTTTATCGCAGAAAAGCTACCCCGGTTGGGCCTAGCGCGGCGATAAGTGAGCTCCGACGGGAGTCGACTGCGGTGGAGGTGCGTAATTAGTTGGTAGAGGCAGAGGTAGAGGACGAGAGCGAACCGCAGCTCGACGAGCTCGACACTTCCGCCATCTGACCGTCTCGTCTCTACCAAACCCAGGTGCAGTCACGGACCGTGGTTCGAAACGCGACGACGCTCCAACTTCTCTGCCGCCAGTGTCGCCTCGTCGAAACACAACCGGCGCCGTGTCGGCGCGGTGCTTGCCCGCGAGCTTCCATTGTTGTTCGTCCTCGTCGTCACTCGGACCTCCAACCTCAACACCCCTCCATCGCTCGACACGTCCACCGCGAGAGACTCGCTGCCAACCGCCAAAACACCCCAGCTGCGCTCATATCAGATCTGCTCGCCTTGGCCTTTATCAACGGCCTTGACAGCGGGGAGCGCAACCAGGACCTCCCCGGCATCACCACCCGCGACCTCGACATCATCCTCAACTTACACACTTCGCCTCCACGTCCACCCCTCACCGACATACAACCTACATCAGTGTTTTGATCACTGCGCGCCTTGACTTGCTTGGTTTCTGCCAGCGCCTGCGGTTGACTGTTACGGCTGCTTGCCAGCGTCTACTGTCAACTCTTGCGCCAGCACCACCATCTTCGTCCTGGCCGACCACAATCAACAACCTCCTCCACCCACCCCATTCGCATCCGACCGCCCAGCCGCCCCGCCGTCCCAAACATCTACTTCCCACGAATTCTCAGCCCCAATCCCCCCAACCATTCCTTCCCCCCGACCTGAATCGAATATATCCATTGCCCCACAAACCACCGCACCTCCGAAACGCGCCCGCAGCGCCTCGTCGTCTTCCGGGGCCGAAGGCTCTTCCTCCAAGCTTCGAAGCGGCACGCAGCCTTCTCCCAAGCGCAGACGTGGTGAGGACGCTGCAATGCGGCATGGTACCAGCCCAGGCACTCCGCACGCGAATGGCACCTCGAATGGCTTCTCGGGCCCATCCTCAAATGTTGCAAATGGAAGTTCTGCGAGCAACGGCACACACGCGAATGGAAATCAGTCTGTAGCGGCTCCGGAGCCACTGTCCAGCATGTGGCATGGTCACGATCGAGAAGAGGTCACGCGCATACTAATTCAAGGCCTGACAGATCTCGGATATCACAATTCTGCACTCTCTCTATCTGAAGAAAGTGGACACCAGCTTGAGGGGCCTACCGTTGCAGCTTTTCGGAATTCGGTTCTTCAGGGAGACTGGGCCGAGGCGGAAGTATTGCTTTTCGGTTCTGGATCTGATGATACCGGTGGTGTGGAGCTTCCAGGCGGGCGAGCGCAATCCCCCAGTGGCATTTCCCCAGCTGCAAATAGTGCCAGGCGCAAAGGTCTGACTCTGAAAGATGGTGCCGATGTCAAGGAGATGCTCTTCTCGCTGAGGGAACAGAAATACCTGGAGCTGCTGGAAGTCGCTCTGGATCAGAAAGATGCCACGCTGCGAACTCCCGCTTTGGAAGTGCTTCGTTGCGAGTTGACGCCTTTGGGCCAGGCCACCTCGCGTCTGCATGCGATCACCAGGGCCGTGGTGTTCTCTTCTTCCGAGGATCTCAAAGCCCAGCTGCAGTGGGATGGCGCCGGTGGAGCCTCTCGAAGCCGTCTCTTGTCGAAATTGTCTAGTAAGTTTGCCAAAAGAAATACTGGTACGCATGAGCTAACAAAATTCCAGAGTCCATCTCTCCAAGGGTCATGATTCCGGAGCATCGATTGGGTTCCCTTCTGACTGAGATCAAAGACACCTGGATTAATGGATGTCTTTATCACAACACCGCCGACTCGCCATCATTGTACGTCGACCACGTCTGCGATCCCAGTGACGTGCCATTGGCATATGCGACAGAACTGAAGTTCCACGTCGACGAGGTGTGGTTTCTCGCTTGGTCACCTGACGGAGAATGGCTGGCCACCTCTGGAAAAGACAAACGAGTCCTGGTCTACAAGAAGAAAGGCCGCACCCTTGTTCTCTCTCATACATTTTCCGACCATGAAAGTGGTGTATGCTACTTGTCGTGGAGCCCTGACAGCTCGAAACTCATCTCATGTACAAAGGAAGAAGACAGCTCTGCTCGAGTGTGGGATATCAACGTAAGTATTCCTCATCGCGCTCACAGTGAAACTTTTGCTAACCTTCTTGCAGACTGGCGACTGTATCATGGCGATGAACAGGTTTGCGTACGCAGTGACTGCAGCTGCTTGGGCACCCGACGGCGATACCATTGTGATTGGCACCCAGGACACGAACGAACCCATCGGAGTATGGTCTTTGCGGACCCGCAACAAGATTCACACCATCTCCGAAACCGACCGACCACTGCGCGTGTACGACCTCGCCCTGTGCCCTGATGGGAAGCGCGTCGTGGTACTCGGCGAAACTCGCATCATCATCTACGAACTCATGTCAAAGAAGAAGCTACACGAATGGGCCATGGACGTCAAGTTGACAAGCCTTGACATCAGTCGCGACGGGACCCTGATGCTTGTTGGCATGAACGACAGTAGGATCCAGCTACTCGATATCGATACATGCGATGTCCAGATGACTTTCCATGGCCATACGCAAAGGGATTTCATGATTCGCAGCAGCTTCGGTGGCGCTGGTGATGGCTTTGTGATTAGCGGAAGCGAAGGTAAGAACCTCCTTCCGCATTCTCTCAAACTTGTTACTGATACATCCATACCACAGACTCCCGGCTCTACATCTGGCGAACCACCGGTCAGCTCGTGGCTTCGCTCGCGGGCCACGGTGCCGGTTGCGTCAACACCGCAGTATGGAACCCCAAATATCGCGGCCTCATCGCCTCCGCAAGCGATGACAAGACCGTCAGACTGTATGTACCCCCCATGCCTTCTTCTCCCGTCAGCATCTTCGAGTTGTCAAAGTACGTTTTCGGATTCGGAGGATTCAATGTTCCTGCAGCTCCCCGCCCCCTTGCGCCTGGAATGACTTGAGAGTATTGTACTGACGAGCATCACGTCCAGATGGACGACAGACACCAGCCCCAATTCTAGCTCGAGCTCTGCTGCATGATGGAGCTGCCCATGGTGGCAAGTCATGCAGCAGACGCTGACTAGCATACATTCATTCCCCCCTTGTCCCCCCAATTTGCTGCGATACCCCAATACCCCATTCCGTCAATTTGAAAACTGCTGTCACAAGATCACAAGACATCCTTGCGCTTGTGTCGTCACCAGGAGGTGTGTATTTTTACACTTTTCTTCTTTTTTGCTCGGCGCTGTGCAACACATCTTCTTCCCTGTCTATTTAGAATCAAATTGACCTTCAGAGAAATTGCATCACACTGAGACCTTACTCACTGTAGAAAAACCCCTTTTGCTCTTTTTCCCCAACGCCAATCTTCCTAGGAAGGCACTTCTCACGGCCCTTCTGCACGCATGGCTCGGTCCACACGCATTTGCATGGGAAATGGCGAACGAACGGTCGGATTTCACAGACGGACATGGCGTTTCTGCATCACGGCATACGGCACGGCGAACTCGAGTAGCGGAAGCGGCGTGGACGCAGCATAGGGGGATTTTGTACATGTCGGAATTGTGAGGAGGCATCCGATAGGCTGGGATCTAGGGGATGTAAGAGAAGGGAAAGCAAGGAAAGTTCTGGAGCCTGTGTCGAACAGCGGAGGATGAGTGCATGGTTGAGGTGGGAGTGAATTGGAATGGAACGGAATGGAATGAAACGCTCCAGTGATGGGTGGATCGCCTCGATAGGATAGGATAGGTGAAATCGAGACGAGGTCTCTGCCTGCCAAGCACTTGAACTTTTGTTGCCCATTACACCTTGAAAGCTGACCAGAGGTATGGCGGGCATTGGCACTCTTTATAACCCTTATACCGCCTCACCTCGCGTCCAATACCGAGTTGCCTACCTAGGCATGTTTTCGGTTTCGCTCGTCACTCACTCGCTCACAAGTCACCCTGCACACCCTACACGGACCGCTTTTCCCAAATGACAATCACGTGACCGGCCATCCATCTCGGATCAGAAAAACTTCAGGAGTCACGAACATCAAAGCTTGAGCGATGGAAATTTGGATATCATGCTAGGTAAACTTGAAGAAGCTACTACCGAAATGATGCAAACGTAAAAATCAGAGAGCCGACCCATTCATTTCCCACTCCTGCACTCTTCACGACCGTGTGCCAATGATCCAACCATCCAAAACGAGTCCCGTCAAGATGGCGGAATCCAAGGCCTGGAGGAGGTGTGCAGGGAAAAGACACTTTTTTTGATACAAAACACTCGCTTGCAATGCAGGAAAGACAGAAAAAGGCAAGAAGAAAGCAGAGATTTGAGAAGAGATGGAAAGGTAGGTAGGTGGGTCGGAGGGAAAGTTTCATCCACAAATATCGCTTTTTTCTTTTATTGGCCGTTTGGCACTTCTTTCGGCGCTTCATCCCCAAAAACTCAACTTTTTTGGACCCTTTGGCCATTCGCTTTGGCGCTTCATTCACCACATGATGCCGCTTGTTTTTTGCCCTCAGCTTTGCATCGCGCCGTTCTCCTTCTCGAGTAGCATCGACATGGGGATATCAAGTCCCGGTTATAACTTTTTCCCAACCATCTGCAAGGGCAATAATACATAGCAGGCAAAATCCTGCTGGGACTTTTGAGTTTCATCAACATGGAAAAACGGGCAGTCTCTCGGTCAGAGTCGGCCCGGTTTTTCTCGACACCACTCCTTCCTTCCTAGTCCTGATTTTCGGGCCCCTTGAGCGCTTCCAACGCTCTTTCCAGATCCGTTTCAGACACCATGACCGTGCCTGCCTTGGCCGTACTCAAGTAGCTCATCTCGACACTGTCTTGGATTGCATCTGCGGTCCGCCCGACCAGTCTTCCGGCAACACCACATACGATACCGGTGCTCTCGGTCGGCATGGTGCGCAGATCCAACACGATGGGCACGAGCACGTCTTCGCGGTTTCCCAGCAGCACACTCTCCATCACGGCGCCTCCATTCATACGATTCGGGGCGGGCCGGTCGAAGTTGCAGAGGAGGTGCTCCTCGAGAAGGAGAGAGGCGGGCTCCGAGTCGGTCAGCGTGATGGAGAGGAAGCGCGGACGCGAGATGAGGCAGCGGACGAGGCCGAGGTGCAGGCGGTCTTCGGTGGCGCCCGAGGCGGACCAGCTGCCGCCTGTCGTTGCGAGGGTGCTGCTGCTGCCGGAGTCCTTGCGCGCCGAGAACTGGATCAGGCGGATATCGGCGTCGACCGTCGGTTGGATGTTGTGCCGGTTGAGAGTGGCGAAGGTGCGGGTTTGAAGCTCGGAGATGGTTGCTGGGGGAGGAGTAGAAGGTGGCCCCAAGGAGTCGAGAGACGAGTTGGTGGATGCATTGCGGACATGGGAGGAGGGGTTGACGTAGGCGTCTGCGTTGGTTTCGAAAGCGAAGCCTCGTTCTTCCAGAGCGTGGATGACTTGTCCGCGACAGCGGTGTGGAACAAGAATGTAGTCTGAGAAATATGTTGTAATGAAGAAGATTGATCTGGCGAGAGTCAGGAGAGGGTCACTGAAAAGTCTGAATGACATATGCCTACATTCCGGCCATGGCAAGTGGACTCGTGAGCTCAAGGACGCGCTGTCCCGCATCTAGGCCTTCGCCGTCCACTTGCATGACGATGTAATTGTCCTTGGTGATCGAAATTTTCTCCCTCGACGCGGCATCAAGGCTCTCGATTGCTGGTACAAACAGTTCCTGGGCGAGAGTCCTCGAGCAGGCGATTGAGCATTCAATCGAAGTGATTGAAATGTTGACAAATGGGTGCACGTAAGCCCAGGATCTCCTGGGACGTGAGTATGTGCCATTCGTGGTGCCGTTGGCCTTGACAGTGCTGTCATTTTGGCGATTAGGCAGCAGAAGCTGGAGAATGGGTTCAAGAAACAGAGTGTAAAGCTCAATAGGTATGTGTATTAAAGCTAACTGGGTGTCCTGCAGATTCAACATGGCGTTAGCGGACCAAATTGAAGCGTGAAGCCGAAGGAGAGAGGAGCGAAAAGTTCAGGTGAGAATTCTTTGTTGGGCGATTTAAGGCAGGCACCTGAGCAGCCTTACGGGCTCACGGGGGACAGGGAAACGCCACAGTGGATGGGATGCGAACCGGTGCAGCTGGACAAGGCAGGAAGGCGAAGGCGAAGGCGAATGCGCCAGATAGAGACGAAAGAGTAAGACATACCAGGAACTGGATTTGGGCACTCAGCAGAGTTATCGATGACTCCATGGCTCGCAGGCCGAAGAAGTAAAGAGTAATGCTGGTCTGCTAATGATGATGCGGATCAAAAGCACAGGAAACACACGAACCGCTGTTCCTGCTTGGTGGCCACGATGTGCCTGGTAATCTTGATAATCCGGGGTAGCAGCAGGAAGCCGCTCTACTCCGAACGCTTCTCCGCAAAGCGGAAAAAGTAAGCGTATCGCGGGCAGAGGGACGGTGGACTCGTTACGGTAGCAGAGGTCTGGCTGGGAGAGAAGATGTTGGGTGTTCTGGGTCTTTGTGCTCCTGGCTCAGCGGTTGACGTGCTCTTGTCCTACAGGCCAATGGGTGGTGTTGTTTTTGAAGTTCATCCCCGGAGAAAAGTAGAGAGGCCTTATAGAAAAAGGGAGGCGGATGCAGCAGACAATAAGGCTAGTCTGATAGGGCAACTGAAATGGCAGACGACGGGGAAGAAGGCAGACCACAGGTGCAGCAGTAAGGTGTCAGTCAGGTAGAGGTAGGGTAAGTTAGTGATGAGCAACGAGAGGAGGCGATGACGGCAGCGTCGAGGATTGTTCGCAGCAGGCGTCAGAGGGCGTCCAGGTCGGGTTGTACGAGGTAGGTTGGTGTTTTGTTGCTACTCGTCCGCTGCACCACTCTCACAGAATCACTGTGCTTGGCGCGATGGCGCATCCGGGGTAGGATGTGGGGTAATGGTGCAGGTGGAGGTGGTGAGGGAGAGCGAGTGGGGGTCGCTGGGTGCTGGTTGCTGGGGGGAGAGTCCAAGGGAGGTACCCAGAGGCTAGAGGTACGGTACGGTACGGTACGGTACGGTAGCAAAGGCACAGGAGAGAGGGCTGCTGGAGGGGGCTGGACAGGTTGTTGTAGGCTGCGGACAAGAACACGACGAGGGTTCTTCCGACTTATTCTCTGGCCGCCTTCGTTGGCCCGCGGGAAAGGTGCCGAAATCTTTGAGTGATGTGGCACTGTCTTTGCTAGCTTTGTCGAACAAAAACCGCTCGTCTCGTGAGTCCGAGTCGTCGTGCGGCAGCCCAGCCAGTGGACCGGATAAAGGGAATCCACTGCCATCGACTTGTTGCCGCAAGCAGCAACTCTTACAGTAGCATCCAACCTTATGTCGACGACAGGCGTTCGCAGCAGCTGAGCTTCGATGGAGACCCAATGCTGGATGCTGATGGAACCGAAGCCGTCGTCTCGTAGTCGTCACTCGTCAGTAGGGAGAGTATCAGTGTTGAGCGCGCCAGGCGCTGGAATTTGTCCCCGGCGCCTGGCCAATCAGAATGGTCCCGGTCACATGCATTGCGACGTCTCGACACCCCTCCCGTCTTCATTGCTGTGTGCTCCCACCGTCCAGGAACCGCACGACGAATTATTACAAGACGCTGCTCGAGCAACTCCGAAGGGCAACTCGATCCTCCCCTTCCCGGACACAACATGCAACCTCTGCATCCTACCTGGACTCCTGGAGACGCCTGTAGTGGCCATAGAGTGTCAATGGCTCTCAGCGTCTCAAGCAACCTCTCGGCGACTGGATGGGCCGGGGTTTGCAGCATCAACGCTGCTGATGCATCTCTACCCGAATTGCGTGCATAATCCCGCTGTTCCCTCCGCGGTTACACACGGCTCATGACGCCGAGCCAGTCTGACGACTCCAAACGCGGCTTCACCTGCCTCACCTGATTCCATTTTAGGCTGGTCCGTGGAGAGATTTTTTCAATTCTTCGTCCACCCACCTCCATAGTATCAGGTACCTTGATGGTCCTTCTTCCTTCGAGTCCGATTTGATAATAGTGTGGGAGGACAGAATGAACTCTCTATACCATGTCCTCGAGCTTTCTCTCGCTATATCTGTCTTCCTCTCTTTCCAGTCTACATCAGAGTACCTTACCAAGACCTAACTAACTCAGTCTCTCCGGCGTCCTCCAGCTGCGTCGCTTTGGAATCTGCACTCTGCACTCTGCAGCCAACGCCAAACGCACAGAAAGCCGCATCTATTATTCCAGCCACCACTGTTCCTGACGTGGGGGTCGGAAAACAGACCCACTTCCCTGCGGCGGCATGCTGAGTGCTGACTTGGAGCAGCGTTTACTGCGCTTCTATAAAATTCCATCTCTGCTGCTGTGACCTGACTGTGCCTGACGTGAACCCTGTACCTCAGCTTTTCAGGGCGAAAAACACGGCACCGTGCCCTCTCTCTGCCATATCGCCATCGTCTGGATATTGACTTCGATTCACTGTTCATGTAGCTCGCTCAATCCGTCCATTGACTTTGATCCGAGTACCACGAGGCTTCCGCTTCATGCTTCAGTTGCCATGTTGGTAATCAGCTCATGCTCTCGCTCCGCTGCACCGTGGGATTCATCACCGGGCACCTTCGCACAATCACCCGCAAAACGACGTCCGTCTCGCCTCTCAAAAGCTATCCGACTCGCTCTGCAAACAGCCGCTATTCCGCGTATCCCCGATCTGCAGCAGTTGCAAGGCGTTGCGCATATCGATTTGATGCATACCGTCGTCGACGCAAGAAGACCAACCAACGACCCGGAAGGCCCTCCGTCTCAACCCAGCGATGATCTGGTTGCACAAAAGGCAGACCATGTTCACACCCGTCTGCAGGTTGCCGTTGTGACTTCTGTCATTTCCCCGCAATTCAGCCATCCCCGTCGTCTTCGCTTCAAACCCTTCGCATCTCAACACCACTCCATCTCCACCTCCGTGTCTTTGCAAGTAGCAACCCCATATTTGCACATGTCCCAATGCCCGGGCGGTTGAGGGCCACAACCAGGCCTGCTTAGAATGGTCATCTGGTCTTCGGCCTCTTTTAGGCCATGGATTTCTACCTCACGCCGACCCCCAGACCTCTACTAGCTCCTCATGCGGAGTCAATTTGACGAACACGAAAAGAGACGATGGCGCATCTCAAATGAGTGAACCATCCTGGCTTTTTGTACGACTTTCTCCCACACCTTTGGCTTCTCTAACCCTCTGATCCTCGTAATGACCAAGCAGGAAGGTTTTCTACCAACCAAGTATCTCCTCACTAGCCAATGTTTTCATCAACATGTTCATCAATGCTCCATGTGAGATATTCTCTTCGAAACACACTCGAGAGGATTCGTACGTGCCAGTAGATCTCATCCAAAACCGACACGGCACACACAACTTGACGATTGATGGATCGTTCCGGGCTCCAGAAAGACACCATGGTCATCTCCCGTTTCTCCATTGCATCCGTCAAACCACCAACCAGGGCCACACCCATCGACTTACAGCTGACTGACATCGTCCACCGTCTCTTCCGCATAGCCGAACTCCCTTATCTCGATACCCTCGCCGCGGCGAACCATCCCAGGATGAACAGTTCGTTTCCAGGTCGGCGGTAGTACAGCAGATGATTGCTGCATATGACCGCCATGAGGAGACGACGTCAATTTGCAGAAATTTAGCGCAAAGTCATTCAGCGAAGGGATACGGGCCGGTTGGGAATGCATCAATCATCGAGTCACTACGAACCAACCTTTAAGCTTCAGAAGACGGACAAAGTCACAGTAAGGGTCATGGATGAGGAATTGGCAGCAGTCATGTCGATACCATGCTAGCTGATCGCTGCACCTTCAGCTTTGCTGCTTCGCCCTCGAGGGATTCTGAACAGGGTAAGCGAGTTTTGTGATCTATCATTCTTTACTTTTCTTCCCCAAATATCCTCGCCTTCACTCATCAACTCATTGACTACGTTTGATGAAGAGGACAACGCACCCTCCAAGACTGCCTTTCCCCTCCTTGTGTCGAGTTAATAGGAGCAAGCATCAGAACTCCTAGGCCTACGACGGGATGCACATGGGACTTCTGAAGCAAACCGTGGAAGTGTTTCGAGAGTGGAAAGGTTCAGGCTCGAGGCAATGACGTTTCTCTTTCACTTGCTCTTTGGTATGGAAAGTAAACAACTTGAATACTAGACTTTGAGGGGAGTGCGGGATATGTGTTTCTGTCTTTGACTCCTGGGAGTTGCAGTTTATCGTTGACTACGACCATCTTTGGAGGAGCTTTTTGAAGACTCTAGGTTTCTTTTATGCTAGAAAACTCTCAGCAACTTATAAAATAAACGCTAAATGCGCTCGCTAGTGGTGATAAAGAATTCCTGTATAGGGAGGGCAGTTGGTGATGGAAAATGTAAGTCAGTTTCTCCTACTTATCGAAAGAGCAGAAGACTGCAGGTGATATCAAAGCTCTGCTCGCCAGTTTGAGATGGAAGCGAACATAGTCTTCTCCTGGACCAGTTTTTGGAAGATTGTTCACCAGTTGCTATTTCTTACACAATTGCTGGTTCATACCTAGCAAATAAATAATATTTCGCACGTTTTGTTGTTCTGCAGGAAACCATCAAGACTTGAATAAATACTTCAGAACAAGTCCGTAATAGATGTTATTTGAACGAACTGCCCGTAGACTTAACCTTGAATTCCGATCTTAAAGTATAGTACTCTCAAAAATGGTCCTCTATACCCTTCGTCGGAGAAAAACAGACATTGGACGAAAGCCAGAAGCGCAAAACGTGACGTCCAAGCCTGAGCCACCAATGACGTCGCCATGTCCCCAGACTTCACCAACCACAGCGGGCAACAAAAAGCATCGGAACCACTTCATGCCATTCCAACCCTCCGCACACAATACCGTGCTCTTCCTCTTCTTCTTCCTCATCGCCTTCTTCCCCGGCCTCTTCCACAAACTCCTCCTCTTACCTTCGCATCTGCTATTTCCCGGTCCTGGCAGTAGTAGTGCAAGAACCGCGACATCTGCGATTGCTACGACTTGCTGTTGCTGCAGCAGTTCCAGCACCTCGTCCTCAATTACTTCCGTCTCGAATCCAGCCGTCACAGAAACCCCCACGACGATGTCCTGGTTCCAGAAAACGCTCTCCCTGCCCTCCAAAGCCCGCGGCTCCTATCTCATCACCGATCACATCGAGTCCTCGCTCCCCGAGATCCGCAACTACAAAGTCGGCATCCTGCACCTGTTTGTACAGCACACGTCGTGCGCGCTGAGCATGAATGAGAACTGGGATGAGGAGGTCAGGGAAGATATGAGCGATGCGATGGAGAGGATCGTGCCGTTTGATGACAAGGGGAGGTTGTACCGACATAGTGCTGAAGGGAGGGATGATATGCCTGTGAGTTAAAACTTTTGCAAAGATCTTGTGCATTAGACATGGAGACGGAATATCTAGGCGGACTTCGAAAGCTGACTCGCCGAAGGCACACATCAAATCCGCGCTCATAGGCTCGAGCGTCACAATACCCATCTCGGACGGCAAATTGGCGACGGGGACGTGGCAGGGTATTTGGTACTTGGAGTTTCGACAGCGGCAGCATACGCGGAAGGTTGTTGCTACTATTCAGGGAGAGAAGATGTGACTTGGACAGAGAGAAAGAGATGCTGGTACGGCCTCTCTGTGACGGTTGAAAGCGGGCGAACAGATAGAGTATGGCGCAATGCCTGAAATGAGGTATGAGCACAGCTTAAACTATTATTTGATGATACGGACATAGCTCATGGAAACCCGAGATACCCCTGGAGTATAAACATGCGTCTTCGATTGACGGTGCACGAAACTCTTCCCGACTCAGGGGGAGCTAATAGCACCATTGAACTGAGGCGATTGTGTCTCCTTTTGCTTCCCCATTCTCAACTTACTTCTCCTTTTTCACGATTCACTTCGTATCCGCCTTTAAACTGTCAATTATCAGTTTGGTTCCTGCAATGCTAGCGAAACCATCAGCGCCAGTTCGGTCCCCTGGGGTCTGCTTTTTTGCAGTCTTCTTTCTTACTCTATTGTGCTTAAGCATCGAAATCTTTGGACATTTTTTCTGAGAAGCAAAAGAGTGTTGTATGGTTGGAACGCTCTTTGTAGGCGGCTTGGTGGTTTGGTGGATGACTGTGGTGGGTGAGGCAGTTTGGGGAAAGAGCGAGGCTGGTGGATGTGGAGAAAGACTTCGGAAGTGTGCCTGGTAAATTACTGAGAGAGCAGTCCAGGTTGTTTCAAAAGCCCTATGTGTTCATTTCGTCCTGTTTGTTCTGTATTGCTGGGCAGCCTCGAGCAGTCCAGCTGATATATTCTAGTCACGGGATACTCGGAGTCTTCAAGGCACGTGCAATCATTCATACACTTCCCGCAATTCTCCGGTCGTCTCAAATTCAATCTGATAACATAATTGTCTCTTTTGTCCCTTGTCGAACAACTTCCTCTTCAACCGTTCAATATCACATCACAAGGACCAATGGATATGGCCCCCTTTCTCGCAGAAAGTGAAGTATCCATGTCATTAAAAGTTCTAAGTACCCAATCCAACACCTAAACCCGCTTTACGCCATTTAAACATCAATCATGAAAAATTCCCCCTGTAATTCCCGGTATCTGAACCGAATACAACATCAAACCGAATGGTATCGTCGCCCTAAAACTCCCAAGACACCTCCCTCCAGCCTCGCCATTTCCCCTCTCTTCTCTCACAAAACCCGTCTACCTCCCAATACTATCCGCCCCATAAGGATTCCCACCCCTCTTGACCGCCCACCCAGCCTTCCCAATCCGATAATCCCTCCCCTTCATCCCCCAAACCATCAAACTGGGCACTCTAACCCCATACACGACGCCCACCCCACCCCACCGCGTAATCGGCACGAGCTGCGTATCGGTCGGATTCTGCGCATACTGCAGATCGGTCAGGGCATCAATCTGCTCCTCCTTGCCGCCGTACGGATTCTGCAGCTTGAGCTCGTACTCCCACAGGTCGTTGCGCAGGTTGTGCAGCATGACGGGCACGGCCTCGTAGACGTCGAGGACGTAGTTTTTGCTGTAGTTTGCGCAGTCGCCGACGGCGAAGACGCGCTCGCCCACGCTGCCGTTGACGCGCAGGTAGTAGGCGTCGGTGTTTACGTAGCCCGAGGCGTCGAGGAGTTCCGGGGGTAGGTAGGATGTGTTTGGGTGGACGCCTGTGGCGGCGATGTAGAGGTCGGCGGCGATGGAGGTGGTGTCGTTGAGGACGCAGCGGGTTTTTGTGGGTAGCCCGGAGAAGGTGCCGTCGTCGTGGCCTGTCGAGGACACTTCTTGCGATGTGATGACGCGCGTGTCGTGCACGACGTGGACGCCGAGGCTCTTGAGTTGCTTCTCGGCTGTGTCGCCGACTTTGTTGGGCAGTTTGGGGAGAAGACGCGCGTTGCCTGAGATGAGGGTGATGACTTTGGGCTTGCGCGGCGCGGCGATGATGGCGCGTTTGTAGCGCTGAGGTGTCGTTGCGTCGTCGGGGTTGTTGTCTTTCTTTGCGGCGAAGAGGGAGGGGATCATGTGGATGCGCGAGAGGAAGGAGCGGCGGTTGAAGTAGGTGGCGAGTTGGCCTGCTGTTTCGACGCCAGAGGGGCCGCCTCCAGCGATGATGATGCTGTCGGCGGCCGCGACTTTGGCGTGGAAGTCGTCGAGGGCGGCGAGCGTGTTCTCGTAGGGTCCGTGGAGGGATAGGAGAGGCGAGGAGGTATATGTCCCTGTTGCGAGGATCAGAGCGTGGAAGGGTATTAGCTGGTTGATGCTATTGCGAGACGAGGTTGTCGCTCGGGAGCCTGTCGACCAGCGGTTGCCTCCTCCAGCTGAAGAAGCAGTGGCTACGGTTGTGGAGCGGCTGCGGCCATGAGCGTCTGGATGGATGAGTTGGTATGAGACAGTCCGTCCGACGAAATCTACAGAAGTGGCAGTTGCTTGGATGTAGCGAAAGCGTTGACTTGGATACTTTCGAAAGCCTTCCTCAATGGGGATGAATGATGCTGTTCGAGGAATCCAAGACGGTGATACCAAAGCTCGCGGCGCTCCAATGTTCCAGTAGAGATGTGTGGAAGGAGATATGAGGATGACTCGGTACTTGGGAGCGGCTTTGGTGATACGGAGAGTATCGATGATATCGGAGAAAAAATGGTGGGCTGCTGCCAGGCCAGAAAAGGAGCCTCCAAGAATCACAATGTTCAAGGGCTCATCGGCTAGATCGCGAGACATGATGGCACGTTGGTCTAACAGGCAGGGCAAATGCAGAAGTTGCTAAGACTTGGAGAAGATATCACTCGAAGATGGAGCAGGTCTAACATGATGGTAACAACAAAGAGGGAACAGAGACGAACGCAGAGAC
This sequence comes from Aulographum hederae CBS 113979, assembly GCA_010015705.1. NCBI lineage: Eukaryota > Fungi > Ascomycota > Dothideomycetes > Aulographales > Aulographaceae > Aulographum > Aulographum hederae. The sequence continues at coordinate 662,757 of ML977140.1, read as the reverse complement.
AAAAATGACGGATTCGGACGCGTGGTCTGAACTGAAGAAGATAGCACGTGAGAATGGAGTGGTCGAATATGGTGATAGTAACAAAGAGGCAACAAAGACGAGCGCGTAGACTGAGATTGACGGATTCGGATGTTTGGTTGACATCTGGCTGGCGTGGTCTGGAGTATGCACGTTTGAGGTTTTGACAACAAAGGAAGCAAGGACGCAAGGAGTTAGGCTGACATTGTTCGTTTGACCCACGCGACAGTAGTAGGGTCCTAGGGATGGCATAGTTTCTAGACTCTTAACAACTCTGGACCTGTAAATATTTTGTCAATAAAATCGAAGGGTCTTTTTCTGCTCGCGATCTCTATTCCAGAGCAGTATTGGGTTACACCAGGCACAAGATACCTGTTCAGTGTTCCCAATCTCCACCTTCGCGAGTTCAGAACGTGCATCCGTAATATGATACACCAGAGCAAACTGCAATCTGAGATATGAATGGGTATGTTGTGAGATTCTTGTATTACGACGATGTCTGAGAATTTAGGTAAGTCGCTCGGTGAATCACCACGTGAGAGACCCAGGGTCTCATTCCCATCAGACCTGCCACCGGTCAAGACCAATTCGAAGCCAGGAAAAAGAAAGGTGTCGGTTTCGTAGATGGGTAAGCAAGGCATAAGCTTGAGTGCCAAATTCAGAGATGGTAGGAGGATGATTTCTTTTCCCTTTGGACATGCACCACAGCAAGTAAGGACCCATATTTGTGGGGTAGCCGACATCACAGACCTCGAAGGCCAAGGAGTAGTCGGGTTTGGAGTTGCAACTTGTTATTGAAGTTTAGTTTTCTCTCGGTAAGACTGATGGTAATTTGGGTGTGCATACGGGCTTGAAGTGAATTGTGAGACCACCTCTGGAGTTCACCATATTCCTGGAAGCATTATCTGTACTATTGTCAGCACCGCTCATTGGCCTCAACAAACTATCTGAAGATCAGAGATGCGTAAAAAGATAGTAAGCAGAACGAAGATATGTGTGCTTCAGGGTCGGTGAATATCACAACTGCACAAAACATGACGCTCCACGTTTGAAAAAGAAGGAATGGAAGACCGCGGAAAGCCGAGGAAGCTCAACATACATCATCCAGCTCGCTCTTTCCCCTAAGCTGGCCATTACTGGAGGGCTCGCTGTTGGATGGACTTGGCGGTGGTTGCGGAGGAGGTGATGGTGGATCCTCTCGAGAAAGCTCAGTCGTCGGCGTGATGGTAGCTACGGGCGTAGGTGTGGTATCGTCTTGGACCGCAGTGTTGGAGGCGTCTTCCATATATGAGGCCATGAAGGCTTCGACGGCGAAAACCATGATGACTGAGCTGAGGAGGACAGCACGATTGTACAGCGTAGCCGTTCTGGAATATCGTATATTTGACGAAGAGTGTGCAGTGAGTATGCTTGCAGAGGTGGTTGACTGTTCTGAGAGCAGGTGTGGGGGAAAGATATAGGGCAATCCGGACTGAGAAAATGAGTGAGCGCAGGTGGTGAGTGAGCAAACTCGGAGAGCAGTGATTGCTTGGTAGCGGCAAGTGACGGTAAAGGAAGGGCTGCGGAAGCCTGAGGAGATGGCCTAATTCGGATCTTGGTGGTGTTACGGCCAGCAGGTACCAACGGCTGTCTGTGAATATACTGGTACCTTATACCAGAATCAGCGTGACGTGGCTTATAGATGCTACGGCACGGACTGCATAACGAGGTATCTGAACGAACAAGTCCACCGGGTGACAGGACAACGGGAAACCCCAAAGGATTCACTGTTACCACTGTGACCACTATCGGACCCAGTATTGTGTTTGTATCTCCGGGAAGCCATTGGAACCTGGAACCTATTGGAGGAAAATGCAGACACTCTTCTATGTATGGGCTAGGTGGAGTATCTAAGGTAACTTGGAGCTCTGGGCTGTTTACTTGGGCTTCTACTACGGCGAGTTTGGAGTTTGTCCTGCTCGTGAAAAGAGTCTGATGATAACATGGTAACCTGGAGTCGACGTTGTCTTCGCTGTGTATATGAAGTCTTACATCAGACCTATGTCCATGGAAATGGATAGATATATACCTACCCCAACCAGGACTTTAGTCATGAATCCTCAGGCTGGATTTACTATACAGGATGATACAAGAAGACCAACGAAGACTACTTGTGCAATCAGAGGAATACGGACTGGACGGGCACTTGCTGACCCGTCCTGACTCGAAGGTAAGCTGGGGAGGAGCCGTATCAACGGTAGCGATTGTCGCACTGTGACTGAGGCTCCTTTGTGGAGGAAGCGGAGGAAATTCCGCAGCTGGGCTTGTTTGCGACACGGTGGATTCAGCAAACAAAGTCTGAGAGCTGGAGCGAAAACTGATATGTCGCCAGACGATTGACGTGTGACATGGGGAGTCAATATTGGGAGCTGTCAAAGGAGTGTTGGCCGACAGTTGGGGTGACTGAGGTGATGATGGTTGCGGACTCGGAACTTGCCGACCGCGCCCATATTCCCCAACCTCTCACCAGACAACCTCACTACATCAGCCACTGGCTCACGATCGCGTTCTACGACCCGATATTGCGACACCTTCCCCGGCTTCTCCGTCACACTGTCCCCAGCCTGCGCTACACCACGGCCGCATTCCCGAAGCGACGTCGGCCTGTCAACGATGCGCATATAGCTGTTCTTTCAAATAGCGACCTCTCGGCGGCTCAGCTCCGCCCTCTGTCCCACGCGCAACATCACCATTCAAGACCCACAATACAACATCAATAGGGCGACCATGGCCACCGTCTGGAGCTCGGACAACATCCGCGACGTTGCCGAGTCTGTCGGTATTGGCTCTCTTCCCAAGGAGGTCGCCGACAACCTCGCCCGCGATGTCGAGTTCCGCATGGGCCAGGTCATCGAGGAGGCTCTCAAGTTCATGAAGCATGGGAAGCGGACTACTCTCAGTACACAGGACGTGTCCAATGCTCTGCGTGTGCTGGACGTGGAACCCCTCTACGGCTACGAGTCGACCCGTCCACTGAGGTTTGGCGAAACCTCCATCGGGGGAGGCCAGTCTCTCTTCTACGTCGAGGATGAGGAGGTCGACTTTGAAAAGCTAATAAATGCTCCTCTTCCAAAAGTGCCACGGGAGATATCTTTCACATGTCAGTTGCTTCGCAACTATCCATAGTCCCCACAGCTAACATTTCCAGCACACTGGCTCGCTGTCGATGGCGTCCAACCCTCCATCCCCCAAAATCCAACCACCGCAGACTCGGCTCCCTCCTCTCTCCTCCCCAAATCGTCCACCCCAGCTTCATCCCATCTTGCTGCTCTCGCTGGGTACGACAACGTCATCGCGAAGCCTTCCATAAAACATGTTCTCTCCAAAGAGCTACAGCTATATTTCGAGCGCATCACCACCGCCATTCTGGATGCTCATAATGAAGAATACCGTCTCGCTGCGCTTGCCTCCCTCCGCAGCGACCCGGGTCTCCACCAACTAGTCCCCTACTTCATACAATTCATAGCCGAAAAGGTCACACACAACCTCAAAGACCTCTTCATCCTCACCCAGATGATGCAACTTACCTCAGCCATCCTCTCCAATCCCTCGCTCTACCTCGACCCATACATCGCCTCCATCATCCCTCCAGTCCTCACCTGTGTCATCGGCAAGCGGCTAGGCACGGCCAATCCAGCCAACGCGAACAATCACTTCACAGTCCGTGATCTCGCCGCTTCCATCCTCATTGCCATCGCCCGCCGCTACGCCAAATCCTCCAACACCCTCCGCACCCGTATCGCGCGCACTTGTATCAGGGAGTGGCTCGACCCGAGCAAACCTCTCGGAACGCACTACGGCGCCCTCGTGGCCCTGGAAGGCATCACACGCGCAGACGGCGTACGCGCGCTCGTCCTTCCGAATCTCAAAGCATATGACGACGTCCTACAAGAGGCGATGAAGGACGAGGCTAGAAAAGCCGATGCCGAGATGGTGCTCAGGGCGCTGGTAAAGGGACTGGAGATGGTGGCGAGCGATGCCGTCAAGATGACGAATGGATCGGGGATGGATGTTGATGTTGAGCAGATGAGGGAAAAGGTTATTGCCAAGGCGGGGAAGGTGGTTGGAGAGAGGATTGTCGAGATTGGGAGGAGGGGGCTTGTGGATGCCGTGTTGGACACGGGGGTGGATATGTGAGGAGGGCCGATGGGAGAGGCGATGGCTCTCTTAAGTCTTTCTTTCTTGCATCGAAGCGGCGTTTTCTGGATAAAAGGTCTTGCATCCAAGGCACGGCAGGGGACAACGGTGTTCTGTCACACATACTTATACCCAGACTTCCCATTAAATGGCGCTTATATGGGAAAAGTCCGCACCAGACGTTAATGACATACAGAATATACCTGACTGATATCGTGGGGGATGGACTTCTTGACACCCTATCTGTCGACATTTTACAAAGAGTCCCATCCTTATTCACTCATGCAAGAGAGGCATCAGCCGCGGCCGAGAGCATCCGGCGTCTGACTTTCGGCGGACATTGACTTCGTCCTTGTAACCTTCCGCAATCATTCCAAGTAAGTGTATCTGCTCCTCGTCGAAGTCCGGTGAATTATCTCATTGCCATCGAATATTGTCGAACGTCACCATCATTCTTGGCTGGTTGCAAGCCCATGTGGAGTCAGCAGTGGTACCAATGTATGGATGGGTATATAAAACCCTAGCGGTTTGCTCTGCTCTCCACATGTTGTTGAAGTCCGGATACTTCCTGATAGTCAAGCGGGCTTTTCACGGCTTTCTGGGTCGTTTGGTGCCTCGAGGGTATAATGTCAAGTATCTTTGCACTCATCACGAGGATTCGGCGGTGAGGGTAGTCATCATTTAACGTCGAAGTGCATCTGCGATGTCAAGGCATGAGCACAACTCTCATCATGTCGTGATCAAACTTGGCTTCTTTCCATCATCACCATTTTTCGAGAAAGACTAGTCTCATCGAAGTCATGATGTGCAAGGGAGCGCCAGGAGACAGCCCGAGCACATCGTTGGTGGTGGATTCAGGGTCGTGTCAAATATGATAAGAGCAAAGGAAGGGGAAGTATTTATGTCCAGCCTCCTAGCGGACGAACTAGTCGAAAGCATGACGTTTACCTAGGTATTTATCTCTTGCCATAGCAGATCCTGGAATGAGCTGGATTCTCACGAGACAGCTAGCGTGCTACGGCCGCGGGCCCGCTTTAGTACTATATAAATCGGACCATCTCTCCTCTCCTCTTCTTTTTTTTTCTCCAACTTGAAGACAGAAAAGCTCATATCAAGTTACTTGTTATTTTGCCTCGCCGGACGAGCAGCATCAGTTCAGCAAGAGACAAAACAAACTCTAATATCGTCATAAATCAGCGGTCACCATCATTCAAGTATACCGATTAAGATCATAAATGCTGGAAAGACTTGATGTATAGCGTCACTAAAGTCCGACGGCGAGGATAACAGAAAATCAATGATGGGGATTCAAGGGATGTGCAACGTGTGAAAGCAGTATGAGATAGAGAGACCGAGGCGGTGTGGCGCAGAAGTCAATCTCGGTCGAATCCATGCTGGAGATATGTCAAGTCCAAAAAGCGAGGAGTCTTTATACCAAGACAAGAACCGGAGTCGACAACATTACCGACATCAACAGACTCCCCACCGCTAATGTAACGGTGGTAGAGGTCTGGAGACCTTGCATATTAATCTGGCAGGTAGGAGGACCGCCCCGGCATCATCATCATCTTACCCACTTGGAGATCAGCACCGACAGTAAGACCACGCTAGAAAAGAGTCCAAGCACATTGAATAGTTGAAATTCGGAGGAAGAAAGAAACGGGAAACGGCGGGGAGAACTCGTGGGTATATCCACAACCAACCACTGCAACAGATTACAGACAGACATCACGAGACTGGCAGGGAAGCCGCCTCGATTCTGACCTTCCCCGCAAATCAAATACCTTTACTCAACCAGACACAGTCTTGCTATGCTTTCCTCCCGCTACGGACTGGCAATACTATAAAAGTACCCGAATAGTCCTCTAAACTCAACTTTTCTTCTTTTCAAGAGACTCTCCAACGACATGTCAATGGTGCATCTTGTTTCGGCTTCCCTTCTCCGCCATACGAGGGGAACTAAAACGAATAGAGATGTCCTCCTTATATCTATATGATGGTGCTTTTTCCCATTTCGAGGTAGGCGCATAGTCCATCATCGCTCGATTGTGATGAGGAGACTCGTGGAATTGTGTTGAGGAAAGATGGTATGATCATTTGGTGAAGATGATCTCCGCGATGTTCTCATGATGAGCAAGATTTGGGATTGGGATTTAGGTATCGAGAGGGGCGTGGGCGAGGGCGGGAGGACGCAAAAGGCGAGCCATCGTTTCCTCCATTGTGGGTAAGGTGTTCGTTGAAGCTCATGTAGAAGGGAAGAGAGGTGGTTCTTATATAGATAGGCAAGGGTCAAGTGTGGATTCAATGTCCCTTGAGACACAGCATGCTATAATAGCGAAGAAGATCTTTTTCATCGTTTCCTGGTGACGAATAGGTTCAGGTTTTTGGGTCTGGGACAAACATAGAGCATAATGGGCGAATGCAGGAGGACACGCCAGGCGCCAGACAAGCATCGTTGGCCGCATTGTGTGCAATGTGTTCTTTAGAGATAACAGAAAGAAGAGAGGATGGTGGTTCTTATATAGACAAGCAAGGCGAGAGCAACCGAGTAATAGCTAGTTGAGATCAGGTGCCAAAGTCATATGAATAACAACAGTAGAAAGGAGTGTTGATCATGACCTCCACGACACGCTAATGAAGACGAAGTTGGTGTGAGGAACAGGCTAGAGAAGAATTGCAGGTTTGATATATTTTGAAACGGGCCACTCCAGGGTGCTCGATGCTTAGATATCCGACCAAAGAAAAGAGAAGCTTGCTTGCTCATGATTGTGGCAGCTCGTGCAATGTCTGAATGCAACAATTTCCACTGCATGAAGATCAAGAAGGGGAAACCTTGGAGAGTACTTGCAAGGAATGTGAAATTGGAGGCGTTATGGACAGAGTCGTTGTTGAAAATATGGATGCGGGCCGTCGATGGCCTTCATTGAGAAGAAACGGCATGGGAGAGTAGCAGGGAAGATTTCCGCGATATCCTGGTGATGATGGGATGTTGATGTTCGAATCCGCTCCATAGATGGAGAGCTGAGGAGGAAGCGAACGGACAAATCATCGTTGCCCTGTGTTGGGTATTCCCTGTGGAGAAGATCACAGAGGGAGGAAGATTCGCAGTGCTTTTATGAGAACGAGAGAGAGAGGAAGAGAACGGAAAGTGCAGAACCTCGATCAATTTTGGGTTCCGAGAGACATCAATGTTGGTGAATTATGCTGATGGGGGGTAGTACATCACTCACCAGTTGCGAGAGGTACATGCATCCGTAAGCTGTGCTGACGAGGGTCGTTTTGGGGAGGAGTAGTGCAAAGCTTCTCCACGATGTTTTAACAATGATGAGACCTTACCTTTTGAATTTTCATAAGAAAGTAGTTGGGGCGAATGGGGGAGAAAGATCCAGGCAATGCACTCAGCCCAGTTGAGTGGTAATGTTGTCTGCTGAAATGCTCGAACAAGGGAAGAAGGTGGTGCTTTTATAGATGAAAAGATGGTAGAAAGAGCAAATAATCCACCATCTCTTCCACGCGCGAAAACCATCGTCGTAGGCAAGTGACGTTAGCGAGAGATAACACAATAAAGTGGTGAGGAACATCTCCATGATTTGATGACGATGTATTTGAAAGTCTTGAATTATGTACCGACGAAATGGGCAAAGGGCAAAGGCGACGGGGAGGCGCGAGAGGAGATACAGCCGTGCGATCAAATTTAGACGTAGTCTCTTTGTGAATATTGCAAAAGGGGGAGGGCTGAGATCTTTATGTGGCAAGGCGATTGAGAGGGAAAAAGCGGAATGAAGGGGATCACGTGCTACATAGTTCTGCTTCTTGGAACGAGGCGTTTGCTGTTGTCTGGACTGGAATCCGGAATTCGGCCTTGAAGTCAGTCTCTGTTGTTTAGCTTTGTAGAGATCTCTTTCCTGAATAAAGAACGTTTGTAAAAATTGAAGCTGGAAGGCTTGAGACGCCAGATGTAGTCGAAGCACAGAAACCACCAAGAAACTCGAGAGACACAATGAGACGGATTTCAATGTACTGTCACGGGTCTCGCATGCATTGCTAAGCCCACATTCCAATTCTAAACAATCCATATCTATTTTTAGGTCCACCGCAGCTGTGATAGCAGCAGAGAGACCGAGCCTCCCACTCCCCATTCACGCAAAGCTTACCGTCCGAGTCTCTAAAGGTTGTTGTCCTTTTTAAACTTATCCCACGCCTCATTCAACGTGCTAAAAACAGCCGCACTGATCATCTTCTGCTCCGTCGAAGCATTCTGCGGTATCTATACCCCAGTCAGTCAGTCCAGTGCAAAAATAAACGTCCGTCACACTCCCAATTCCCAAACAAAGGCATCAAAGATGTTCAAGTAGGAAGTCGACATACCTTATCAGGATGCACCTTAGCAATCGCTTTCATATAAGCAATCTTTACTTTCCCGGGCATAACCAGCTCCCCCATGCCCACCTTCTTCCATCCCGCATCAGGCCAAAGAACCGCATCCAAACTTCCCAACAAAGCGCGCAGATTATCGCTCTTGGAGCCCTTCCATGCCGTAAGTTTCGCATCGACCTGGTCCGTGAGCGCAAACTTCTCATCATCCGCCGCTTCGGCGGCTTTGTTGGCTTCACGGAGTTTCTTGACCGCCTCTGCGCTCGCGGCCGTTGAAGCGGCAGGACGAGTTGCGAGTTTCTTGACCGGTTGAGGTCGCGCGGGTGCGGTTTTCGCTTTCGGTTGGACAGGGGCGGAAGATCCACCTCCTGCGCCGCTAGAAGCAGCAGCTTTCTCACAACGATTTCTCCCCTGGATGCTGACGGCGCCGCCAACTCCGGCCTCGACAGCTTCTTTCCACGCGCTAGCTGCGTCTTTCCATTTCTCCATGTGTTCCATTGCTTCTGCTCTTCGCATCAGTGCTTTGCCGAAGAACTCTTTCATTTCTTTCTCGCCGTCCACACCCCCTAGATCGATTTTCTCGCCCTCGCCGCGCGAGACACCTATGACGGCAATAGCTTGTTCAGCATCGGCGATGGCAGCTTTGGGATCGCCAACTTTGAGGTTGGTCAGGGCGCGGTTGCAGAGAAGGATGATAGTCACAGGATGCTGCGAAGGAAGAGGCTGAAGAGCAGATGTGTAGGAAATGTGAGCAGCAGAGTAGTCGCCGCGCTTGAAGGATGCGGTCCCGGCGAGGCGGTGGTTTGTAGAGGTTGACAAGGCGGAGGGCGGAAGGGACGGAATATTGCGAGTTGGAGCTTTTGGACGGGTTGGAATTGGTGTGCTGCGCACGGGCGGTGTCGATGTAGCTGCAGGCGACCGGCTATTCCCATTGAAGGGATTGTTGGACTTTAGAGAAGGCGATGCTTGTGGTACCGTCCTTGGAGCCGGTGTTGGTCTAGTTTCAGGACGTGGTTCTTCCGCCTGTGGAGGTGTAACCTTTCTCCGTCGAGCTGGACTTACGTAGGCCTGGGCGCTTTCTTGTTCGATAAGGTCTTGAGGAGTTCTTCTTGTGACAGGTTGCTGTGGCCTGTGCGGCTGCTGCATGAACTTGGGTTGAGGGCCAGTTCGATCAGGGGTATCACGTGACGCTGGAGATTGAGTTCGGAAAGGGGTTGTTGAGGCATCCGGCCGAGTACTTGACGGCCTGCTCGGCTTTTGCGGTCTACTACCACCTTCAAGCATCATAGCCTCATCCGTAACATTGCTACTGGGTTCGGGAGCCCTTCTTCGACCAGGATCGGCACCGGCTGGCCTGCTTTGGTTCGCTGCTTCTTGCATTTGTGCCTCTCGCATCCATTTGGGCTGGCCACTGGTATCCGGCTCTTGAAAATCGGCGACAGCCTTTTGCACGTTCTTTTTTCCAGTCTTCCACAGTGAGTTGGCAGATTTGAACAGTGTGCTCCCAAACTCAGATGCATATTGCGACACATCTTTCTCAGCTCCTGGAGAACGGTTATCTTGCCTCCGTTGTGAGGATCCAGAGCGTTCTGGTTGCGGTCGCATCCACGCAGGAGTAGAGCTGTCGCCTCGACTTGGTCTTGTTGCGCTTGTTTCCCTTCGAGGATCCCTTGCTGGTGCTGGTGAGGACGTCCCACCCTTTGCCTTTTGCTTCGCCTCCTCGTGCGCCTGGTTTAGTAGCCATCCGACAGCCGCTTGTACATTCACGCCCGAGTCGGTTTGCGCCAGAGCTTCTACAGACTTCTCCGCGGGAAATCCCATGTCTACAAGTTCGGCTACAGCTTTGTCGCGAGGATTACTCGCTCTTGAACGGATCTCGGCTGGCTCAGGGCCTTCATCGTCTGAGCTATCCGGCGAAAGCGCCCGTTGTGTTGCAGGTGCTGGACGTTGTACCTCTGTAACCGGTTTCCCCAACATTCCCAGAATATCGTCGTCATCCGCCGGGGGCGGCGCACGCGCTTGAGGTTGTGCTTGATACGACGGTCGTGACATTTGCCCAAGTCCAAAGGGGTCGTCGTCATCATCAAATGCGTTGTTCTCCACGGCCATGCTCTTTGGTGCCCCCAGAGCTCCATTCCCAAACCCGTTCGCAGGTGTACTCCTTCTGCTGAGGGCATCTTCTGAGACGGGGAAGTGACTCGACGCGTCGACTGGGGCTTCGGAATCGAACGCTGCTAGAATATCCGCTTCGCTCTCTGTGTTTTGTTGTTTCGCTTTGCCTTGCGCTACCGGCGGTACATAGTTGGCGCTGAAAGGATTCGAAGTTCCGGTCTGAGGCTGGCTTGCGAATGGATATCTATTGGGTTCTGTCTTCTTCTCGCCCAAACTATCCCAGAAGGTATTCTGAGCTCCATACTGCGCCTGCTGAGCCGCCTGCTGTTTGGCCTTCTCTTCTAGTAGCGCCTTTTGCCTCTCCTGCAGGGAGAGATTCTTCTCCGCTTTGCCGGAGTTCAAGTTCAGGAGGCCAGAGAAACTGTCGTTGGCAGGTGTGGCCGTCTTCGAGCCGGCTTTGACGTTGCGATTGCTGTTCGCATTGTTCCCGGATGGGTGCGCGGAAAGGGGAGTGGTGCGACCGGACAGCGAAGGCGAGGGAGTCGGCTGTAAAGTGGGAAAGTTGTAATTGGCCTTTGGATTTGGGTTTGGGTTTGGGTTGGAAGATGACGGCGCTGTGGGTTTCCAATCGAGGTCGGCGAGGTCGTTCATGATTAAGGTGTTGTAAGGGGGAAATGGGAAGACATCAAAGGAGGAACGCCGTGCTTGAGTCTAAAACTCTCACAGGAACAGGAGATAGCTGTCAAAGGCACGTAAAGGAGCTGTTGGCGTCAGTGTGTTGGCTTCAACGGAGTAGGGAGACGGTGTGGCACAGTAGGTAGTCACCAGCCACACACACCTAAGCACCAGTAAGAAGCAGCTGGCACGTGACTGAGCTGTTCTTCTTCTTCTAATCCAAAAGTGCAGGTGCCCGTCAGTCTATAAGCAGATAGTATTATTACATCTTTTCGCCTCCAAAACCAAGCTCGACATATCGTAGTGAGTATCAGATTTCTGCCTCAACTGTTCAACACCTGATGCTCGACGAGGAGTTCTTCCAATCTGCACGCGGAAGGCCGACAGCAGGTGGAAGCGAGTCGCGTGCGCATTCCCGTTCAATTGGACAGCGCTTGCAGGAGGCTGTACTGGGGATTGCACTTTGCAGACGACGCGCATGAACTTTTCATCTCCCGAAACCTAAAATTATTGCATGGGAAGACAATCTCGACCTTCAGGCCTCGAAGGAGTCTTGTATACGGCGTGTGCATGCAGCTTCCTGTAGTGGCGCACCGCAATTCGATAGTCTTCGCCTTTGAATCTCATTCCTTAATATTGGAAATACAAAGGCGCAACGGCATCTAACATACCTTCTCCTACCTACACTGCCCAGTGTACAGGAAGATCAGTATAGGGGTGATGATTGAGGAATGACAAGACGCCGAGGTCCAAACGACTATCGATTTGATATTGCTTCAGCAAAATCACCGCAAGCCCCTGGCGGGAAGAGCAACCAGAAGGTCCAAAATAATCAGGGCTGAAAGCATGCACTCTTCCTGATATATCAAGGAGAGTAATATTCCGATGGCTGGATAAAACAAACGTCCATATTCGCCTTCCTCTCCTGGGCATGCGTGGTTTTCCCGCGGAACCGATATTGCATCTCTAGTTCTTTGCGGAAGATGACGGTATGAGGGCTGGCGAACTCCTCCAGATACCTTACCTGTCGGAACCTGGAGTAGTGGCAGAGTGAATTTCTCCTGTTGGTGCAATTGAGTTGGAGCTTCGACTCGAGAATGCTGAGAATAATGCTGGTGTTGGATCTTGATATGTCCTTTTGAGTATACAGTGCGCTCGAATACGGGGGAGGTGAATCTTCACAGTTCATCAGACTCCCACAGCCTACAGGCCTGAGGCCACAGCCCACCAGATCTGAAGGATGATGAATCCAACCCCGACAACCGTGCCTGACCAGAATCTCGGAACAGACCCGTCACGGTTGACAGACAGGCGCTGGGCGCATGCGGAAGACGCAATTCGGAGGAGGAGAGCGCCTCAGCGCCCCTTAAAGCCACTCTCGACGCCCCCTACACGCGCCCTCTTGACGTCCCCTCGTCGACTCCCCCACCTGATCAAGCCTGTCAACATGTCAAGCCTCGTCTAAAGTCTTGAACCATCTTCAAGTTCCAGGCTTCCCAAGTTCCTTGTCTTCAAGTTTTGCTCATCTTGTTTCCCTCCCCAGCAGCCAAGCTTTTCAACCAATCGCTGGTGTGTATTTCTCGTCGTCGTGAGCGCTGTGGACTGTGTGGAGCCTGTGGTCGACGGTCGCGGCCTTCAACTGGGGTCGGGATTCGGGAGGCGGTTTGGCTGGGGTTTGTCGGTCCCGCTGTCGTCCCGCTGCTCTGTTCCTGTCGAAACGGGCAAAAACGTTCCTGCGCTGGCACCTGGCTGGCACTGGCAGCAACTGCTCGAGTCCAGTCCAGTCCCTCAGTCCCTCACCAGTCCAGTGACCCAGTCCCTACCGTATCCTCCATCGACCTCATCTCAAATCCAACCCTCGAAAACAATCCCCCCCCAAGGTTTTGGCGATCCACTGCTCCTGTCTGCCCTCCACTCCCACCAGTCGCCGTCATTCCACCAACCAAGCTCGCTTGGACCAATCAGAAACAATGGGCCTGTTTTCTAAAAGGAAGCCCAAGCTCCACAGCGAGAAAAAGCCGCAATCCACCACCACCTCAACCTCGACCACCAATTCCCTCAAGAACAGCTCCAACGGCAAGATGGACTCTGCAACCTTCGACGTGCCCATCCCTCCGGCTCCAGACCCCAATGTCAATCCCGCTGCATATCTCAAGAGCATATATGCCGTGCGCCAGCGAACATCCCTGATCATGGACAAGGCGAAGCGAAACCAGCTCCGTCACTTCGATGTCGACTATCGCCGCCTTCACGAGACGTCTCAGTACGTGGTCAGCATAATCAAGGTATTTCTTCTGCGTCGCCATGCTCAATTGACCCGTGCTAATTGTCTCCAGCGCGACTTTGCGCCTGATTTTTCCAAGATACCTCCCCACGGCCGATGGCAGCATTTCGACGTCGGCGGACGGCCTCGCGTCGATCAATTGATGGCGACGTGGCCATCCACCGTCGACTCCCAAGAGCGGACCCGTCGACTCATCGATCTCTTCCTCGTGTCTGTCCTGCTCGACGCCGGCGCCGGGACCAAGTGGCAGTACAAGAGCAAGGAGTCTGGCAAAATCTACCGGAGGAGTGAAGGGTTGGCAGTCGCAAGTCTGGAGATGTTCAAGGCCGGCCTGTTCAGCAGTAACGAGGCAGAACCTTGCCAGGTCGATAGCGCCGGTTTGCGAAAGCTGAACACAACCGTCATGGCGAAGGGCTTGCAAGTAACAGAGCAGAATCCGATAGATGGATTGGAAGGCCGGACGGGCTTGCTCATGCGCCTCGCAGATGCACTACAAAATTTCCAGATATTCGGTGACGAGGCGAGGCCGGGAAATATGCTGGGTAAGTGCATCATAGCAAACATAAAATCCCTCCATTGTGGAAATGAGCTCTGCTGACAATTTTCTAGACTATCTTCTCTCCCACCCAACCACACAAGCTGCGTCTGTGCCAATCATTCCACTACCCACATTCTGGGATGTGCTGATGGAGGGCTTGGGACCGATTTGGCCGTCAACCCGCACTCAAATCGACGGAGTCTCCATTGGCGATGCCTGGCCATGCTCCATCATGCCCTCACATCCTACTCACCCTTGGGAAAGCATCGTCCCGTTCCACAAGCTCACACAATGGCTTTGCTACTCGCTCATGCAGCCCATGACGAAGCTCCTACACGTTCATTTTGCAGGCGCCGATCTCATGACGGGATTGCCGGAATACCGGAATGGTGGTTTGTTCATTGACACAGGACTTCTAACGCTGAAGCAAGATGACTCGGATCGAGGCATTGCGCAATTCCACAAGAATGCGCAAGTCAAGGGACAGCCATGCATGGAAGTCGTTCCGCTCTTCACAGTCGACGACGACGTCATTGTTGAGTGGAGAGCAGTGACTGTAGGATTCCTCGACGAACTCCTCTGCGAAGTCAACATGATGCTCGACCTCAAGGGCTCGGAAGCTTTGACCCTCCCGCAAATGCTTGAAGCCGGCTCGTGGAAGGTATGTTAATCCCCTATCTGCACTGCTTTTACATGTCTAATCAAACAATTAGGGCGGCCGCGAACTCGCCGAAATCCAACGCCCAAATACAAAAGAACCGCCTATAATGATTCTATCAGATGGTACCGTCTTCTAAAAAACCCAACCTCCCTCGCCACCACCACCACAGAACAGAAACCATCCAGAAAAGTATTTATAGTAACTTGACAATACCCCCAATATATGTTATTTCCCGAGAGGGATCAAAGCACATGAAAGACGTCGCCAAACTCAAGTTGATCTGATACTCACGTGCTCTCTCTCTTTTCTCGGCGCGCAGAAGAACTCCATTGGCGCCTCATGTACTCGCCGCAGACGACAGCGCCCGACGAAGTCTCGCTGTATTTCGAGCCCATACCCATTCAGCGACGGATAACGTCGGCGATTGATATCGAGGCGGGGCTGTTGAAGGATTGATTGGGTTGGTATTGGTTGGTGGGAAAGGGTAAAAAGGACAAGTCGAGGTGATGAGGTTGGAATGGGTTGGATGCTGGGCGTGGGGTGTCTTCATGGTGCCTGAATGACTTGGAAGAAAAGGAAGGAGGGTTAGAGGAGGCGTAGGCGTTTGGTGCGGGCTATGGTGAAAGAAAGTGAGCGGACCTGGAATGCGGACTGGAAGCAGAAGCGGGCAAGAGATATCCTCTTCTTGTTTGTATTTGTTATATCCTTTTTTCCCACTCACTTTTCCCCCTCTTTCCTTCCATTTCTTTTCTGACTACCCGCCTAGTCAGGCGGGGCCATGTAATGTGGTCAACGCCGTGGCGCTTTAATGAGTCGACTCTCTTTCCTCTTATTTTTCCATTCTAAAAAGTGCGATGGATGTGTGTTCGTACGCACTCGAACTACCAGGGCAAGGACTGGCATTTGGAGACTGCATGTTCGGATCGGTTTCAAAAGCGATGTTTTGATAGACTCACCATGATTCTTTTTGGGTTCCTTGGAGATTACCGATGTGGATGGAGGGCTCGTGGATGTCGGTTGCTGCGTGATATTAAGGAAGAATGAAATATCAAAGCCGTACGTGCCTTTTTGGGTTCTGATGCAAAGTCTGAATGCCATGCCGCTTTTCGAATAAGGTTGGTTAATGACGATTGAATTGGATTGAGCGGTGCGGCAACCCCGGAGGCAAAAGGGTCAACATGATGCTACCTTACGTTCTGTCGCCTCAGACGACAGGTCACGTGAGAAATAGTAGCATTAAATGGAACGGTGTCATTATGTACATTACTATATATATATATATATATGCCTTCCCCATGAAGGTGACAGGAAATGAAGGTGACAGGAAGACGAGACTCGAAGAATTATGCGCAGGAGGTGCTGGTCGGATGGATGGATATATGCAGCCAAAGCTTAGAAGGACAACGCCGATGTGCGCCGCCTCCTGTCCAGATCTTTCGCCTGCGGTGCTTCTTCGTATGTCCGGTATAAGGACTTACGTGCGTAGTAAGGAGATGGAGAACACAGCATCAACCCTCCAGACCGCCTCCCCATTCCCCAGTTCCCCAATTCCCCAACACAAACCCCCTCCCCTCTCCTACGCCGGCAACTCCGCCGGCGTAACCGGCGACAACGGCAACTCATGCACCTTAGGCTGATCCGCCATCTCATACTTCTTGCCCTCGTCTCCATCCATCTCATGTCTCGTCTCATCGCCATGCGCCTCGTGCACCGCCGTATCGTTGAGCTCGTGCCCGGCGGGACTCGCTTTCTTGTCCACCTTCTCCATCTCACGCGTCGTGGCTGCTTCCTGGGCGGTTTTTCTCCGCTTGCGGAGGAGGAGGAAGACGAGGAGGGTGAGGAGGGCGAGGCCGGCGATGGAGCCGATGGTTATGCCTGCGATTGCGCCGCCGGAGAGGGAGGAGGAGCTGGATGCGGAGGTGGAGCCCGGAGGTGGTGGAGGGGGACCTTCGCCGGGAGCGTAGATGGGGACGATGTTTTGTGGGCGGTTGGAGCCGAAGATGCGTTGGTTGACGGAGAAGTTGCCGCGGTCGTAGTCGACGGTTAGATAGGACTCTTGCAAGAAGGTGCGTCCGAGAGTGTATTGTGTGCTATTGGCTGCTCTCCGTAGGGGAAAGTATCGAGAGCTATTACCCTGGATACCGGGATACGCGGCGGTGGCGGTAAGATCGAAACTCCGGTATGGGAAGGTGATGTTGACGCTTCCGACGGGTCCGTTGGTTGTGCCTTGGTTTGTTAGAGTGAAAGAAACGCTGGGGTTCTGCGCGATGAGCTGGTTGTGCAGGGAGTCGTCGATAAGATAGAGGTCTGTCGTTTCGTCGTAGTGAAGGTTGAAAGCTTCTTCGAAGGCGGTGCATGCTTCCCTTGGTAGCCAGATATGTGGGGTGCCGCCGTCTAGCAGGGCGTAGATTGGCTCTGGGGAGGAAAACAGGGGCGCGAAGTTTGATCCGACGCCCCAGCTGATTTCTGATACTCCTACTACAATGTCCCGGTATGGGTCTGAGTTGAGGGGGAAGGAGAGACCGCTTGGTTCATCGATTAGAGACTCGTCGTATCCGCCTAGAATTAAACTTCCATGGACACCTTGGAGCTCTGCTCTTTACATCAGCCTTTGTGTGTGATAGGTTCTGCTGACAGCGCTTACGGTAGTATGCTCCGGCGGTGTATCCATACGACAGGCTTGGAATGATTTTCTGACTCCGCAGAGTGGACATATAACTTGGCTGGGGATCGTTGAAGCCATTGTAGGACCAATTAGTGGGTTTCGGATTTACTCCGAACAGGCCTATCGATGCGGTCAGCTTCTACAAGTTCCCCTATTGCACAATGCATACCCAGATAGAAGTCAGCTGCCGGTGTGCGTCCGACGATTTGGCCGTCTAATGTGACGCCATTCTCCCCTTGCCAGCTCAAACCAACGGTATCTAACCCAAACTCTGCGTTCCCCTGATATGGCAAATTCCACTGCTCGGCGATTTGAAACAAGCCCACTCCTTCCCATGTCGACGACGTGTTCTTGTTGTACAGGTATCCTCGGGCCCTGCTGCACGCTTTCTGGGCTTCAAAGTCCCCGGGGCACGCTTCCGGGCCGATGACTTTCGTTTGCTGGCCGGAGGTATCGACCAGAAGCCGAACTACCTGGGCTGGAGTCCCGACTCGGAAGGCGAAAGTTGACCAAGGTCCGTCGTTTCCATCGCTTGCTGGTCGTTAGCTGTTGGTCCTGTGACAATCATGGTGCTGCCGTACAATTGATAGCTTGTGGAGACCTCGATGGGCCGAGGAGGAGCTTGGGTGCTGTTCCCGGTGGAGTTATCCTGCCTTGCCACCAGGCTCGACCGCGGTTCTAGGAGTTCAGATGGCGCGAAGAAAGGTAGGCGCATTTTTAGTTGGTCTCGGGTCGTGATGTGGCGATTATCATTGTTGTAGACTTCGGAACAGCGCAACTGACGAACGAAGGGGACAAGAAGAAAGAGAGAATGCGACTGAGGAGATGAAAATTAGCAAAGACAGTTGAATCGTTGTCGACGGGAAGAATCCGGACAAGAACAAACGGCCAAGAGGTGCAAATGCAGCCCAGACGTGAGCGTGAGCATTGGGGGTATAGTCTGGGCAATGTACTATTGTGCTTGCGAGGCTGGTTGGGGCTCGAGCTGCCATATTGCCCGTGTTGTACTGCAGAGCCAAGGATGTAGGTGGTGTGCATCTTCACAAGAATAGCAATCCTGATCAAGGGGCCCTTGTAGGTTTTACATGAAAAGTACCCAGGCACGCCAGGTACCTCCAACTGGATTGCATACAGGAAAGGAAATTGATCGCAGTGAGGAAACTGCTCTGTCGATATTGGGACGCATTCAAGTAGGCGAGGAGGCGCAGAACTCGACTATGGAGGTAGACTGCGAGAAAGTAGAGAGAGTTCGGGGTTGGAGGTTGGAGGTTGGAGGCTGTGATACGACCACGTGACGACTTACGATTGACGAGAACGGAGCAGAGATGTTCCGCTTCCCGCGTCTTTCTTCTGAGTCTTCGTGCTCCTCCTCTCCTGTTCCCCTGGCCCCATCCCCTTGAGGCCATCATCAGCTTGAAGTAGGTCATCATCTGGTCCATGTATTTCCATCTTTCGCTTTCATGCCGTCTCATCGCTTGGAAACGATCCCATCTCCTACTAGTCTACACTATCGCGAGGCGTCCATGCTGAGCTTCTTGCGGTCCGAGGAGACGAATTACGGTCAATATATGTCGAAATACCTACCTGTTTACTACTGCAGTCATACAGACAAAAGAGGAGGGTTTGAAGCACTTCTTAAAGTGCCAACCGGGAACGTCGCTGCTTTCAGTCTGTTCCTGGCCTGGGACCTGGGGTGTATGTGGGGATATGCTTCCTCCCATCTGTAGTCCTACTTCGAAGACTTTGTTTTCCCATGGAGCTTCCAAGTATGATCAGCTTCGTACCTAGATGGATATAAAGGCTCTAGCTCGATACAGCTCAGTATAGTCTAGTCTCCACTATCTCCTCGTGTAAGAGAAGCACTTGCATCTAACCGAATCTCATTATGACCATGACCCTGTCATTCAACCTGCCGAGGCAATGTTCGAAGTTGGACGCCTGCCCCAGTCTGTTGGTACTCACTTGGTAGGTTGCTTGTTGCGGTTGCAGCCAGGAACCAGCTCCTACTGTCTTGATAACCTGGCTACCTAATCCTAATCACCCTATACTCTGCTGGTCGGTAGCGCAAAGCCCTGCGGTAAATTGCCAACGCGCCCTCTACTTGCTTCTGACGTCCCTTTTTACCACTGATCCAGCTACGCGTCTTTCTACTCTGCCATTGTCTTGAAGAGGTTCTTTTCTCGCCCTCTTCCCACTGGATTGTAGCCACAGCCAAAGGCGCCGCTATGTTTGAGCGAAATTCCATGTTTCTCGCCCAAGTGGCATTCTGGGAATCGCTGGTAAGCGTCGCCCTTGGTGAGTACCTCCCGGACGAGTGTTTCTCTGCGCCAAGTTAACTCTCTTCAGCACAGTCGGGATCGTCCACCATCACCCCATCCCCATCTCTTGCCTCATGTACTCCCGGCTGTCGGGCAGACTTCATGTCTCCTGGTGGCTACCTCTGGGAGCCAAACTTTACACAATTCAACTATACGGCCGCTACAGCCGTGCTGGCCGTTGACAGAGATACGAATCGGACGAGTACTTCAACCGTAATGCCTGTATCAGATGCCTACGAGTCTTTCACCAGCTCTTATATGAGTTCCTTCAATGCCAACTCAAGTCTTTTCCATGGTGGTGTCACTTTCTTCACTGGGGGTACCGGGATCAATTATTACACCGTCACGCCATATTCATGGGGAACTTTCAGCACCAATCCTACAAAAACCTATGATTTGTAAGAGCTGTTGGAATTGCAACATTTCAATCGATACTAACGCTTGAAAGGGTCTGGCCGACAAACTACATGGAAGCCCAAGCCTTTTGGTGGTGGACGACGTATGCGACCGAGGTGAACGGAACAGCCACTTGTACCACAAGCAGAATCACAGAAGCACCGTCGGAATCCCTCTGGGCCATTGCAACCGACGACACTACATGGACATCCATAAGAGACATAACAGAGACATGGTGTCGCGAAATTCCTTCGACTATTTACAATTACATGTCAGCAGTTGAGCGGTGTGGCAAGCCATTGGTCGATGACACCCCGAGGACCATGGTGCCAGTGACCGCTTTGACCATCAACCGGATCATATACACTTCTTTACCTCCTGAGCCAGCGCAGAGCGGCAGCCCGTCCCTGCCAAAACCTACAGCCGATCCTACCTCCCCCGGAGAGAATCCAGATGCGAGCCCCTCCTCATCGCCCGCGGTGCTTCCTATAAACACACAAAACAATGCAGTGGTACCACTTCCTTCGAACAGCCCCTCAAACGACGACGACGCAGCTGCCCCCGAGGACTCGGCAATCTCCCCCGCGTCCTCCCCAACCCCTTCAACAACGGTAGCTTACTTCACCTTCATGAACTCAGCCTTTGCCGTAGACGCATCAGGCGGCTTCCAAATCGGCGACACATACCTAAAGCCGGGCGCTACAGTGCTGGTGGACAACACGCCCATCGCTCTCCCATCTCCTGCTCCAGATACAAACGCAGACGCAAAAAACAACGCCGACTCCGATTCGCCTGTCCCCAACGAAGTCCTCATCGGCTCGTCTTCCATTTCTCTCCAAACAACCGCCCTCGCACTTCCCCCCTCGCCGGCTCGCATTCTTGCCTACGAATCCCTCACCCTGACCGCCGACCCCGCGGGCGCATTCCAACTTCCAGACGGCGGCGTCATTTCGCCTGGCGGCGATGCTGTTATGTACAGCGGCATGCCAGTTTCAGAGGCTGCAGATGGGAGCAACGTCGTCTTCGGATCTAGCACCGTCGAGGTCCTGGCTGCGCCGACGCAAGGTGTTGATGGAGAGGAGGGCCATGATGTGGTTGGGGATTACATCGTTAGTATGTTGAGTCCTGGTGCGCTTGGGAGTGGAAGTGGGAGTGTGGGTCCGGTGGCTAGGGCGACGGGGAGTGGCAGTGGAAGTGGGAATGATACGACGGAGGGAACGAGTGCGGGCAATGCGGGAGTTGAACTGTTTGATGGCGGGGCTGGGCAGGTTAAGCTATCTGCGTGGTTGATGGGGGCCGTACTTGTTGGTGTGGCTTTTGTGTTGTAAGTCCTAGGGCGGACATGGGTAATTGCTCTTCTTGTCACGATACATTCACGATAGGGGTGCTCGGCGTACCTTAGAATGGGTAGGAGGGCGTCTGTGAAATGGAAAACTTCTAATCATGTGGATACATCATCCTATGTTCAAGTTGAGAATCTTAACAATATTTCCGAAGCGGCGTTGTGCGAGTTACCATTTGGATATTGAAACACATGGCTTATGAACAGTTCGACTGTCTAGGTTCTTTTGTGACGATTCAGGGCATGAAGTTTCCCGGGTGCCGTTTGTATACAATACTTTCCAGCGGCTAGTTGTAACAACGATTATTAATACCTAAGTACTCAACTGCTGTGGATCTTGGTTTGGAAAGCACGAGATTTCAACGATATCAGTTGTCACTATACTTTGGACTTTTCGTCTTGTCTCTCAGTTTCATCTGCTGCATTTGTTTCCACAGCACACGAAACCCGCATATCTCCACCTCCAAGCTTTTACCCACAAGTCTCCACCTTCAAGTCTTCACCTCCAAATATTTACCTCCAAGTCTCATCCTCCAAGTCTTCAGCAGCACACCAGTATCTTTTCACCATCTCGCCCAGAGCTACTGAGTCCACCTCCGACTTGCAGGAGACTGCTTTTGAACACGGACAGTCAACTTTAGTCGCAAATCTAGATCATAACTCTATGATGATGATTCTGGTGACTATATCCACGATATGGCGATTATCTTTTGCTTCGACTGGTGATGACTGTCGTTGTACTATTGTGGCACTCATCAGCGTTGAAGTACAGTAAAGGTTAATTCTTATCCTGCGGTTGCACGACGATGAATGCAGCGGTTGGCGCAAAGACAACGCGTCTGTGCGATATGGCTTGCGCGTTGTAAGTTTGGCGAGGGAGAAAGAGAAGACTAAATTTCCGGAGTCGAGATTATATATACTGCAGGTTTGGAAGAATAGATGTTGGGTGGGTTTTGCTGAAGAAAGGCGAAGAGGACCGGGACGCAATCGACGGGACCATCGCGAGCTTATGGAAAGTCTGCAGAAGCATGTGATATGACGGCGGATTTGCATGGTATAGAGCACACCTTCTGTACTACCTATCCCTGGCTCTCAAGCGGAGAGGTAACCTAGATACCTAGGTAGGTACCTTCAATCAAGGACTTCCGGTGGATCCTTCGTCCTCCGCCTCTGACGAAACTCAGCCCCTACCTACATCAATTAGCCCTCGCTATAGACCGTTGATGGTAGAAGATCTCACTGGGAATCAAAGGTGGCAGTCTTCAAATGGTTCCGATGAAGGAGCCCGACGCACCTTAATAATGTCGATGCTCATTTGGAAAGATTGATGACGAAGAGCAAGGCGAAAGAAGGTCAAGGGAGAAGCTGGTGAAAGGAGGACTGCCGCAGAGGCAGTTGTCTACAAGTGTGCGATATTGTTGTGCTTTGGGATTTCTATCTCGATATTAAAGCGGCTTCTTTATACACCCAGCGGCAAGATTTGAGAAGGAACCGCAGTGACAGCATGCGTGGGTACAATACGCCCAATCTTCGACAGTCTTCCGCCAAAGAAGTGTGGATGAGTAAAGAGGAGAGCGAGCTATAAATCGGCTTCTTATGCTTTGCTCAACTTACAAGTATCGTAGCCAGCCGCCCAAAGTCATTGGCCTTCCGTTGTTCGCGTTGCCATACTTCGGTGTGGCACGATGGAACCCCCCACTTTGGTGCGTAGTCCGGGGGATTCGGTGGTGATTATGACCATCGGTTGATGGAGAAGTGAAATGAAACCAGAAGAAATTGATGATGATAATAGCCGTCTTCCCTTAACAATGCAGCAGGGTATGGGAAGAAAGTGACTGTTATGAGAAACATCATCTCTCAATGAAGGAAGGTGGTCTATGGGAAAGAGATCATGACAGTACTGCACACCTGTTCGCAACATGTGCCGTAAAGAAGGATTGAAATATCGCCGCTTCTCAATAACCACCACCAAGGTGTATGGAGATTGCTTTTTGCTGAATTAATATTTTTTGACAGTGCATTTTGTAGGTCTACAGAAAGGTGAGATCTGCAAAAAAAAATCGTTCAGACACACGTGCGCTTGTTGTGACCCTGGCTGTGAGTATGATGTCGGGGCCCGAAGCACCTTTAGATAGTACGCACCGTTTCTGTAGCAGAAGAAAGCTTCTTGAAGGCAATGCATTGGATGCTTGCTTAGGTCATTCCTTTTCTACGTAATTCCCATTTTACTTTTCTTGTCCCTCGGAAAGAAGTTAGCAAAACATTAGTCCCGTCAACAAGATGACGAAAAATACTCACGGTGACCATGTCCCACCCTTTCCCCAAATCTTTCCCAATTACTCCATCTTCCAAAGCGTACTCCCAGCCTCCAAATCATCCACATTAATTAAATCGCTGCCTTCGTCAATCAAAACCCTCCAAATCGCATTTCGGGTCCCAATCGGGAAACCAGGCGTATCCCAGTACCTCGCACCAATCCCCTTCGCATGAGCGTCGCCAATCTGACTCCTCAGTATATCCAACTGCGTGCTATTAAGCGGACCCTCTCCACCTGCCGCAGTTACATCAACAACTTCTCCAAAGCTGGCTGAAAAGTCCGTCGAGGCGATGGGAGAGATCGCGGCGGTGATGTTGGAGTAGTCTGGACTATTCAATTTTGCGAGGGGTGCATCGAAGAATGTGAAGCGAGGGGAGCTGGAGGTGCCTGGCGAGGCGGCGAAGTAGGAGAAGGGCGTGTTGCCGGTGCCGATTACAGTGACGGCGCCGGGAATGACGGCGCTCCCATTGTACGTAGTCAGCCAGCCTCCGGAGCGGAGAGGCTCAAGAGCTTCAAGGACGTATGGCCAGGTGGTTGGGCCGTCGGTCTTGAGATCTACCCAGAGGTAGAGTGTCTGGCCGGACGAGGTATCGAAGACACCACTGGAGAGGGTTAGCCGAGGGTTTTGAAGAGGTGAGGTAGAGACTTGCTTATGTGTTTCCTCGGTCACAAACTTGGTTGAGGGGTTTTGACGTTTCAGTGTGTCTAGAATTGGCCCGATGTAGAGGGAGTGGAAAGTGCGGGCGTCTGTCAGAGCACTGATCTCGTGTCCGACCTTGCGATTTTTTGTCAACTTTCTGTTCGTAGGCATTCTAACATGACAGTCAAAGCAGGAGTAGCACAGTAATCGTATTTCAACAGACAAAAAAGCAACGTAATTGGGAGTTTGTAGCTACTAAACGAGATTCGAAGGTCGGTATATGTTTCAATATTGATGTGCCTTGGCTAGCTGTGAATGAAGATTGGGAACTCCCGGGCCGACTTTTCCAAGAGGATGAAAGAGGGGAATAACGAAAGGTAATTCAAATGGGCAGTACAGGAAATGAAGTATATCACGTTACACTTCGACGAGGAAAACTTTTCTCGAACAGGACGCTACAACATTATGTGGGGGACTCAATCCACTTACATGCAGAGTTCCATTCACCAACCAAACATCTGATTCGACACTCACAGCACCGACACTCAGCGCCGAGTAGTACGGCACGTCCCTCCAGTAGTCATTATGCGAATGTAGGGGTTTCTGTAAGACAGCTCATCAGCAATTTGCTTTCTTACTCCACAGTACAATTGCAAAATAAGGGCATCCGGGAGGCGAGGACTTGAGATGAACACATACTGGAATGATTCCCCTGGTGAAATCGGTTGGGTAAGTATACAGATCGCTTCGATGCGTGTTCTTCAGCACGTTCTGCAGCGAAGACGATACATCCGGGATGTATGTGCTCGTAGCCACGGCTGCGAAAAGAGCCACAGCTGCTGCCGGAATGGCGGACTTCATTGTTGAGTCGTTGGTGCTACGCCTCGCTCGGTTCGTTTCTTCCGATTTTTTCAACTCCTCGGTTTTGGTGATGGAGAAGATGGTGATGGTAGTGGCTGGAGAAGCTTAGAGTAAGACGAGGGGAATCCCTGGTTAATCAACAGTACACCCGATACAATCAGTTTTACAAATCAAAGCGATAGGATCTAGGAAAAGAGTTTCAGACAAAGATTGAATCAAGTTATGTACAAGGCTCGTGGAGGATGGGGGAGCTCAGGCAGGATGATGGAAGGTCGAATGCAGGTCCCGCTCCATCCGAGCGCAAACCATTGCGCGCTCGCCAATCATTGAAGCATGTGCGTAAGTCGAAGCTTGTTGCTATAGCTTTCGCCCGACGGAGCTTGCGACCATCTGAAATGGCATCATGGGAGATTGCAAATTCTTGATGTCACTGGAATTGTGCCTGGTTGCATTTCGTGTAGAAATAGAATTACGACGGTTGGACATCGCCAATTGCGCCTTGAAATAGCGCAACAAGATGTAGTCCCATAATCTTGGGAATCATTGTGTCCTATATAGTCAAACAATCTTTAGATCCCAAGCACTTGCACAGCGTAGATCTTCAAATAAATCCCTGCGCCAGTGCGAATTGCCTCCGCATCCCAGATCCAACATCGCTACCTCAACTCCATCTCAACCTCTCTCCCTGGTGTCAGAATCCCATTCGCTTCCGCAGGTCCATTACCCCACATAGCATACTGAATCCCCAAATACGCATCACACGTCGCCTGAAACAGCCCACACAGCTTGAACGCCCACGGCACACTATCTTCGCCTTTCAAAAAGAAAAACACCAGCTTAAACGCGTCTCCAATAAGCCAATTGATCAACACGCTGAACCTAAACCCCTTGCAGCTCTTTCTCCTCTGGTTTGCCAGAATCTGTGGGAGTGGAAGCGTGGCTTCGATTGTGAGGGCGACGGTGCCGAGGAGGTTGTAGTAGGATTCATAGAGATACGTGGGGCCTAACAAGAGTTGTAGGAACAGTAATGTGACGAAGAGGCCGCCGAGGAAGGTCCAGTATGGCTGGTGCTGGCGCCATTGCCAGAACTTGAACGGGCGCGGATATGGCGCATGGTGTGCGGAGGTGGGATCGGACGAGGCAAAAGGGGTAAGATGGGCGGAGGAGAGGCCGGGTCGATGGGTCAGGGCAACGTGGAGGAGGACTGTTTGCATGACGATCATGAGGAGGGCCTGGAGGAACAGTGATGTATCGTAGCGCGCGCCGAGCCAGTAAAATACTCTGTGTGACTTGTGTCAGCCCTTGTACTTGTACTTGTGTTTGTGCGTCTCTCTCCTTTCCCGTCCTTCCAGCTCTTCCTGAAACAAGAATGGAATCGACATACTTCAATATCGAAGCCGCCAGCATGATCAAAGGGATATCGAGCGAAAATCCAGCCGACGACCGCGACGAGTGGATCGAATATATTTGGTCGGCATAAGACGTGATGGGCGAAGACACGATACTGTCGGGACTGTTAGGGAGCTTCTCCGAAACCGAAAAGGGACCATCGCATACAAAATAGGCGCGATATGCGTGATGATGGCAGAAATGAACCCCATGATGCCTTCCCAGTCGAAGGGGGGAAGCCCGAGTGACTCCGTGATGGCGGTTAGCACGGCTGATTGGGGGCAGAAAACAGTAGTATATGAGGTTTTATGATACCATGGTGCGAGATTGGAATTGGGTTGCAAGATGTGCAACGAGCGAAGTGATGGGAGATGTATGGACACGGGGCGCATTATTTTTGATCCCAGCTCGCTCGCTCTGATGAGATGCGATGCGGCTCGGCGGGTAGGGCTGACTGCCAAGATCTTGCGGCGCAGATCAGATCTCTTATCTTATCGGTCTTCGACATCTGGCGATACGTCAACGACAAACGATCTCGACTGTTTAGGTCTTTCCAAGCCGTTATTTCGGCGGTATTTGGCGGTACAGCTATTTCAATTGTGTGAGAATTATAGAGGTGTCGTCCTATCAGAAATATATTGTTTAAACAATATATCCCTCCATTTTATCCTCTCCTGCCTCCCTTCCTGTCTCACACAATTTTTGCTCCTACAGAACCCCCGCGAAATGGAGTACAAAATCACCCTCGAAAACCCCAACCCGCAAGGGCGAGTCCGAACAGCATTTTTCTATGGTGAGAGCCCCCCTTTCCTTCTTCTCCCTTTCTCTTTCGAGATGATCTTGCTAATCCCACCCCTAGGAACCCTCATGGCCCCCGCAGTCCTCAACCGCGTCTGCCACGGCTCCGCCCAAACCAGCACACCCAACCTGTCCGTCCGCCCCGCAATCCTCCACAACTTCCGCCGCCACAAAGTCCGCAACGTCGACTATCCAGCCATCATCCGTTCCCCGCCCTCCACCGATCCCGACGCGACCGTCCGCGGCACGCTCGTCACGCCCCTCACCTCCGCCGACATCTTCCGCCTCGACATCTTCGAGGGCGACCAGTACGAGCGACAACTGGTGAAAGTGCGACCCCTGGTTGAAGTCGGGGATGAGAGTGGAGAAGGGAATGTCGAGGGCGAGGAGGAGGTTGAGGCCGAGACGTATGTGTGGATTGCTGGGGAGCGGCACCTGGAGATGGGCGAGGAGTGGGATTATGGAGAGTTTGTGAGAGAGAAGATTGGGCGATGGGTTGGGACTAGCGAGGAGTATGAAGGTGAGGAAAGAGCTTCTTTTCGCGGTTAGTTCTTGGCTTCTAGGGGACTCAGGGTTTTGGTATGAGAGGTTCACTGGGCTAACAATCGCGAAACAGAAGTCGATGAAGCGGTGCGAGCCGAAGGGGACGACCCAACGGGAGGTAGGGGGTTGAATGGAAGTATCACGAGAACGCTTGAAGAAGGACAAAAAAAGGATAAAGAAGAAGTACTGAAAAGTGCGGTGTGAGGGGCTCAGAACCAAAAGACAATGCAATGACTACGTGGATTGGATATTTTCAATGTCATGATTCAATTCAAGACTAATATGTAGTAGATTAATCCCTCTAGTTGCACAAGCCTATAGGCATGTGATTGAGCAAACCGCAACAAGCAACGTCGAAGTAGAACTCTCGACACGTCTCTCTCCACTTTTCGAATCTGCAATTTCTCTTTCGCCCACGTGGCCGCCTGCCCATCTCCCTGACGCACATCTCAATCACAAAGAAAGAAGATCCATTCTTCAAGAAAAAACACATGCTCCAGTCACTATGCAGTGTCCGTGCAACCCTGGGGATATCGTAGCGCGCAGTGCCCGTCCGAACTCGGAAATCAAGCTGGCAAAAACCAAAGACGCCATCGCTATGTTGATTATGATGTGCCGAAATGCATCTTGCAAATAGTTAAAGAAATGAGCAATTTGAGACATAAAAGGGCAATGCAATGCCCAAGTTTCCGAATCCCATGGACCTGATGGTGCATGATCGGTAGCGGAGGTAAAAGTGGCGAGCTTCCGTCTCCATATGGCGTCGGAAATCGGGTGGTGCCTCTAGGCTCTGGGATACGTCGCGGGGACATTGGCCCAATCGTGATTGGGATGGTTGCAGTTGTCGGATTTTAGTCAATGACCACAGGTGAATTGGATGATCGTCCTCTTGGAGTATCATTAGCAGGTTTGCCTCGTGTGCGAGGCCTCGACGGTGTCGTGGCAGGATTGTCTTCGTACGAGCCCTGACGGATATGTTCCATATTGCTTGATGAGCTTGCATGCTCAGCCGAGTTCGCCATGCGGTAATTTTTTCTAATATCCTCGTGGAACTTTCGAGGTGGCGTGGATTTAGCAAGACCCTGAGACAGTTCGTTTTGAGACTGTGTCGATTGCTGCGAATCAGGAATGACAGCTGCTGGATCGACGTTCGGGCCTGGACTATCCTTTGCGTACGGTTCCTCTTTCGAAATGACCTCTTCGAGCGGTGTCATGATGTCCGGTTGTGTCTCACGTTGCGCCACTGCGGTGTCTGGCTGTGAGTCGGGTACCTCGTCTGCAGCCTGATGTAACTGATCGAAGAGCATCTCGTCTGGCGTTTCTTCACATAGGCCTTCCTGTCCTGATGGCTCAGGCTGTTTTGCTGATTGTTGACGGGCTTTTGAGATCTTGATCTCTTCAAGCGACGGCTGGCCCCGTAGATGCCTGTCTGCAGAGGTATTAATAGACGGCGAAATAGATTGCTCTTGAGACGAGTTTTCCAAGGTTGCAGAGATGGTTGCAGCCTGGGTTGGAGAAGGACCTGCTTTTGATCCCGTCTTGCTCTTCTTCTGCTCTTTCTGCTTCTTTCGCGTTTCCGTCTGTGCCTGGTATTCATCCTGCAAAATGCTTCTGATGCTGCTTCTCAAATCGGGCGGCTTCATGTCCGGCCAATCCGTCTCATCGAGCTCTTTCAGCAACAGTTTTCGAACAAAGTCTTCCGGATCCTGCAGGAGTTTGTGGACGTAGCTGAGCAGGAACAACCCACAGTCGCAGAAATTGTCCTGCAGTGGGATACCAGTAGCTTTCATTTGTGGAATTACGGGAACGGCCATGCTCCTTTTCTCTTTCCCCTCTGCCACAAGATAATCTCTCAAATTCTTGCTTGTCTTGACATGTGCTACCCCGAGAGAATCCAAAATAATGATCCGTGGCTCTTTGGGGTCCACTGCTTTGAGTCCAGAGCCGGACTTCCGCTTGCCAGCATTGGACTTTGGTGTCGCTTGTATTGTTGCGTTCCGGAAAATGCCTTTTCCAGAGAGCGAATGACGTCCCTCTTTGCGGACTTGGTCGCCGGCAACTTCGGAGTTGGGATGAACCGGAGGGGTTTGTCTGTCGAGGTCCACAGGCTGAGAAACGGATGAACCAGGTGGTAGATGAGAGGCTTCGGCTGTTGCGGCACTGTCTATTGACTGGGAACTTGGAACCGCTATGCTAGACGATCCATTTGCGCTCTCATCTTCATCGTCGAATTTGCGAGCGACTTTAGGTAAGTTGCAGATGATTGCAAGGTACCAGTGAAGATCCTCGTTGATTGGGACCACGACGTAGTCCTTGTCAAAGATGTCGACTTTGGAGGTCCACTTCGAAACAGCTGAGTAGTCGATGCCCCCGCGTTTCCCTCCCGTGAGCTTGCTGTAAAAGAATGTGTTGAAGATATGGATTCGTTTGTCGAGTGCGTCCTTGCTTCGGGCATGAACGTTCTCCATGGCCCATCGAATGTAGAACATGATAAGGTTGTCATTCAAGAACTCCTCGTCGTCCAGACGCTCCAGGTCTGAGAACTCCACGTATGCTTGTTGCCTGCCCGTTGGAGGATATACAACTGGGTGGGTCCAAGTCTCTCCGAGACCATGCACTTTCGAATATCGCTGCGGCTCATCAACAACGGTGTCAATAATGGGAGACGAATTCCGAGCTTGTTTCCTTGTTGAACGCACGATTGGTTTTGTGATATAGTTCGAGTTGTTCGGTTGCTTTTGGGTTCCACGAGCCACAGAATCTGGGATAGACCCGAGCTGCTGCGGCGACGGAGACAGGCGGTTAGTTCTCATGTTGCTGACGAGGTTTGGCTTTTGGATACGAACTTCCACTTTTGAGCGATTCCCGTGGTTCGTCGTCCTGGTGTCTGCAGTTTGTGTTCGAGCAGTTCGGGCCTCCAGCAATCTGGACTCCTGCGCACGCTGGTCGCGCTCTTCGTCGTCTTCGCGGCGTTTGGAAAAGATCGACCTCATGGCGTCCCTAAACGAATTAGCGGGGAAATATCAGGAAGTGCGGACATGACTTACGGAGTCTTTTCCTGGAACTGCAGGTTCAAGATTCGAAACGACAACAGCAACCTCAAAAAGTCTTCAGCGTCCTTGGTGATCTCAAATTGCATGTCGTGCCTTTCCAGAACAGCGTTGGTAGATGAGCCTTTGCTGCTGAACCTGGTCGTGCAATCGTGAAATATCTTCAGAATATTGCGCGGTTTGTAATGCCATGCTTTTCCTTCTGGATCGATGATGAAAAGCTCCTCGTCGTGGACATAGACCATGGTGATATTCTTGCAAATGCCTCGCGGGCCACAGTAGTAAGCCAACTTCATCTTGTAGGAATACACTGCTCGTCTCAATTGGTGTGTGGATGTCGATTTTTTCTGTTCGGACGTGCTGACTTTCTCCTGGTTGTTTTGGACTTGCAAATCCTTTCTCAAGCGAGTATCTGGAGGGGTCGATATACGTCTTGCAACCGGTACCTTGGAAGCATCGGTATCAAGACGCGCCCCAGACCAATTTGGATGCTGGAGTTCGCACGTTTCCATTGATGCAGGGCCCTCTCCATAACGTGCACGCTTCTGCTCAGATTTCGAATTAGCCTCCGCATTTGATAGAGCGTTTGTCCTTCGGATGTTTGCTTTATGATCCGGCCGTGACAAGGAATCTTCCGGACCGGGAGCAAGCTCGTCCTCGTCATCATCGGGCCCCGACCGCTTGAGATTGACTTTCGCCCTTGCGGATTGCGTGGAAGTCTCTGGATTTCCGTGCGCAGACTGATCGGTCAACTTTCGATTTGAGCCATGCGCTGATTCGCGGTCTAGGAAGGAATTGCGAGCGTGCTGCACGGGGTGATTGCCCATTCGGCGTGACTGATTTCCTGATATGAAGGAAGACGATTGCCCATTGAAAATGCCAGTTTCGGGGAAGTTGTGGTGTTGTTGAGAACTCCGCTGAAGTCGTTGATCGACAGACTGGAATTCGTTGTCGCCGAAAGAGAGACCCTTTTTCGAAGAGTGGATACTTCCAGGCCGTTTCGTTACAAAATGGTGGCTCTTCACGGACGTGGGATTTGTGATTCGTTGCACATCAACTGTCTCAATATCCTCGGGGTGATTGTCATCTGGAATGATAATAAAAGCCGGGGTGCCGTCGGGATGGTGCGTTCCTGATGCTCGCGCTTCCGGGGGAGTGAGTCGGCGGCGTTTCCGTAGCCCAGAGTTTTCACTGTCCGAAATCGAATCTCTGTCATTTGCTCCTTCAACCCAGCCTCTTCCAGGTCCGTGAGACGCTCGCGAGCCACTTGAGCCGTTAACACCACCCATCTGTCGGTGGCCGCCATTTTTGAACTGCGCGGCCCCAGTTTGATTGCCCCCTAGCACACTAGTATCTGCCATGCGACGGCTTGGAGTAGGCCGACTCCACGGTGGACGATGGGGTTGTGATTCGCTGAAACTAGTCTGACGTCCCGGAGGGCCATAAGGCTGCACGTAGTCAGTATACCAGAATGCACAAGAGATTGGGGACGTAAAGAGTCGTACCTTAGGCCTCATCGTGAGGCTTTGCTTTGGAGGTTGGGGCTGGTCGGCTTCCACATGAGTCGGGAAAATGGAGGAGGAAGTTTGAGAATCGTGATGAGTTTGGGGAGAGTGCGAGAATGATCGGGGTGCCTCGAATGTTCTCGGCGAAGACTCTCTTGGGGAGTGTTCGAGCAGTTGGGATTGAGCAAGCGTCGTTCTCCTCGGCGAGGATGCGTGCTGCTTGCTTTGAATCCGTTCGAGCTTGAAGCAGTCGTCAGTATCGAATTCGCGGATGCGCGTTGGTAGGCCCTGCGCGGGAGATTGTGCGGACATATTCACCTCCAGAGCTGGGCGTTGCTTGCACTTTTGTGAAAAGGAGCGGCGAGCTTTGTTGGGTTGCGCAGCTCGAGAGCCGCGTTGAGCAGAGCTGAGGAGGAGGTCGACAATAAAAGCGCCGGTCATTGTGGAAGTCCACCTGTGGCCACGTGATGGGGTTTACGGAGTTTACCGAGTGAGGTGGGGGAGCACAATAGGAATCAATCGCCACAGCTATTGTGAGCTTGTCAAAGAAGACGAGAAAACCCTGTTGACCTCCTAATTGGGTGCACAACAGATATGAGTATGCAAATTATGATCATTCAGGTTGCAATCGCTGTCTCACCAATTCCAGCAAATGTTGTAACTTATGATGCGGCTCCGCGCTGCTGCAGAGCGGCAAACCTCCCTGATGAGAAGACAGGGACCTCCAATATCATTTTTATCAAGTGACGCTCAATCTTAGGTCCTCAGATACTTAGTTTTGGAGACTTCACACGAAGTGATCTTAGGTTGAATCTACAGAGGTAACGTGCCTACCCATCCTAGTGGGGTGGTGGTCTGGAACAGGGGGCAAAAGAGATCACCTCCATCCTACCGCCGTCAGCGTTCCCATACTCCGTATCTTCTACCAAGACAATCGCCGAGTCCGTCTCCGAAGCGAGCAGTGATTATTCGGGGGAACAACGGAGTCAAACAACGTCGGGAAGAAGGACGATGGACAACGTGGGGAGTAAGGGAGACTAGCAACGTGGGAGAAGAAGGCAAAGAAGGACGGAGATTGGTACAGTGCACTTGGACAAGGGTCCGGTCACACTGCAGAGCGGTTTTTCGATTCGAACTGTGCATTTTCATAACAGATCAGGAAGCATAATGGGATCCTCCCTGCCAGCCTGCTCCTTATCACCCAGCTTTCACTCAAGTAATCCTTCTTCTCGCCTTTAACTCAAGCCAAACCCATGCCAGCCCAGTCAGGATGAAAGTAGAATACAAGGACGTGTCCAGAAAATGATAATGCTGTTGCATGAATCAACGCTGACGAACAATCGCTAAACCATCCAACCCGTGACATGCAGAGAGAAACGTGTTTCAGTGAGGGTGAAATCCGGGGGAATGGTTTCCCAGCGATCCCGTTCAATGTCCAGCCAAAACTTCCTATTCATTATGCATTAGCTTTGTCTTTTGAGGGAGTGCTGTTGTCGTCATCGCCGATTATGACTCTGCGCTTGTCAGAGGCGTGGTGAGAGCCTTTTTCTTGCCGAGCAATATCAATTGCACTCCGCTGAGCGATGCTATCATCATGGCTCTTCCAGATGATGGATGTGTCGGGCGGAAGCGCGAGGACGCGTTTGATCGTCTCTCTGTTGATAGTTAGATGAAATTCTTCAAACACAGCAACGATTCTCAATACCGTATCTTGATATTCCGCCCTCCATCGTTCTTAGTCCAGATACTAAAGACGTCTTCACCGCTTCGGACACTGAGCACCATTCCGCAGACCTCCTCGCCAGCTTCCGCAAACTGATCGCCAATCATGGCCATTAGAAGCTCTTCCCAATATCGGTCGCACACGCCCTTCTTCAATCGCAAGATCCACTTCCCGCCACGCTTGTTCTCATCATCTTCCCAGACCGGTCGTATGTTGTTCTTGAAGAAGTGGTAATCAGACACCGTCGGGAGGGCAGAGGGGCGCTTCAGATGCGCGTAAACCTTCCAAAACTCCTGCGCCGTCGCCATCTTGCATATTGGCTTGATGGATTTCTCGTAGTCCGAGTTCTTCGACGTCGGCGGCCTATACCACATAACCCAAGTGTACTTTAGAGGCCATGTTATCCCTGACGCCGCTGATAGCTGTTGTGAGGCAGATAGGTCCTCCGATCGCGAAACTTGCAAACCACTGCGCAACGCCAAATTCGAACTCTTCCCAAGGATCTGCTTTTCTTTCTTTTCGGCCGTAGGAGTAATATTCGTCGCAGAGGCGCTGGCCACCTTGCTAAAATCAAAGGCAGTTCCCGGCGTCTTCGGCGTGCGAGTGGCTGAGCCAAACGAAGCAAAGGCTCCAGTCCCGAGGCCAAACGCTGACGAAGCTGACGTCGGCGAGGTTATACTGTTGGTCGAGAGCGGGGCCATGGCATTGAAGGGATTACTTCGACCATGAGAGGATGTGTCTCCAGCACCGGATCGTTTAGAGCTGGAGAATGCGCGCGTGGGAGGATCAGGCTTGTGGTCATTGCGATCATTGTGGTCATTGTTCATCGACAGCGAAAGCTTGCTGGTACTGTGTAGGGATTAAGCGTTAGCAAGGTGATCTCGTGCCCGAATGAAGGAACAAGAACATACTTCGAGCGCCTAGTCCAAAGGTTCTCCCGGTCCCTATCCATCGGCAGAGGAGCTATAGGGGCGTCGGAAATAACCAAAGGGCGACGAATCGCTTTGGGTTGAAACCGTGACGCAAAATGGCGAGGGAAGGCGATGATGGATGGGCAAACGTCCACGGGTTCTTTGATTGCTTTGTTGCGGCGCTACAGAGTTTGTGGAGGTCGAAGGCTGTTCGATGGGCTTTGATAGAGTGTGCGTGGAGAGGCGGATGGGCGTGCAGTTCAGGATTGAATGAAAATGGAGAAGAGATGGCGGCAGTGGTGTCTTTAATTGATGGAGCTTCCAAGGTGGAGCGAGCGATGGAGCTCACCTGCAATGTCTTGGAGGGTGCCAAGCTGGGTCCGTGCGTCCTGCTCAGCGCAAAAGTTTGGAGATCTTTGCAAGACGTCTTGTTCCTTCACAAGACCACCAACTCAAATCTTCGACAGCTTGACTTTCTCCCTACTCAGTTGTCGATTCCGATGGCAGGTCGAGAGTAAGCTATTCGGCTTTTAAAACCGTCTCCGACGAGGGCCCCTTGGTTTCCAGGGAGAGTCCCCATGATGCGGCGGCGACCTGAAAGTTCGGACATCTCCCACACAATGCTCACCTTTTCCTACTATGTACTCCGGACTCACTGTTTTTTCTGTCAACAAGCTTCCAACCCTTCAGCTTGTCTTTTTCTACTTGATTCAGCTTGTTGCTTCCTAACAAGCCCAACACTTAAGAGAAGCCAATCGCACTGAAAGTCGCAGTCAACCCGGCCTTCTTCTCTGTCTAGTGAGTTACCATTCATGGTCAAATTTCATTTCCTTTGCATGATGAACATTTGAGTAGCTTTTGGTAAACCAACTACAAGCCCAGCCGCCTTACACTTGTGCTTCGGCATTGCGCTGGTTGGGCATGAGGAGAACTGGCAAAGTCTGATTTGCAAATTCATCTGCATCCACGACTCCGCAACACCATCGATTATGCGTGCTAACACGAACCAGCAGGCCCTGCATACCTCGAAAGTGGCAATCGATGTCAACATGAAGTCTCGGATCTTTCCCGTGGTTGGTGCCAGACTCAAGCTCAAAGTCAAGTCCTGCGTCACGTGATGTGCTGCAGAAAGCTCACAGAGCAATTGCTTGAAGTAGGAATACACGCCGGCCCTAGGCTTACGGTAATGCGCGTCTGTTGTGCGCTGCATTGAGTCTCTTTGTTCTTTTCGACGATAATTTACTGGGTAATTCAAGTGTCCTAGAATGAAGTGTCCCAGAGGATGAGTGGTGGAATCCGGCATGGAAGTCGACGAGCAAACCAATTTGAAGGCGTTTGGATCACCATCAATTCATTCTTCTACAAATATTGAGACCTACGTAGATTGAAGTCTCTCCATTCGCATTGATCGGCAGACATTGTCGTTGCAAAATGAAAAGGCTGTCTATTCTACGGCCACGTAGAGTTCAGAAGCAATAGTCGAGGGCTCTGATGCGCGGTGAGCGTACGCGGACACGATTTAGGGACTTACCTTGAGTTGAGTGTGTTGTACCAGGTTATTATCCCGAATACCTGATCAGTGAGGATAGCGAGAACAATACCTGGGTATATCACTGCAGGTCTGCAAGAGACACTAGATCTCGAAATAGCCAAGCTCAAATATCCGTCTCTCTGTCAGCCATGGGAATGCATACCTTATGCAACTAGCAGCAAAGGGTCTGCTCTCTCATGGAATCTCAAATACCTAAAACAAGTACCTTTGTGCGCTGCATGCCACGTAGTAGGTAGGAAGTGAATCTGGAAATTTAGGATTGAAAAGGCTGATGTCGGAATATCTTCACCCTCAACGCATCGGGCAGCGGCTATTCCCGCAGCCGTCAAGCGTCATCAGCGATCTGTACCTCGTCTCCCATTTCCCCGACCGTCGCCCTTCTTACTTTACCCTTGAACATCTCACACCACCGCAAGTCAATACTCCATCGCACCAATCTGCTCCCATCGCCGTTCCCGAACACAAGACCATCACGTATAATTTCCAAGTATCCTGCCGTCGACCTCTTGCTCCCTGGCGTGCCCACGTGCCAGACCCGCCAGTTTCGTCACCAGCCTCCCGCAACATCTCGAACACAACACAACGAGCTCCTCCTGCAGAATCGTTCCCCTAGCACTTCAGAATGGCGCACCACTCGCCCACGGATCAAGTCTGGGCTGACGATGTCCACAAACGCCCAAAAGGTTTGCCAGACTCTACCCCGCGATGACTCTCGCCAGTATCTAAACTTTGTGCATCTAGGCATCCTCAAAAACTCGGACTCTTATCGGACTGAGCACACTTCCCCAGCAGCTGCGGCGCCCGTCACCACGCCTCCTGCTGCTAGCTCTGAGAGACCAGATCTGAACAGGGAGCTGTCGGAGAAGGAGATTGTCATGCAAAACACACTGCAGAATGCGGGTGGGCACCGACGGTCCTCGTCCAACCCTAGAGGGTCCACCTCACGACGTCAATCAAGTACGCAGGCAGCGGCCGACGAAAACAGCCCGCGTCTGAAATGGGACGAAGCAAATCTATACCTCACGGAACAGCAGCGCGACAGCACAATGAAGATCACCGAACCGAAAACCCCATATGCGAAGCAGTACGACCCGGCTGAGGATGAGGAGGAAATGGCTGCTCTCGATGCCGACAGCATCAAGGTTGACGAAGTCGACATGAAGAAACCGGCAAAGAAGCCGACTCGAGAGGACATTCCGGACTTGGACTTGGGGGAGCCAGAAATGGATGCTCCGCAAGCTTCACATACACCAGACAGCGAGAAACGCGTGATCGTAGATGACACGGTCCCAGATGATGAAGGAAGACACGGCGAGGAGTTTGCCGATATGACTGCGGAAGAGCGCGAGAAGCACAGGAAGTTTGAGCAGATGCGCAAGAAGCATTACGAGATGAAGAACGTCAAGAACTTACTTGGGTGGGTCATCCTATACTCTTGTCCTCTAATATTATACTGACAGGTCAACAGGCACCCAGAAGATCTGCCAGACGAGGACGAGGACGAGGAAAGGCATCCTGTTCCGAGTACGTCGGACGAGATGGATATTAACGGCTCTTGAAATAGCGGGGCGTCCATCCTCCACGTTTAATCTTGGCTTTCCTCCGCGGGTAGTTCCATTACAGCCCAAGTCATACCGCAGACGATACCCCTTTTCCAGTATGTAATAGTCGTTGCGGGTAATGGTAGCTTTTGCACGGCTGTGTACAACAAGTTTATTCCTCCTTTGAGCCATGGATTCATAATTGCATTTCCATGACAGCAGAGCCCATGGATCAATCCATTCATTCTACAATGGCGAACAAGAGGCGTCGGGAACACATTAGTCACATGGCAACGTATTGCCTCGCAGTGAGGCAGCTTCAATGCGGCATCAAAGTCACAAATCCAATCAATTAAGACCGTTTCTTCGAACAACATAATGTGTAGTCACAATATCACGCTACTGTTCACGCCGGACTCGCTTTCAACCCAATTTGCACCCTCAATCTCGATTTTGGCCTCCTTGCTTCCGGTCCTGTCGGCCTCCAACGCGAGTAGCATGGCATCGACCAGTGTGTCTACTCAAGAGGTAAGTCTCATCGATACTACCACATCCAACATCGTTCATACCCGTCAACTTCGTAATATCTTTCGGTGTGGCAGGAAAGCGCTCAATGGGCTTGTTCGTCTTCAGACTGTACAGCACGTGAAGCTTGTCGTCGGCAGAGATGAGATGGCTGTTTTCGACTCTCGCAATGTTGTTCGTATTCCTGGTGGATTGGAAATTCAGTGTACGAATGCGAAATGCGATGTACGGGTACGGCTTTGCGGGTACGAGCAGGTTTCAAGACTCCTGAGAAACTTACACTGCTTTCGTGCGCAGGTCGAGGTCTCTCAATTTCTTCTCTACGTCGTCTTTTTTCGGGGTGGTACTGCTTGCCGTGCTGCCCGCTTTCGAAGCGAGAGTTGGGGCATTTGAGGGAGCTGTTGACATAGTGTTGGAGATGATGCAAATTCCAATGGCTTCTTTGTGTCTTTGACGTCTACGTCTGGCGAGCCGGTCGTGCCGGTCTACTTATTCGATTTTCGCTTGCTGCAAAGTCTACTGTTCTGATCTTGCTGCACAAGCGAGCCGGTTCTCGCGGTGCTATTCGTGATGATGACGTTTCTGATGAGGCCCGGGAGCTTCCAGTGTGCGGGCTGTTTGGCATGCCGTAGGGCTGAAAACGGCCTCTGTGCCTGCAGGTGATGCACATGCAGACCTCCCAGATCCCAGCCACAACTTGATAGTTGTCTCCACCAGTGCAACATCACCTCCTTGGGCATATTATCTACATCACTGCGAGCAATCACTTGCTCTTCATCATGACACGAAACTCCCCCTTTCGGCACGGCTCAACCGACGAGGACAGTTCCTCTGGGGACTTACCATGTGCCTCCAACTGCGGCTGCGATCATAACATACCCTCAAAACAAACCAATCAGCGTGACATTATCATGTCCAATCCTCTCCCGCCTTTCCCAGACCCCTACAATGATGCAGTAAGACAACAAATCCGCGCTTTTCAGAGCGCTCAACGAGCTGCTACCACGGAACCGGCATCGGCATCGTCGTCCAACCTGCGAACCTCAAGCTCCGAACCTCGATACAATTTCGATGCGTTCAACTCCGCTCAGGCGTCTCTCTCGCCACAGATCGTCGGCTCCACCCCGTCTCCGAGTACCGTCCGTCATGATAATACCCGAGAGAAGTCTGCTCTCTCCTACGCCGAACCTTTCTGCAACTTCCTGACGGAAAACCCGACCGTCTTCCACGCTGTCTCTGCTCTCGCGAAAGACCTAGAGGCTGCCGGGTTCTCTAAACTCTCTGAACGAGATACGTGGAAGCTGAAAACAGGAGGGAAATACTACGTCGAGCGCAATGGCTCCAGCATGATCGCTTTCGCTGTGGGCGAGCAGTTCGAACCAGGGAACGGCGCTGCCATCTTGGCCGGCCATGTGGACGCCTTGACTGCGAAGCTAAAACCTGTTCCACGGCTGAGGACCAAGGCTGGTTATGTGCAACTGGGTGTAGCACCGTACGCCGGGGCCCTCAATTCGACGTGGTGGGACCGCGACCTCGGCGTTGGTGGGCGTGTCCTCGTGAAAGAGTCGGGCAAGATCGTCACCAAGCTGGTCAAGCTGGGATGGCCTATTGCGAGGATACCAACACTGGCGCCGCATTTTGGGGCAGCTGCGCAAGGCCCGTTCAATCAGGAGACGCAGATGGTTCCGATCATCGGGCTGGATGACAGTGAGACCGAAGTAGTAGGGGAGGAGGAGTGGAATGCGACACTTCTTTCACAAGGGGAAAAGGGGGGCTTTGTGAGCACACAGCCGGAAAGGCTGGTAAAGGCTATCGCAAAGGAATTGGGTATCGATGATTGTGAGTCCACTATCCAGTTAAAAGAAAGACCCAGCCCTGTTGGATCATGATTAACCAATCTGCTTCCAGACTCCACAATAGTCAACTGGGAACTTGAACTCTTCGACACGCAACCAGCCACGACCGGCGGTCTCGACAAGGAATTCATTTTCGCCGGCCGCATCGACGACAAACTCTGCTCTTGGTCCGCCCTCCAAGCGCTCATCAACAATACCAGTTCCTCCACCGCATCTAGCTCCTCACTCATCCAAACTGTCGGCCTTTTCGATGATGAAGAAATCGGCTCCCTCCTCCGCCAAGGCGCCCGCTCGAACTTCCTTTCGACAGTCCTTTCCCGTGTCACCCAGTCGTTCTCCCCCTTTAACCTCCAGGATATCCCCCGCATGCTCGCCAACTCGTTCCTCGTCTCTTCGGACGTCACACATGCCGTCAACCCGAATTTCTTGAACGCGTATCTCGAGAATCACGCCCCGCGGCTCAATGTCGGAGTGTCCGTGTCATGTGACTCAAACGGGCACATGACGACTGACGCCGTTTCTACTGCCGTTCTGACACGCTGTGCGGAGCTGTCCGGGCAGAAGTTGCAGGTCTTCCAGATCAGGAACGATAGCAGGAGCGGAGGGACGGTTGTAAGTACTAATCTTACTCCACGATATGTAAAAATATCTGAAACTGACTTTGCAACAGGGCCCTATGTTGAGCTCGGCAACCGGAATCAGGGCCATCGACGCGGGTATCCCCCAGTTGAGCATGCATTCTATCCGCGCGACGACGGGAAGCTTGGATCCGGGACTGGGTGTTATGTTGTTCGAGGGCTTTTTGAAGCACTTTGAGAAGGTGGAGAAAGAGTTTAGGGACTAGACGACGGAGAAGACCGCCCTTCTCCCCGCCCCCTTCTTTTGAGTCGAGGCTATAAACGGCGATGTATATATATGTCGGTGATTCTCACTAATAGTCGCTTTCGTGGAACAGCTCAACGCCGTGTATGTTGAGTATGTGTGCGTCTTGCGTGCTTCTCCTTTTCTCAAGCACAGCCTGGTCGATCGGACCTTTAAGGTCTCATTGGCCATCTCTATAATCCGCTGATGGGAAGCTGGGTCCTATTCTGCTGGTGTTCAATATCACCAGTCTTTGAGCATTAACGCCATCGCCTCTTCTTCACGGGGATCTTCAGCATCGAGTAATCATGGCGAGTGGCTTCATTTCGTCTCAGCGGCGGAAGAGGTGAGGACGTCCTACACTTTAGACTCAGTATACGTGAGTTGGCGCTTGCCCGACGGCA
Organism: Aulographum hederae CBS 113979; assembly: GCA_010015705.1. NCBI lineage: Eukaryota > Fungi > Ascomycota > Dothideomycetes > Aulographales > Aulographaceae > Aulographum > Aulographum hederae. The sequence goes on along the minus strand of ML977140.1, from coordinate 620,722 downwards.
CCAAAGGACAATGTGATAAAGACAACGGAATACTGGTAGTTCTGTCAAACCAAGAGGAATGAATGGACAGGCGAGGAAAGGTGTTTTTATACCTACTTACCCACCCTTTTGAATTCCACGCTGAACTCAGTTTTCGGGTCTTTGGGAATCGAGGCAGCTGTTTGCTTGTGCGGGGATAGTCAAACTGATTACATGCCAAGCCTTCGCATCAGAAAGTTCTATCGTTGTATGGACTGATCTCATGACTCGGTGGTATATAGAACGTCGGTTCCTTGCTCGTCTATCCGGTTTCTTGGTCGCAATTATTGGCAAGAAGTCGGAGCGATCCGTGGCACGGGACATTCCCTCTTCCCCCCTCCAGCGTCGGCTCCTTTCAACTCCTTCATGCATTGTCGTTGCCATCGGGCTATTTCAATGATCGTCACCGCCGTCACTCATCGTTGAGCTTCATCATCATATTCCCGGCGTCTTGGCCGTCAGTACTAGCTGTTGTATTCCAACGCCAGCACTAGCAACTTATGGCTATCTTCATCAAGTTCAAGGAGAGATGTAGAGGGAGGTAGCTTTTATGGTAGCCAAGCTCGAGATGCGCCGATGAAAGGACAAATGCATTCAGATCCGCTATGCTATGCAGCCCGTACCTTGTCTTATTACATGCAGATCAATCCTTCCTCCGTTTGTCTCCTTTGCCCTCTTCTTCAATCTCATGCACTTCCATATCCATGCCCACCCACAGCTTCTTTCCTCTCCAGACAACCGTGGCTCCACCCCACACCGCCCACGTCCATACTGGCAGAGCCAGTGTCTCCCGGCCAACCCAAGCTGCCAGCCATTCTTTGAACGGTCTGCGGTTGCCGCTCGCTGGTCTTCGTGCAAAAGCCGGAGTATTCTCATCCACTTCAATACTAGCGGCAGAGTGCAGTCTGCGGTACAAGGTCCAATCGACAGCTGACCACATCAACACGCTGAAGAGCCACAATAGGGCGAAGGAGGTCCAGGTCGGCGAGATGCCTAGTGTCTTCTGAAACCATGGTAGAGTGGTGACGGCATAAGCGCCATAGAGAGAGCAAAGAAAACTCTCTGTGCCGGGCTCGACGAAAGTCGCGAGAGTGACGGTGTATTTCCGCACCCTTAGCCACCGTACTCTCCTGGCCACGTACTCTCTCACGCTCATACCGGCCATTGGCTGGATCGCCAGGTCTCCGAATACCATTGCATGATTGCCCCATGGCTTTTCACCAGCGGCACGCATAGAGTCAGGGACGGGTCGTTTCCATAGCAGGTCTCCGATGAGATGGTCCTCGCAGATGTTGTGGGAGAAGTAGTCGATCCCTTGGCCTTCGGTAAGAGCATTCAGATGTGAGCGACGGAACATGTTCGATTTTCCGACGATGCAGGGGGCGATTAGGACGGTGTTGATGGCGGTGTAGAATTTTGCGTGTGCGGAAGACATGAAGAGTTCTTCCAGACGACCGCCGCCGAGCTTGGACATGGATGAGATATTGCCGTCATTTGATCCGATATGGATTTGGGTGCCTTGAGTACTCGAAGAAGCGATTTGGGCGTCATCTGGCGGGTCTTGTAGACCGTGAGATCCAATTGACGAAGCTGACTGTCCGATCGTATCGATGACCAGGGGCAACTGATGGACGAATTTGTTCTTCCTCTTGCCACCAAACCCACAGAGGGTATCAACCATACGCCCTGCGACTCCTGCGCCTATCCACACATTGCAATCTATGATCCATATGAGGTCTCCTTTTGCTTCTCTATACGCCCTGCTCATATTCCGGATTTTCGGGTTCGGTCCAAGCCTGGCATGTTGTGCATCTTGCAGCAGTGGATCCTCCTCTTCGATCAGCAGCCTTGCGTCAAAGCCTGAAAAGTCTTCCAAGACCTGCTCCAGAACCGGGAAGCCGGGGTCTTGCTCGGATGCGATACAAAAAAATATGCTCAGTTTATGACGAGGATAGGTTTGGCGGAAGGTCGCGGCGAGGCATTCGTACAGTCTTGGTTCTAGTCCTTTTACCGGTCGAATGATGGTGATGTGAGGTAAGTCTGGACTTTCGGCATGCTTTGAGAGAACCGCTGCTGGGTTAGGCGGAGAGGAGTAGTATCGGGTTCTGAAAAGGTCAGCTCATGCAAGAGAGGTCAGGGGAAAGTGTACTTGCAACTGAATGTAGCCGACGGTGCATACAACGACTACTGCGATATACCAGATGAGGCATGCAACAGCAATCCACTGGACCAACATTGGCACACCATGATCAAGAAGACAGGATTCGAGAGTTGATGCTTGAGCGCTGAACAAATGCTCACAAACACATCGGCCCCGGCGTCATGTTTTTCCGTCCGTCTTGGGCTTGGGTTCTATTGGATTTCGGTCTTTTAGACTGTTCTCTAGTATCAGGCTTTTGATGGTAAGAAGTTGTCTTGGAGGCAACATTTGAAAGACTGTTTAGCTTGTTTGAATGCAAAGCAAAATTGTTTGTTTCAACTTGGTATAGCCAAGCTTCGCAGCATGTGAGCGAGGACGTTCTTCCTTGCAGCCGCATTATTTTCCCCAGAAAACCTTATTTGAGCCGCATCCCATCTGTCGTCATCCGTCCAACAACCATCCATTTTTTCCTAAATACCGTCCCAAGGACATCCCAAGTCAGAACTTGTAGTCTTTCGTTCGTTTCCTGCTTCAGAGAAAAGTTTTCATCGACCAATTCGTCTCTACAGGCCTTTTCACCTTGTGGATGAATCTCGGGCCGTTAAGAAAACGTTTCATCTTATCCTTGAAAAGGATCTTCTCCCAGCTACCTACCTGAGCACTCATCCCAGCTTTGCGGATATCCTTCGCGGATATATTTATGCCATTCCTACTTTGATCTCCACCCTCACAACCTGGTCTTATTGCTGGCCAGCACCGATCTAAAGTCCTCCTTTCGCCCGACATGTACCCTCCACCACAAAATTTCAACCTGGACCTTGAGGCCCTCAGTGGCATACTTGGATCAGTCTCGATAGCTGCCTGGATTGTCGTCTTTTCGCCGCAAATCATCACGAACTGGCGTAGAGGGTCTGCAGATGGACTCTCCATTATATTCCTCATTACTTGGCTAGCTGGGGATGTCTTCAACGTCCTTGGAGCCGTATTGCAAGGAGTACTGCCCACCATGGTATGCCAAAGAGCCCTTTGTTCGATACGCAAAGTCTAATCTCACTAGGTCATTCTCGCCGTCTATTATACCCTAGCAGATATAGTCCTGCTCGGCCAATTCTTCTTCTATGAAGGGTTCCGGTTCAAAGACGAGGTGCAAAAACCAAACGTTACTAACCCAGACGACCGGCCTGATGAAGAGAGTCCACTCCTGCAGCCCCCTTCCAACGGTCATCAGAATGGCCACAGCAATGGTCCAGCACGTATCTCCGACATTGAGCGCCGCCGCTCCTCATCGTCTTTCCGCGAGCGGTTTCTTTCCGTCGACGGTACTCATCTCTCCCCCGTGACTCCTCTTGTAAATACCGCCGAACCAGACCCTCATCCGATCTCAAAAGTGTTCACTCAGCCCTCGCCAGTAATCGCTTTCTTCTACAACCTCGGCGCAGTCCTGCTTGTCATTTTTGCAGGTATCCTCGGATGGTGGCTGTCCGAACGTGCTTCCAATTCCCACAGGGGTTCTCACCCGGATACCCCAAAACACAATTCCGAAACATTGCATTTCAATATTCTTGGACAGGTCTTCGGCTACATCTGCGCGGCACTCTACCTTGGATCCAGGATTCCGCAGCTCCTTCTCAACTACCGCCGCAAGTCCACTGATGGAATATCCCTTCTGTTCTTTCTATTCGCTTGCATAGGCAATCTGACGTACGTCCTGAGTATCTTCGCATACTCGCCCGTGTGCAAAAGTCCAGGGCATTGTCAAGATGGAGAAGCGAGAGCGATATATGGAAGATACATCGCCGTGAACTTCTCATGGTTCTTAGGAAGCTTTGGAACGCTTCTGCTGGATGCCGGCGTCTTTGTACAGTTTTTTTTGTACAAGAAAGATGAGGAGACCGAAGAATCTAGAGGAAGAGCTGTTGTGGAATAGATTCGACGTCCTCGCTGAGCATTGTAAATTGCCATAAAAATCTACTCGCGCTAGACAAATCTGCGACAAAGGGGCAGTTGTCTTGGCCTGAACCGCAAAAATAAATCATATAAGGTCTTGCTAGGTCAAAAGGAGTGAGGAGAAGAGACTATCCACTACCCAGATCAACGGGCTTACTCGCAAAGCTGACTGCAAGCGCTTTATAAAATATAGAAAGGCGTGACCAGGTCACGTGCACAGGACAAACTTCGAAAATAATTGCGCAGAGAGTGGACATGAAGATGCTTGGGCAACTAACTGCACCACCACTGCATCCTCAATTCGTACGGCCCGGTGAGACACCATCTTTTGCGTTGGACCTCGGATCAAGCTTCTCCTCTTTATTATCAGCAGTTCATCTGTCGGAGAGAGATCACGATTGAAGGCTTGGCGCTGCTTGGTGAGGTGTTGGCCATCCATCTGCATCCTGCGTGTTCTTCAGGCCGCTTCATACTTCAATCACGCCCCCTCCCCTTGCTCTTGCAGCTCGCATGAAGTTTCCTGGAGCTGACCGTCACCGCGACGAGGGCAAATGCGGTTGGAGTGGAAATCGCTCTCGCAAAAGCAAAGAATAGCGCGTTCCATGATTCGCCCACGCTCTTGATGTTTGACTCGTACGCCGAGCTCTTGTCTTGAATATTTCGCTCTCCATCTTCATTTCATCAAGAAAGATCCCCCAGATCCTCTCCTCCTCATCGCATCATCACTGACGTTATTGGGAGGACCGTCCCGTCCCGTCCCGTTTGTGTTTTGCGATTGATATCGGCGCCGAGGGGAGCTCGAAGGTTTTCCCATTCTCCGGAGACATGCATCCGACCAATGCACGTTAAGAGGAACAGGAAAAGCGTTCGACTACCGACGGCGTGAGAAACAGGGCGTCGGGTCCAGACGGGCGGTTCTTAGGAGCTGATTTGCACTCCCAGCCGGCTCATTGACGGCATAGGAGGTCCATCTGGGAACTTTTATGCCATCCTTTGCTCTCCACTCCCCACCAACCCATCCTCTTTCACCCCGGTCATCCAATCCTTCCAACCCCATGTCCTTCCTTCTCTTGTGTTGGTGCCTATAGGCAATTTTGCTGTTCATTCGTCTTTATCATAACCACCTGCCCCTTCGAAGTCGTCGCGCTCAATTCAACGGCGAGCGATATCGTCCCAAATGCCTATGAGGATATCTTTTCACTCTACTTCTGTCGCACCAGCCCAGGAATAGCCACAGAGTTGTCGCCTCCAACCTCCCATGAACCATGATTTCTCTAATACCAGAGAACATGGGCGACCCCGCGGCTCGCACCGAATTTCCCGAGCCGGGTTCGGCCTGCCCTGGATCCATTGCGAATATTCCACCTGAAGACTGGAACGCAGTCATCAATTTGAGCATGAAATACTCCGAGCAAATCCTGAAATACATGTTTGGAGAAGTTGGGAGATCCCGTAAGAAAGCTGCAAGCGACCTGCCCTTGATAGAGCTTTGCTAACACCACATAGGAAGACATTCAGGCGCTTCTTTCCTTGCCCCGTCTGTCTCTTCGCATGGAGGGTCAGGCGCGTCAATTTTTTCGCAAACGGACCGTGCCGCAAAGCCATGCTCTCGATGCTCCATGTGTTCCTCCCTTTCCACAAACAGCGCTCTACCGCCCTTCCCTCAACCACCTTCGACACCTGCACCAGTACCGCCGAACTCATTTGGAGAAGGAATACGACTGGTCAATAGGGCTCCCACGCCGCAAACAGCGCATAAATATTATCAAGTCGCCATGGAGCCTTCACCTTCATCGCCAGGCTCCAAATTATCTCCAAGCCGGACAACATTCCATTCGCTGAAATCATCCTCGGCCTCTCTTGTTCTGGTACAAAAGAGCAAACTTGCGTGTACGTTCTGCAATGATGACATCTCCTTTTGGGAAAAAGACGAGTGGGTGCGTCATGAGAAGTCTGTTCACGAGACAGGCAAAGTCTGGAAATGCCCCGATCTTGATTGTCATCAAGCTTACTCCTGCGAGTCCGAGTTCACAAACCATCATGAGACCGAACACCAATGTCGCAATTGCACCCATGGACAGCACGTAGCACGTGAACTACCAGAGAAAAGCGTGTTTGCTTGTGGCTTCACCCGATGTAAAGCCATATTCTCTTCCTTCGATAAACGATGCGACCACGTCGCCGAGCATTTCGACGAAGGGAGAACAAGAGCTGATTGGAATTACTCGACGGTGGTACGCAACTTACTCCGCCAGCCCGGAATTGGCATGGAATGGAAGCGTCTACTGAACGAGAGATATCATCGCGAAGAGCAATGGCCGAAGTTGACGTGGCACGAGGAGAATTCCAAAGAAGTCAAAGACTGCTTAGAGTACAGATGCTATGAAGAGCCCGCTATACTTGTTCGAGCAGCTCTTGAACTCGGTCTGTCGTCGAACTCGGCGTCTGAATGGCGGTTGTCAAATATCCACGTCAACATGGCCAATCACCCGTCACTTGCTGATGCCGCTGTGTTTTCCATCCCTCAACAACCGCAATTCTCATCAACAGGCTTCAAGGAGATCCCGGATCAACCCTTTTTCGATGGTGCATCATACGCTGAAGTCTTTGATCCCAGCGAAGAAGATCGCGCACCTGCGGCCCCGGCCACCTCACAAGTTCTCTCTGCTCAGGTCCGCCAACCGCAGAAAGAGGGAACAACTCAACGTCAGGGTTCTCAGCGCCTTCGAGCTTCGCGGTCTTTTGTTGACTCAAGAGAACGATCTGAAGAAACCGCGCGCAAGCGTGACAGTTTCAGCACGATAACTTCAGACGAAACACCGCCGCATTCGGTCTACAGGACATACTATGCACAGTCTCCAGATCCCTACATGGAAAGGAACAAGGCGCCACAGCCTTCCAGTTCTACGAAAGGATTCTGGAAACGCCTCTCAATGAACCGTGGTCGAAAGAGCGCGCTCCCTCGGTACCACGTTGATGCAAGCATCGCTGAATCAATAGACGAGATCAGCGATGTCTTCACCCCGAATGTCCTGCGCAAGCCTCGAAGGGATGGCGTGAATACTCCAGCGGTCGCAGCCATCAGCGCTGATCAGTTCAACTTTTTCCCTCCTGATAGATGATAACGCATCACGCAGCATGGGTATTCATTGTTTTGTTAGCTTTGTACGGCAGGTCAACAAGTCGATATCTCTTTCCTGCGTTTGAAATCGGTCCCTACATTCACCTCTATTGGCATTCTCTCTTGTTGTCCCAGTCAATGCATTTCTCTCATGTCCATTTTTTCTTGAAGTTTCTTTGGTTCTGTGGAGGGCGGCTTCGATACCCAAGGCACGCAAGCTATTTTCAATCGTACTTTCGTTCCCTCTCTCGATACCCAATTGAAGCATGGAAGGTTTTTGGGGTGGCACTTTTCAATCCGTTGATAGTACAGCGTTTTTCTCTGTAATTTCTACCAGTCTTCCCACGGTCAATACTCAATCAAGCGAGCACCAACAGCGAATTCTCTCATGTCTGTATAACTATCTCATCTCATTATCAGCAACTGCTTTCAGTCTGCAATGGATATATCTATCAAAAACACGCACTCAGGTCCACATGATGAAATGCCAGTCAAACCAGGTCGAGACTATAACCTGGAGCATAACTTGATCCGACACAAGTCGATGATGGGAGACGTCGCCAAGGAGTATATATAATATGTGCAACGGGAAGCTTTCAAAGGCACGGACCGGCGGATATCCAAGTCAGGAAGACTGCAGCACCAAGTGCAAGGCCTTTGCTAATACATCAATCAAAGCACTCTACAAACGAACTCAACCTCTTTTAACTAACCAAATTCATCCTCTTCCCCACTGCGCCGGATCAACGTCGACAAGCTCATATGATCCACGTACTCCTACTTTATCACCTTTCCGACTACAAGGGCGAAGCTTCCATCCTTATCTTCCTTTCCGCGATCCTTCCTTTCAATCCATCTCGTCGGATCCTCCGCCTCGCCAATTAGAGCAGCTCCAAGGAGAACGAGGAGATAAGAACGAACAAGGACGTGGCCGTCAGGACACAGGCTTTCAACCAAACAAGACGTCCGGAGTCGTCTCCTCCCCTACAACTGCGCGGTTGAAGCCACGCCTAAGCATGGAATAGATGGCGAATTCAAACGAGGAGTTGACCTCACAGCCAGCATCGTACAAACGTAGCAACCAGCAGGATCCCTTACTATATGTGGGATTCCCGAAAAGGCGCGGAGTTGAAAGAGGAGGAGCAGATTACTGAGTCATGTCTTCTCCGCAAAACACAATTATGGCTTTTCCCACGTTCCATGTCAAGGAGTATGAAGTAGACATATAGATAGTTTCGCCCAGTCCATCCATACCTCGCACGCGTACGCCCGTAATAGGCAACCCAGCATCCCCACACCGGCAAGATCGACATCGCCGACTGCAACCGCTTCGTCGGCGACTGACAAGGAAGCCCAACCCGACTCCGAACGAAGCAAGAGGGGTAAAGTAGGAGGAAACACGGTCCTCGAAGGCCAACTCCACCGGCGAAAGTAGTCACTTGATCGTTCAGGCTGTCTGCCCGACTCAGTCGCATCTTTAGAGTTGCTCTTATACCTCCTCCCGCTTCCCCCACCACCCCGCATATATGTAATACGTTCCGAACACCCTCTCCACCCCCCGCAAGCACGCCATATCCGACCACTCAAACATACGGTTAGGAATCGCGAAATGGCGACTTTGGATGGCGCGAGCGGTACTGGCAAGGTGAGTGGTTCTTTTGCCTGATGGGGAGAAATGTAAATAGTGCGACGTCATGTTTACTTTGCTTGTTGTTTAGAATGGCGGTGCTGGTGAGGAGAATAAAGCTCCGTTGAATCGGGCGCCGGAAATGGAGGAGTTGGTGTCGAGGTAAGGAGGTTCCTTTCGGTCTACTTCTTTCTGGCCCTCTTGGGTTCTCGTGGACAAGGCTAATTTAAGGTTGTCTGTAGCTACCTTACCCGAACCAACGGCTATGAACGCAACCACTGGTATATACACATTCTCCCAACCCCTTTTCAGGTCTTATGCTAAGCGCTCACCCACAGCATCTTGCCCCAAATCTCCGAGAGCCATACTCTCCACATCACAGGCGCTCCAATCCGAACCCCGCTATCGCTCAATCGAAACGATCTTCTCACCTCCTTTCCCCAACACACCGTCCTCTCGGCGCTCCAATGCGCTGGCAACCGGCGGCACTCGATGCGCACGCTGATGAAGGAGGTGCAGGGACTTGATTGGAGAGACAACGCGGTCATGAATTGTTTATGGCGAGGACCCAGAATCAGGGATGTTATAGAGAAAGCGGGATTGATCGAGGAAATTTTGACAGAGGGAAATGAGAACGCAGACGCAAGAGACGAAAAGGAGAAGTACAGGGGATGGTACGTGCAATTTGAGTGTCGGCGAGTGGAGTGCGAGAAGGATAGTTGGTATGGCGCAGGTATACCTCTGGAGAGGGTGATGAGGAAAGAGGCGGATTGTATATTGGCTCTTGAGGTTCGTTTTTCGACCTTCCTTCGTTTTCTCCATGCCGACTGCGATGTGTTTCAAGAATCAAGTGGACTGATAAGCGTCAACACCAGATGAACAACGAGCCTCTCACCCCTGCCCATGGCTATCCTGTCCGCGCCCTTCTTCCTGGCATTGCCGGCGCTCGGTCAGTCAAGTGGCTTGATCGCATCGTTGTTTCGAACAAGGAATCGCAAAACTTCTATCAGAAATTCGACTACAAGGTCTTGCCGCCGCACTGCCATGATGCTGACATGGCGGCCCTGTATTGGGAGAAGACGCCGCCTGTGGTTGATATGCCGATCAATTCTGCCATTGGCATTCCAGCGGCAGATTCCACAGTCACCGTCAATGAAGAAGGTTTCGTAGATGTGGTGGGGTATGCATTGCCGGCTGGGGAGGACGGACCCGTTGTCAAGGTCGAAGTGTCGGGAGACGAAGGAGAGAGTTGGATAGAGGCCACACTGAGCTATGGTGGCCATCGGAAGAAAGACGTGAGTTTGAAGTGGGGTTGGTGTTTGTGGTATGCGAAAGTCAGGATGGAGAAGGGGACTGGAAGGAGGATTTTGAGTCGTGCGAGGGATCGAGGGGGGAACGTGCAGAAAGAGAATTGTGAGTGGAATTTGAAGGGCGTTCAATACAACGCCTATGGCCAGGTGAGGGGCCTCGAGGTGGTTTGAAAAGAGGATGATGAGTGAAGCAGAGGCTCAGGAAAGGAAATTTGATAAGCGCATGAGACTGGGGAGAAGATAGTCTTTCTCGAAGCATCCCTTTATTTTTCCGTTGGCGTCCATTGCCCGACAGGAATAGTGCAATTGTTCTTTCTAGAGGCATCCGCCGTGGACTCGAGAAGAAGTGGCAAGGTACGGGAACAGCGATTGACGTACCTTTACCCACCCACCTAGTACCTAGGACCCTTGGTGAAGTCGTTTGATAATTAACAGCCAAGAGCAACTTATTCGTCGGTTCAAGACGTTTGAGAATGTACAGGAAAGGACACTGTCGGATACAGTCTCTTTCAAAATACACGCAATGATCTAAACACGTGCATGTGAGCCAGATCCGCGAAGACGGACACAGGTTGGCGCGGTCCGCAACGGTGCGTGGGTGTTTAGGTATTGTGGCCCCGCAGTCACATGGCTGCGCGTCCAGTTCGTACTGCTCAACGGTCAGGGCAGCGAGAGGTGTATTCAAGGAGAGGCATTCGTATGAACAGTCAAAAGAGGTTCTGTGTTGCGAGAAGGAGATCAAGGACAGAGGCGCCGCCTCGTAAGAGGAGTAGAGAAGCAACTTGAAATGCTGAAGACTGGAGGTTGCCGGACTTGGAACTCGTCCTCAACCCCGCCCCCGCATCGACGTCGTTCGTGGAAGGGAGGGCGTTGAGGACATGACGTCCTACCTGGCATCGAGGCTGACATGGTGACTTCGAGACGGGAGATGGCCTCAGTTCTGTGTAGGGGACACCGGATGAGCAGACTGGCCTAGGTAGAATGGGTGGAATGGATCGATGAAGAGGACGATGAGGGTATATTTATACAGCGATAGTGGATGTCACGAGATTTGCAAAATGAGTGCGAGTTGCAAAAGCCCGACCAGAATCATCATAGGGCTGAAGCAAAGCCAGACCAGTCAGGGTTGAGCTCCAGACGCGCTAAACCCTTTTGCTTTGTAGGAAAAGAAGCGCGTCGCCTGCGCAGCAGCAGCGCAACCCACGCACCCACCCGCTGTTCGCTGCTCGTGGTGACCGACCTGACCTCCAAGCCTGTGAAAGCTCACAACCGCAAAGCCTCGCCCACCTTTCCAACTCCACCGACACACCCCACCTTCTCTTACCGTGTGTTCCCTTCTAGATACCCCTCTTCACTTGATTGATGACTCTATGAAACTTTTCATTTGTGTTTACCTATTCTAGCAGACTCAACAGCTCGCCCGACTCCCACCACTCCCCTCCCCTCCAATCCTCGACCCGACCAAACGTACTCTTTTCTTCCACCATCCATCTACTTGCAGTTCATGGTCCACAGCACGCGCACACTCCGGAGGGCAGTAGTTGACGCGCTTGCGCATCATGGCGGAGGATAGAAGCTCTGCCGACAAGAGCCTTGCGGACAAGAGCTTGTCGGAGAAGAGCCTGGATGTCTATGTCGCAAAGCTCTCAGATGCAAACTTAGGTACGGATGCGCACATTCACTGCTTGATTCCCACAGCCTTGCTAACTGGATTCTCCAGACATCAAGACAAAATGTAACTTCGCAGTCGAACTGCGCGACTGCATCGATGTGTGGTGCCATGGCGAAGGTTATGGCCAGTTTCTGGAGAAGCTGGTTCCTATCCTGTTACACCTACTTGATGGGCAGCCGGTGTTCATCAGCACATCTCCCGAACAGGTAAGTTTGAACCTTCCATTGAGATGCTTTGCCTGACATGTACATAGCGACTACGGATGACTGTCCTCGAAATCCTCTCGCGCCTCCCTCTGCCGACCCCCGAGGCTCTCGAGCCATACGCCGGCGATATCGTGGACAAGCTCATGAGTCTGGTCAGGACAGAGAATGAAGACAATGCGGTCATCTGTGTCAAGACTGTCATGGACATCCTACGGCACCATACCAAGACACTCTCCGACCGCGTTCAGCCTTTCCTTGACCTTATACAAGAGATGTTCGAGATGATGGATCAAAGCGTGAAGGACACGTTCGACAACCCCACCCAAAATCCCCCTCAGGCCGTTCCGGGGACTCCCAGCAATCCCCAGTATTCGGCTTCGCCCAGGCCTGGCTCGCCAGTGGCTTCGATACACTCTCTAGGCTCCGTAGGGGCAGACATTGGAGGGGAACAACAACAGACGCGAGTTTTGTTGAAGGGCATGCAGTCTTTCAAAGTCCTGGCTGAATGCCCCATCATCGTCGTTTCCATCTTCCAGGCCTACCGAACAATCGTCCACAAGAACGTCAAGCAATTCGTTCCGTTGATTAAGAATGTCTTGCTGCTCCAGGCAAAACCTCAAGAGAAGGCACATGCAGATGCAAAAGCACAAGGGAAGGTGTTCACAGGCGTGAGCAGGGAAATCAAGAATCGCACAGCTTTTGGAGACTTCATCACAGCCCAAGTCAAGACTATGAGCTTTCTAGCTTACCTGCTTCGTGTCTATGCTCAGCAGTTGACCGACTTTCTCCCAACCCTACCGGATATCGTCATTCGCATGCTCAAAGATTGCCCAAGGGAGCGGTCTAGTACGCGCAAAGAGCTCCTCGTTGCCATTCGACACATCATCAACTTCAACTTCCGGAAAATCTTCCTCAAGAAGATCGATGAGCTTCTCGATGAACGGACGCTTCTTGGCGATGGGCTCACGGTGTACGAGACCATGCGGCCACTTGCCTACAGTGTGCTTGCGGACCTGATTCATCATCTTCGAGATTCTCTGTCGAAGGAGCAGATTCGTAGGACGATTGAGGTCTATACCAAAAATCTCCATGACGACTTCCCAGGGACCAGCTTTCAAACCATGAGCGCAAAATTACTTCTCAACATGGCAGAATGCATTGCAAAGCTTGAACCGAAGCAGGATGCTCGCCATTTCCTGATCATGATCTTGAATGCTATTGGAGACAAATTTGCGGCCATGAATCGCCAATTCAACAACGCAAAGAAGCTCTCGTCACAGTACACCCCTCCGTCCATCGATGCTGCAGCTGAGGACTATATGCCAAATGCGGAGCAAAGACCAGACTGGGATGGAATCGACATCTTCAGCGCGACTCCCATCAAGACTTCAAATCCTCGAGAGCGAAGCTCCGATCCGGTGGCGGACAACAAGTTTCTTTTCAAGAATTTGCTGCATGGACTGAAGAGCATGTTTTACCAGCTGCGAGCGTGCAATCCCACCAAGGTCAAGGACGAGATCGACAGTACCCTCACACCAGCGAACTGGCATGAGGTGTCTTACGGCTTCAATGCCGAAGAGGTCCAAGTTCTGATCAAGCTTTTCCGCGAAGGTGCCCATGTCTTCCGCTACTACGGGATCGATCGCCCGCAACCGGATGGGCAAGGCCCAGGCGCCGGCGAAGCTATTGCCAGCCAGCAGATGACTACAAGCGGCAAGGAAGAGAAGGAGCTCCTCGAGACGTTTGCCACGGTTTTCCATCATATTGACCCTGCATCATTCCACGAAGTCTTTCACTCCGAAATTCCGCGTCTCTATGACATGATTTTTGAGCATCCCGCGTTGCTTCATGTTCCGCAGTTTTTGCTAGCAAGTGAAGCTACCTCCCCAAGCTTCGCCGGCATGCTTCTCCAATTTCTTATGGATAAGATTGACGAGGTTGGCTGTGCGGATGTGAAGAAGTCGTCGATTCTCTTGAAGCTTTTCAAGTTGTCTTTCATGGCTGTCACGCTATTCTCGGCGCAGAATGAGCCAGTTCTCCTACCCCATGTCACCAAGCTGGTGACCAAGTCCATCCAATTGTCTACTACAGCCGAGGATCCTATGAACTATTTCCTCTTGCTGAGGTCTCTCTTCAGAAGTATCGGCGGTGGGCGGTTTGAGCACCTCTACAAGGAGATTCTCCCCTTGTTGGAAATGCTTTTGGAAGTCCTGAACAATTTGCTATCGGCAGCGCGAAAGCCCAGCGACAGGAACCTATTTGTTGAACTCTCTTTGACGGTTCCAGCTCGGTTGAGCAATCTTCTACCGCACCTAAGCTTCTTGATGAGGCCTCTCGTGGTCGCACTCCATGCCGATTCGGACCTAGTTGGACAAGGCCTTAGGACTCTGGAGCTTTGTGTTGACAATCTCACCGCCGAGTATCTTGATCCGATCATGGCACCTGTCATTGACGAGCTTATGGCGGCGCTGTGGGAGCACTTGAGGCCCAATCCTTATAGCCACTTCCATGCACACACCACCATGCGCATCCTGGGGAAGCTAGGCGGCCGCAACCGTAAATTCCTGACTGGCCCCCCGGACTTGACCTTCAAGCCCTATACCGACGACCAGCCAAGTGTCGATATTAGGCTCATCGGCACCGGAAAAGATAGGGCGTTCCCCATAGCTCTAGGCATAGACTCTGCCATCTCTAGGCTGACCCTGGTGCCCAGGACTCCAGCTGATAAAAAATCTGATGGGTTCTATAAGCAAAAGGCCTTCAACCTCATTAGCACACACATCAAGCTCATGGTTGGTTTCGACAGCCTCCCGGACAACTTTGTGCAGCTTGTGCGACTGCAGGCCAACGATCTTTGTGCGGGAAAAACTGATGTCGGCCCGGATCTCATGGAGATGAAGGAGCCTCAGCGCTCGATTGCGAAGCGCGATGACCAACAAGCTCTGTTCAAAAAGCTCCTCAAAGCATGCATGACTGCGGCGTCAGTGCCTGATGTAGCTACCGATGCTTCGTCTATGCTCACAAACCTGTCGCGACATTTCTGTATTCTTGAGGTGGGAAGGGCTCTTGCACACGTCAAGCATGAGAAGAAGCCGTTTGATGTCAAGTCTGGAGAAGGGCCAATCGTGATCGACAGCAGGGTGATTGCTGACGCTATTGGGGAATCTCTCTCCTCCGACAATGTTTTGATCCGTGAAGCTGCCGAGCAGGCCATCATTGGTATGCGAGACGCTGCTATTGCCATTTTTGGGAGCAAAGAGAAGATCGACAAGCTCCCCTTCTTCCTCCACCTGGCCAGCATCTTCACTCACAACTGCTATGAGGAGGAGTGGTTTGTCAAGACGAGTGGTGCGCTCGGAATCCAAATCCTGACCACCAAAGTTGGCCTGAGCGATGCATGGTTGATGGATCGTCAAATCAACCTTGTCCGTGCCTTGATGTACGTTTTGAAGGACATGCCCCAAGATGTCACGGCAAAGACTCGCATCCAGGCCCAGGAGACGCTTGAGCACCTCGTTCGCCGATGCAACCAGAAGACATCGAAAGAGGATGTCACGAATGACAAGAGTAGGATCTATGCTCTTTGTGCAGTTCTCATTTCCGAACTTGCGCACGTCAACAAGCACGTCCGAGAAGCTGCCCAGAAAACATTCTCTATCCTTGCTGAAGTCATCGGCGTGGAGGTGCGCGACCTCTTGGCTCCCCAGAAGGAACGTCTCTTGGGACCCATCTTCAACAAACCGCTCCGAGTGATGCCGTTTGGTTTGCAGATCAGCTATATTGATGCAATTACCTACTGCTTGAAGATGCCCGACAGCTTTGTGGAAATGAACGAGTTGCTCACTCGGCATGTCATGGAGTCGCTTGCCCTCGCAGATGCCGAAGATGAGGCTCTGGCCAGTAAGCCAAATGAACAGCGCAACGCTGAAGCAATCGTTAACCTTCGTGTCGCATGCATTCGAGTTTTATCGATTGCCCAGAACCTGTCCGATTTCGGCGCGAATCAGAGTACGACTCGTTCACGCATCATCGCCGTCTTCTTCAAACTTCTTTACTCGAAGTCCCCCGAAGTCGTCGAAGCCGCGAATGCCGGCCTGCAGGGCGTGCTCGGAACCACTCAGAAACTCCCCAAAGATCTTCTGCAGAGTGGCCTGCGTCCCATTCTCATGAATCTCCAGGACCCTCGAAAGCTTACTGTGGATGGCCTGGAAGGTCTTGCTCGGCTTTTGAAACTTCTTACCAACTACTTCAAGGTTGAGATCGGTACACGTCTGCTGGACCACATGAAGCAGCTTGGTGAGCCTATGGCCTTGCAGAAGATCTCGTTCACCCTTGTGGAGCAGAATCGTTCAATGAAAGTCGTTACTGCCATCTTGAACGTTTTCCATTTACTTCCTCCTGCTGCTATCACCTTCCTTGATCAGCTGGTTGAGAAGGTCATTCATTTGGAGGCGTCTCTACGAAGAACACACTTCAGTCCATTCAGAGAACCGCTCATCAAATACCTCAGCCAGTACCCCAAGGAGACATGGGATTACTTTTCTCCGAAAGTCAAGGACCACACTCAAGGGCGATTCTTCGCGCAAATCCTTGCCGATCCCGTGAGTGCTCCGTTGAGGAAAGTTGTCGTGGAAAATGCCGAGGATTTCATCAAGACTTTCGCGGTTGATGATGATGCGGAACGCCTTCGAGCATCAATCAACGCCGTCCACATCACGCGATCGATTTGCCATTTCCCGGAACACCGAAATTGGCTCCAAGAAAGCAGTGCTCTGAGGGATGCCCTCTTCTCTTGTGGCAAGATGTTGGAAACGAAGCTGAGGCAAAATACGGTCGAGCCCGATCTTCGGCTTGCCGTGGACCAAGCTGGCGAGCAGATTGTGGAAGTTTTCACGATTTATCTCGCACAAGACTTGCAAAACATCGACGTGTTCTTCGATTTAGTCGATGCAATCACTTCCGACGAGATGAAGGCCACGCCGACTTTGTTCCAGTTCATCTACGAACATATGGTTTCCAGCCAAGATCCAGAATATTGGCGGACCCTCTGTACTAGGTGCATTGACCTGTTCGTGGGCCGAAACATCTCGCAGAAGACGAAAACGTTTGCATTTCGCTACGTTCTGAACCCCATTCTCGCGATGGATATTATGCGGAATTGGGATATCATCTTCAGTACTGAAAAGGGTACCAAGCTTGTCGACAAGAATTTCATTGTCCTCATGACGGAAAAGCTCTGGCGACCCCAAGCACTCATCGACACATCAGATGAGACGGGCCATCTGGGCGTTGACCATGCGCGAATGGAACTCCTTCAGACCAGTGCGATGTTGCTCAAGTATCATCCACGTGTGGTCCAGGATTCGCGGAAAGACCTGATCAAATTCGGCTGGAAATACATCAAACTGGAGGACATCATCAACAAGCATGCTGGCTATGTGGTCGTGGCGTTCTTCATCGCCAACTACGAGACGCCTACCAAGCTCACCAATCAGGTGTACCATGCGCTCTTGCAGGCCCATCAAAATGAGGGCAGAGCATTGGTGATGCAAGCGCTCGAGATTCTCGCTCCATGCTTGAAGTTGCGGATGGGCGGGACAGACACGAAGTTCCCCATTTACGCGCGCATCCCCAAGAAAGTTCTGACCGAGGAAAGCCACAACTTGCAACAACTGATGAGCGTGTTCAACTTCCTGATCAAACATTCCGATCTCTTTTATCCGGCGCGGGATCAGCTTGCGTTGATCATCATCCCGGCTCTCCAAAAGATTGCCCAGCCACCCACCCCTTCGAACGAGAGCAAGAAATTGGCGCTCAACTTGATCCAGATGGTTTGGCAATGGGAAGAGGAAGCTGGCAACGAAATGGATGTCGGTACTGGCCAATCACTCTCGCCTCCTTCCAAGCGCCGTGCGGATGGAAGCATAGTTCCGCCTTCTCGATCTCCGGACCGGCCTCAGCCCTTCGTTGCAAATGCAGCCCTCCGTACTACCCTGATCAAGTATCTCATCAATTTCAGTCACGCTCTTTCGGAACGCTTCCCAGTCTCCGCAAAGGTCAAGGAGTCATCTGCATATCAAGCGCCACAGCCATCGCAATCTGCTGAAACGTGCCGAAAGGCCATGCGATTGTTGTATAACCTTCTCTCTTGTTGGACCGACGTCAATGTTGACGATTTCCTGAGCCGTTATCTGGAGAAGAATCTTACGACAGAACATCAACAGGAAGAGAAACTTGATTTTTGGACAACGAAAGTGGTGAACTCACTGCAGATTCTGAAGGTCATTGTCAACGTCAAGCCTGACGAATGGATTCTCGATCACATCCCGCAACTCCAGAAACTCCTGGAGAAACCAGTGAAATGGGACAACATTGAAATTCAAGAGTGCTTGCACGGAACAGACGATCATCCCAAGAGCCCAAAGCTGGTCTCTCTTGTTCGACGGATTCTGGATGTTTTGCCAGAGCCAACCATCGACGAGGATGGCTCCACCGATGACACGCCGCAGTCCGAATTTGTTGCATATTGTGCGACGGTTGCAACAGAGGCTTTGTCTGCGAACATGGGTAACCACATTGCTGCTATCAATCTTCTTTGGACGTTGTGCCAGCGTCGGCCTACAGAGATTGACCAGCATCTGTCGTCGTTGATGAAAGTCTTCCAATCGAGACTGTGCAAAGATCACATTGCCGCGTTCAGCCAGCCATCAGGAGCGCGATTGCCGGCGGACCAAGCCAGCGCAAACACGGACCCAGCAGAGTTGGAAATCCAGGTTGGACTCATCCTGAAGACCATCGATATACTCGCAGCGCGGATCAATAGTCTTCAAGCAGAGCGGCGTCCGTTCTTGAGCGCTTTGGCTTCCTTAGCTGAGCGATCCGGGAACAGTGCCGTGTGCAACAAAGTCATCGACCTAGTCGAGACTTGGGTTTTTAAGACGACTGATCCAGTTCCCACGATGAAAGAGAAGACTGCGGTCCTCTCAAAAATGTTGATGTTTGAGCAGAAGCCCGATGCTTCTTTGTTAACTCGGTTCTTGGAGCTGGTCCTCCGGATTTATGAGGACCCTAAAATTACCCGGACCGAGTTGACTGTACGGATGGAGCATCCATTCCTTGTCGGGACCAAGGCGCCCGATGTGGACATGCGGAATCGTTTCTTGACTATTTTTGACAAGCATATCAGCCGCACGGCCAGCAGCAGACTGAATTATGTCATCACATCCCAGGACTGGTCGCCTCTGAACGACACATTCTGGCTCAAACAGGTCATTCACCTGATGTTCGGTTCTATCGAGATGAATGCGCAGGCTCAACTCCACCCGGACGACTTTTTCACAATCCCCCCGTCAATGCTGTTTGACACCTATTCGAAAGACCCGCGCATCAGCGATGTCATGATTGAAGATGCGTTGGAGGATTTCATGAATGGCCACCGACGTTTCTGTCAACAAATTGCCGACGTCAAGGTCCGAGATCTCTTGGAACCCCTTGGACAGCTGCAGCATACAGATGATACGGTCGCCCACGACATCTGGGTTGCACTGTTCCCCTTGTGCTGGTCAGCCTATCCCAAGGATGATCGGTCAGACTTTGAGAAAGGCCTTGTGGCTCTCATGACCAAGGAGCATCACGTGCGACAAGCCGGAGCCCGCCCCAACTGCATTCAGACTTTGCTTGAAGGCATTGTCCGTGCTCGGCCTCGACTCAAGTTTCCATCCCACGCCATGAAGTACATTGCGAAAACGTACAACGCCTGGTATCCCGCGGCGACGTATATGGAGGAATCTGCAAACTCGCCAATCGTCGATACCGCCGCAACGAGGGAGTCGAACTTGGACGCCCTTGTCGAGACTTATGCACTGCTGTCTGAAGACGACCTGTTCTATGGAACTTGGCGTCGTCGGGCATCCTACGTTGAGACCAATGCCGCTCTGTCATACGAACAGAACGGCATGTGGGACAAAGCCCAACAGATGTACGAGAACGCTCAGGTGAAGGCACGATCGGGGGCGCTTTCGTTCTCGCAAGGCGAGTACATGCTCTGGGAAGACCATTGGGTCATTTGCGCTCAGAAGCTTCAGCAATGGGAGATTCTCCAGGAGTTTGCGAAACATGAAAATTTCATCGACCTCCATTTGGAAGCAACGTGGCGCAACTTCGAGATGTGGGATACCCCTGAAAAGTGTGAGCCACTGGACAACATGATCAAGTCAGTCTCGGACGCTCCCACGCCGAGGCGGGTCTTCTTCCAGGCTTTCATGGCTCTCCTCAAACTCCACAAGAACAAGGAGCATACGCCAGAGTTTGCTCGAATTTGCGATGAGGCCATTCAACTTTCCATCCGCAAGTGGCATCAGCTTCCTAAGCGGATCACGAATGCCCACATTCCCATTCTGCAAAACTTCCAGAATCTCGTCGAGCTGCACGACGCCAGCGTGATCTGCAATAGCCTGGCAGCTACCAATCCCACCAACCTCGATCTCAAGTCGTCGGAACTGAAGCTTTTGCTTGGTACTTGGCGCGACCGTCTGCCTAACTTCTGGGACGACATCAGCGCATGGCAGGAACTTGTTACGTGGCGGCAGCACATCTTCAGCATCATCAACAACGTCTACCTCCCCTATGTCAACCAGGGCCAGAACCAGGCTGGCGCCAATGGCAACTCGTACGCGTACCGGGGCTATCATGAAACTGCTTGGATTATCAATCGCTTTGCTCATGTTGCTCGGAAGCACAACCTCCCAGACGTGTGTATCGCACAGCTGAGCAAGATCTATACCCTGCCAAACATCGAGATCCAAGAGGCGTTCCTCAAGCTGAGGGAGCAAGCCAAGTGCCATTACCAGAATGTGGCGGAGCTGAACAGCGGCTTGGATGTAATCAACAACACCAATCTCAGCTACTTCGGTCCCACCCAAAAGGCGGAGTTCTACACCCTCAAGGGCATGTTCTTGAACAAGCTTGGCAACAAAGCCGATGCCAATGATGCTTTTGGAAGCGCCCTCTACTTTGACATCAAGCTGCCAAAAGCTTGGGCTGAATGGGGTCGCTACAATGATGTCTTGTTCAAAGAAGATCCGAACGATATTGAGAAGGCGTCCTCCGCAATCAGCTGCTACCTCGAGGCTGCCAGCCAATTCAAGAATGCCAAGTCTCGGAAGCTACTGGGTCGTATCCTTTGGCTCCTCAGTCTCGACGATAGCGAACAGAAGCTTACGAAGACTTTTGATGCTTTCAAGGGCGACACTCCTGTGTGGTACTGGATTACGTATATTCCGCAGCTTCTGGTCAGTCTGTCCCGCCAGGAGGCACCGATTGCTCGACAAATCCTGGGCAAGCTGGCGAAGATGTACCCGCAAGCATTGTACTTCCAGCTCCGAACGTGTCGCGAGGACATGCATGTTATTCGCAAGCAACAAGAAATCAAGGAGGCAAAGGAGAAGGCGATGCGCGCGAAACAGGCTTCTCCTGCAGGGAAGCAGAGCACACCCGATTCGAGGCCCGTCACTGCCAACGGCGCTCGTCCCGGCACTGCTGATGGCGACAATGGGCAAACTGCGCAAAATGGAACCCTGAGCAACGCCAACAATACTCCGAAGCCCGATGGCGGTGAGCAAGCTACTCCAAACGGCAGTTCGACATCTCTTCCGGTGCCAAAGAAACCATGGGAGTACACCGAGGAGCTTATGTCCACACTCAAGACGGCTTTCCCTCTACTTGCTTGGTCCATGGAGTCCATGGTCGATCAAATTCAGAAGAACTTCAAGTGCCCGCCGGACGAGGATGCGTACAGGCTCATCGTTGCCTTGCTCAACGATGGAATCTCCTATATCTGTCGCACACCGCACTCCTATGGCGGCGATGTCAAACTTCCGCAGTCCACCGAAGCGAATATCACTCGCTTCGCCGAATCTATCCTGCCTGCACACATTCGGAAGTCCTTCGAAGCCGACTTTGTCACCGTCAAGCCCACCATGAGGGAGTACATCGAGAAGCTTCGCAAATGGAGGGATCGCTTCGAGGAGAAGCTCGATCGTCGCGTCACTCACACAAACCTCGAAAATATGAGCTTGCATCTTGTCGAGTTTAGATTCCAGAAGTTTGATGAGGTCGAGGTTCCAGGGCAATACTTGCAGCATAAGGACAAGAACTCCGATTTCGTTCGCATTGATCGGTTCTTGCCTGTTGTCGACCTAGTTCGTAATCCAGGAGTGTGCCATCGCCGTCTCAAGATTCGCGGCCATGATGGAAGCATTCATCCGTTCGCTATTCAGCATCCTGCGGCTAGGCACTCGCGCCGAGAGGAGCGGATCCTGCAGCTGTTCAGAATCTTTAACGGGACCCTGATGAAGAAGAAGGAGAGCAGGCGTCGCAACTTGCAGTTCCACCTCCCACTCATGATCCCACTGTCACCAAATGTGCGCATGGTTCAGGATGATGCTTCGTACATCACTCTGCAAGGCGTTTGGGAGGATTATTGCCGTCGGAACGAAATGAAGAAGGACGATCCTGTCCTCTTTACCATCGATAAGCTCCGGGGTATTCGACCGGTGGGTGTAAATGAACAAAACCAATTGTCGCCATCTACTAACTCTGATGTCCCCCAGAACGACCAGCCACAACAAACTTCGGCTTTGCGTCTTGAGACCTACTTTGCCGTCCAAGACAAGTACGTCCCGAACACGGTTGCCCTGGACTATTTCCAAGCGACCTATCCCTCCTTCGACGACTTTTGGCTCTTCCGTCGCACCTTTTCCTACCAAATGGCCTCGATCACCTTCCTTACGTATCTCATGCACATCAGCAACCGCTGGCCGCACAAATACTCCATCTCGCGTGCCACCGGCAAGATCTGGGGTTCGGAGCTCATCCCGACCATCGCCCAGACCAAGCCCGCCTTCCACAACCCAGACCCAGTACTCTTCCGCTTCACGCCCAACATCCAAACGCTCATCGGACCCATCGCCACCGAAGGCATCTTCGCGCCTTCCCTCATGGCCATCGCGCGCGCTCTCGTCGAGCCCGATGGCGACCTTGAGATGCAGCTCAGCGTGTTTGTGCGCGACGAGGTTATCTATTGGGGCACGCAGGCGCACAAGGTCGGGTCTGTCTTGGATGGACAGTTGCGGGATAATGTCCAGGCGAATACGGATTTGTTGAGGAAGAGGGCGGTGACGCTGGCGAGTCCGCCGGATGTGCAGGCCCTGCCGGCGAATCAGACGGTGGTGGATCTTATTGGGACGGCTACGGATCCGAGGAAGTTGGCGTTTACGGAGCCATTGTGGATGGGGTATTTGTAGGGCGGAGGGGTAGAAGGGGTTTGAGGTGTGAGAGGGGAGTTTGAGTGATGGGTGCGCGGAGGAGTAATGTGGGCGTTTTGAGGGAGATGCTGCATTTCAACGGGGTCTTTTCATGGGGTCTACGTGGTTTGCATCAGAGTATGCAATTGCACAATGCTGTAATATGCTCATGGTCAGGGAGAGATCGGAATAATGGGGGATAGGGTGATTCTCCTAGCGTGGCGCTGGTGGTTCTACCGTCTTTTTGTTTCTGGGATTTTTTTTTCTGCTGGTTACTACCTCCTGTCGTTGTCGCCTCTTGCTTAGCTTATGAGGATGCTGGATCGACAGACGGAGTGGAATGGGTAGAGGCTTTTGACTTTCTTATTTTCTTCTTCGAGATATTGTAGTTTTATCTTGAGTGTGGTTAGCTAGCTTAATGGATTAGCTCTGAGTTCAGTTGCTGTCCCTTGTGTGGTATAATGTGATATGTTTTAGTTGATGTCTAAGTTGTGCTTCTTGGGCGGGTAAAGATTCGGAGGAGGGTAGATGTTATGAAAGATAGATGAAGTGAGGTCCGTTAATATAAGGTGAATGAAGTGAGGTCCTCTTATATGAGGTGAATGAAGTGAGATCTAGTCATATAAGATGGACAAAGTGAGGCCTACTCATCTGAGATCTCTTTCTCCGAGTCCGGAGCTTGAGCTGTCTGTCCCGCTGGATATAGGAATGGATAAACTTGTGAGATATCCAAAGCCTGGAAATTATCTTCGAATTGCAGAACCATTGATGCTCTAAGATCTTCCATCCCACCCACCCCTTAGACGAATGAAATTATTCAATCATAAAATATTCAACCTCATAGTACCAACCCACTGAGTCCCACCATTTCATAGTTTCCAACAATCCTCCCTCCCCGCCAGTCTGTTTTTTATCTCTCTTCCTGTAAACCCGATATCCATCCAATTCACATAAGACTAGAAGATTAGATAATTCCCTTTTTAAATCAGACACCCGCTCTTACTAGTTACTTACTCCTAAAAGAACTCGAGGAAGGTAGATTGGAAGGAGCTCACGCTGCTTCCGGTTTAGGAAATACTTTCGAGTCTCCGACATCGGACGGCAGGACGAAGACAGGTTGCCTTCCAGGTTTCGTTCAAGCTTGGAAAGCGCGACCCCGACCCCGACCCCGACCACACTGGCGTGATTCTGCTCCTTAGGTTACATCCGTTCGGGATTCAATTTCTATTGGAACGATTTGAACAGGGCAAGGTTGTCGTAAGTTTTGTTTGTCTCTCTATATCCGGCTCATCTATATACACCTACTGAAGCCTAATGAAATTTTCTTCAAAACCACTCGAACATGTGATACCTATACCTAACGTGCTCCACTATACATACGCCTCTGAATTGATGCCTCTGGTGCCTAGGTTCAATGCTCAGCTACTTGCCAATTCTCGTTATCAATTAGACTCCATAAAACACCATTTTCTCGTTGACTACTCGAACCGTCTTTCGTTAAGACTCACTAGCAGTACGCCAATTCAATGGCTTCCCGATACAAGCACTCTCTCTCACAAACAGCTCTCTTCCTCGGTGCGTCTGCGATTGTGCGAGATGGTGGTGACGCCCAAGCAATGGCATCTGGACGTGGATAACGACAATCCATCATCTGAGAAAGAGAAACGTGTGACTCATAATTTTAAAGCCGCCCCTTTCTCGTCTGGGACCGAGAAGCACAATCACCATCTCTCGGCCCATCATCTAACTGGCCCGTCCGCTAGCCACACAATCCTCCCCCTTCTCGTCGGCCACGGCACTATCAGCACGCTTCAGTTCCGTGACTGTGGTAAAAATAAAAGTCTCAGGTAGTGTCCGGCAAATCGTTGGGCTCTGGTAACGCACCGGAGAATGACTTTCGCATCTGACACAGCACGTCTAGGACATCATACTCGACGAGGCTGAAAGTACGGGGCAATTGCTGCTGTTGGCCCTGCTGCTGCAGCGAGCCGACGATCGTAGGCCGTCTGCTCTGCGGCTGCGAGTCAATGAATTCGCTGAAAGCCTGCTGCGAGACGGTGGAGAAGGTGCGCGGGGTCTGCGCATTGACGGCGGCGTATGATTTGGAGAGGTGGTAGGCTTCCTGGCAGTTCAGCGTCTTTGATTCTTCTTTGCTGTCGGTTCGCTGCTTCTTGGCGGGCGGCTCTTCGGTTGTTTCGCCGGTGACTGAATCGATGGAGATGCTGCCGGCTTGCTTCCTGGCGGATAGTTCCAGACAGAAGTTGCGTTGCTCAGGGTTCCTTTGGCACTCGTTGCAAGTACCCGGTGGAATTGCTGGTGGTGGCATCGAGGTGGTTGTTGGAAGAAGCTGTGCTGGTGCCTGAGTTGAGGGTGAGACTTCAGAGCTGTTTACTGTTGCCACCGAGGGCCTTGTCGTGAAGTCAGTTTCCAAGTCAAAGACATTGAAACCATCGAGACTGTCATTTGAAATGTTCTTCTTCAAAGAATTGCCCTTGAACGTCGACGCTGGTGGATTTTCGGTGCTGGGGGACAAGACAGACTCTATAGACATGCTTCTTGTCAAATTCGGCGGATTGGACACGTTGGATCGGCCAGAGTCGGGCGGGACATTCGTATACTCGTCTACACAAGGACATTGCCCGTCAGCCTTGCAGCCACCACATGTTTCAGTGGTAGGAAGGGGAGAGGGAGGTGTCATATGGCCGTATTTACGAGTAGAAGGTCTTGTAGAGGCCGGTGTCTGTGAATACGTCACCGGCGTCGACGAGATACCGTCCCAAGTGTCGCGTTGGTTGTTGTAGAACGGGTTGTTGTTGTTGTTGTTGTTGTTTAGAGTCAGCAGCCTCTGCTCCAACATCTTTGCTTTGGCCTGCCATTGCGCACTCTCTGCCGACACAATGGCAAGATTCCTCCGCACTTGCTCGCCTTCCTGTTGGAGTCGTACTACCTGATTCTGGAGATGAACATTGGTCTGCCTCAGCTTGTTGATAGCAGACTCCGACTCTTCCTTCTGCTGCTGTTTGCGTGAACGGAAGGCTCGCTGGGCATCGCGATTCTGCTGCTTGCGTTTCGACTCGGGCTCCTCAATGGCGGGCTTGCGTCCTGGTTTGGGCCGTGGAGGGACCTGGTACGCCGAGCTCGCAGGCCCATTGCCAGTGGGTCCTGAGGTGGGAGCCAGAGCAGCGCCAAAGTCAGTGGACAGTCGGAGTCCACTGGCGGTAGAAGAGTCGGATGCAGCCACGGAGAAGGACGACTCGTTGAAGCTCGTCAGGTGGGGCAATGGGGACGGTTGAGGAGAGGCGTAGGCAGAGGCAATGCCATAGGGAGAGGCGGGGAGGGTCCCTGGAGGCGAGCTGGCCGTGGAATGTGGCAGCGAGCCCAGGGGAGCGAGCAATGGCTTTGGTCGAGGAGGAAGAGGTTGCTGCTCTTGTTGCTTCTGCGGGAGCATGATGGGGGAGCGCAGCGTGCAACGGGGAGATGAGGAGAAGACTCGGGTCTGATAAGATTGATAAACGGCTAATCAGATTCTGCACGGTGCACCTGACCAATGGAGTGGGGCCGGATAACCGATGTCGGACCTTGGTCCTTGGCTTGTAAGACTCTCAGGCGATGGCCGCGACAGGCGACAAGCAACATGCACTGTTGATTGACCGTGTCAATTTGGAATGAAGATGCCGGTTGCTGGTTGCTGGTTGCTGGTTGCTGGCTGCTGAGTAAATCTCGCTCGTCCGGGAGCGCCAGCTTTATGTCAAACAAATGAGAATACTGTGGTTTTCGCAGGCGATAGCCCGACCAGACATTCTTTCCGGTATGATGAACAGCAACCACTCGATCCTGTCCAGGTCCTCGTCCCGCACCAAACGCAACTGCTTCCTTGAGGGGCTCCCTCATCTTCTCCTCTACGAGCGAGATGGGTTCCACTTTCTTCAGGTCCTAGTGCGTGAGGGGTAGGATAGCCCAGGCTGGGGACCTGGTGAGGAGACGGCCTAACACGCCTTTAAAATAGGTAGCCAAGGGGAGGTAAGCTGGCTCCTTCAACAACCCCGTTCCAGTAGATGAGCCAGTCCAACTAAGTGGCAATTCATAAAAGAGATGGAAACAGCTTAAAGGTGTTTTGAGATCTTCTTGATACGTGCTTGTCAGATCAATGGCTCTCTCTCCCGATGCTCTTTTAATGTCATGAACTGGGTGGTACTTACGTGTTCAGCGGCAAACCGTTCGCAACCGCTGCTGTCAGATGCAACAGCTCTAAACAGCTGTTACCCAGGTACCTGGAAGCTTCAGTTCACAAGGTCGCTTAACCCCCACCTTGAAGGGTTGGTGTACCAGACAGGTCGGTAATCGCCGTCCAGCTCAAGGTCTCCTCAAGGTCCCCTCGTCATAATCCTCTTCCCTGACTGGTCTGGAACCTGATGAATTTTCTTCTTCTTCTCCGGATGGCGTGTTTGCCCGGCGTTTTCCAAGCTCGTCCGAAGACGCGAGGCCGATCCTCGCTCATCGTATATTGTGTCGTCCAAAAGTACAAATACTGGCGCGTTGCAACATTCCTCCCAAAGACTGCGAGAAGGACCTACTTGTGGAGAAGCTCCGAAGACATCTGATAAGACATACCCCCATGTCGGATTCCGCTCTCGACTACCGTTACCGCTGATTTGTGATTGAAGACATCTCGCCCGGTCGTTGTGGTCCAGAGTCGGAACGACAAGAGACGGCTCCATTGTTGAGAATTTTCAGAGTTGCTCCTCTCCAGCTCATCCCCGCAAACCCATTTGCCGACCAGGGAGATATGCTATCTCGGTCCTTCCCTCCAACACCTCAAAATTGACCCGAACTGCTTCAGTAAGGTAGATGGCCTTCGCACGTGAATGCCATTAAGCTTTTGTCACTCACACTTCGTCAATGTATCCTCGTGGCCATTCTCTGAAAGACCTAGGTACAACTTTTCAACCAAATCCCAAGCTCCTTGTCTTTGGTCTTCTCGTCGCTCATTGACGGAAAAAAAATATGCTCGGAAGACAGCTGTGGTAGCATGATGCAACATTCGCGTATATTGGGTGAGATACTGGAGTGAACCTGATGTGGAATTTCCACAACACGACATTGTATACCTATCCAAGTGATTCCTCAAGTCCTCCAGGTTTATCAGAAGTTGCAGAAACTAGCCAGTTTTAGATGCTGCATGCTGCAGGTGTGAGTGCCATGGAGGATCCATGCCTGTTTCATGATATCACCTGGATATTCTGCCTGGGGCGACTTTCCTCCCTTTCTGAGCCTCGTAGCCGTTCAAGTCTGCAATGGAAATAAAACTGCCTTATTACCTTGGTGACCTCATCTCACCTCACCTCACCTGTACAAGATTGCACGGATTACAATGCCTTAATCACGTGATAGCATACAATGTCTCAGCCCTATCAGATCCCTGCGTCGATCTCCCGCAACCTTAATTCATTTTGCACACAACTTCAACCGCACTGCGACCAGCCATAAGCCAGCTCGTCACCCTCCACCCCGCGTCAGCCCTCAGGAAATTCTGACATAGACTCCCATGGCTGCTCCCAATCCTCCAGTGCGGACTTCACCATTCCTCAACCCTCCGCCGAAAGCCACCCCCGACTCCCTCGCCCTCCTCGGCCTCCGCCGAGACCACTTCATCCCCATCACCCTGCAAGACGACGGCGCCGCCGTAACAAACACCCGCTTCGGCTCCTTCCCGCATCAAGCCCTCCTCGACCTGCCTTGGGGCACTCAAGTCCGAGCTATAAACGTCAATGCCTCGCGCTCCAAGAAGAGCAAAAAACAAGGCGGAGGGAAAAAACGCAAGCGCGCAGATGACGATGATGGAGATGGCAATTTGAGGGAAGATGATGCTGGTGGGGAGGATGGGGAAGGCGAGGATGGTCATGAGTTGGCAAGTTCAGGGTTCGTGCATTTGCTCCCACCGACGCCGGAAACGTGGACGATCTCTCTGCCGCATCGGACACAGGTCGTTTATACGCCCGATTATAGCTATGTTCTGCAGCGGCTGAGGGTTAGACCCGGCGACACGATCATTGAGGCCGGAGCGGGGAGTGGGAGCTTCACGCATGCGTCTGCTAGGGCCGTGTTTAGTGGATATCCTTCGCAGCAGGCCAGTGCCAAAGAGCTGGAGAATGTGGAAAACGGAATTGCTGGTGGAGATGCGCTGCCGAAGAAGAAGAAAAGAAAGTTTGGGAAGGTTTATAGTTTCGAGTTTCACGAACCGAGGGTCCAAGTCTTGCGTGATGAGGTTAAGGAACACGGACTCGAGGAGATCGTTACTGTTACTCACCGAGATGTGTACGAGGACGGGTTTTGCATCGACGAAGAGGTGGACGGACAACCTCAGCCTCGCGCCAATGCGATTTTCCTCGATCTTCCAGCGCCTTGGCTTGCGCTCAAACATCTCACTCGCAGCCCACCAACGTCCTCGCAAATCCGATCCTCGGCGAACAGTCCTATGCCTGTGACTGAATCTGACAAGCCTTTTCGGACCCCGCTGTCGCCCACCAAACCTGTCCATATATGCACTTTCTCGCCGTGTATCGAGCAGGTCACCCGCACAGTCTCTATGCTCCGCCAGCTCGGCTGGATCGAGATCGAGATGGTCGAGTTACTGCATAAGCGTATCGACGTCAAACGAGAGCGAGTCGGGCTACAGGAGGAGGGACTGAGGGGCGGGAACCCGATGCCGAAGAGCGTGGACGAAGCGCTGGGAAGACTGAGAGAGCAAGAGCTAAGAACGAGAGGGTTCTACGAGCGGCAGAAGGCCAAAGCAGAGGGCAAGGAAGATGATGATGCAGACGCCGGAGCTGAGGCAATGGAGAAGGAACTTGTCAAAGTAGAAGATGGGACGGGAGACGCAGAGGGAATCGAGAGTCTACTGTCAAAACAGCAGCGTATGGAGAGTAACCAGTCAAAGGCGCAGGAGAGGAAGATTTGGAAAGAGGGAAAGCTAGTACATCGTACGGAGTCTGAACTCAAGACGCATACGAGTTATCTTACTTTTGCAACCTTGCCGCGAGAGTGGACGGAGGAGGATGAGAAGAGGGTGGCGAGGAAATGGCCTGTGAAGAAGCAGGGAGGTGTCGAGAATGGGGATGGAGGGAAGAGGGGGAGGAAGGGGAGAGGGAAGGAAGAGGCCAAGCTGCCTGAGGGTGGGGAAGATGATTAGGATTGAACTAAAGAGCTTTGTGGGCGAATACGATCCCCCTTTATTATACCGATCTACGCGTCCATATCTCGTTCATCTTTGTCCAGCTTGTCCTACTCCTCTACATCCTCCCCACTGTCTTCTTCCGGGTCACTCCAGCTAACCCTCCGAGCCCGAACCTCCCGAGCCCGAATCCTCCCAGTCCCAATTCTCTGAGCCCGAATCCTCCGAGTCCGATCTCTTTGAGTCCAAATCCCCCAAGTCCAAGTCCTCGTCAGATTTGACCTCTTCGATCCTCACACTCTGAGGGTCATCAATCCCCCGGAAAGAATCAGCACAAAGCTGCGCCTCAAGGACGTTGATCCGCTTGAACGCCGCTTCGCCGTCCTTGATCGTCAAACCCCAGACATGACTCGGCTCCTTCTTCCAATTCTCTTTATCCTCTCCAAACAATCTATCCTTCCAAATCAATCCATCCTCCCCGACCCCGATGTTCCTCGGCTACCATCGACTTCTCCAAAAACAGCAAGAGCTCGCTGCTCCCCAACCAAATATTGAGCATCGGAAAGAACAGCGTGACGCTCTTGAGTTTGTCGCTGATCTTGACGAGCTGGCGCACGAAGCGGCACTGGCGGTAAGGGAACTTGATGCCGAAGTTCTGGTGTATCCTCCACGGGTTGCCAGGGTACATGAACACATCTACCAGCCCAAAGTGCTCGAGCGTCGGCATCTGGTACTGGATGAAGGTGCAGAGAGAGCCGAACTGGCCCGCGTTCATCTTATGCTCCATCTCCAGCTCGAGGCGCTTGATATGCCGCAGGCTGGTGGCGGGACGGGACTGCAGGAACTCAAGCGCGATGGTGCTCGTGCGTTCGCCCTCGAGGACGCGCTGGGTGATCTTTTGGATATTGAGCTTGTCCGTGATGCGGAAGGTGTTCTGTTTGTAGAA
Organism: Aulographum hederae CBS 113979; assembly: GCA_010015705.1. Lineage (NCBI taxonomy): Eukaryota > Fungi > Ascomycota > Dothideomycetes > Aulographales > Aulographaceae > Aulographum > Aulographum hederae. The sequence continues at coordinate 589,261 of ML977140.1, read as the reverse complement.
GATTGGGAGTGCGTCTTCTCGAGTTTCGCGGTTGAGCGAGAGGAGAGCGAGGACGGGAGGGTCTTTGCTGAAGCCGCGGGATAGGGTAGGGGATGGGCTTCCGGTGGTGGGATCTGTGGTGGTGTTGTGTCGTGGTGAGCAAGTGCTGGTGTAAAAGAGGTTTCGGAGGGATTGGATTACGAACAGCGCCATTCGACGTCAATGGCGTCTCGGACGAGAGCGTACTCGTAGATCATGTCCTAGAGTTCCTTGGGAAGTTTCAGGATCGGGAAAATGGTGCTCAGTGGGCTCACGGCCGCGTTGGTTGGGGTTGAGTTGGCCATCTGTTGATGAATTTGGTGCTCAGTAGAGTATTGGCAAGAGGATGGCTGGCTGGCTGTCATGATGTGCCATAGCTTACTGGACTTGTAGGTAGTGGTTGAAGGATAGATTGGATGCGGTGGAAGATGTTGTGGGAGCAGAGGTTGTGTGAGCAGAGGTTGTAGGAGAAGATGTTGTAGGAGCAGAAGCTGTGGGAGAAGAGTTTGTGGGAGAAGAGGCTGTAAGAGAAGATGTTGTGAGAGAAGATGCGTGCTGCGAGGTTGGAGGAGCGAGTGTGTGTGATAGAGGAAGAAGAGAGAGAGTGGGCAGGAGGATGGAAAAGAAGAAGACTTCTCGGAACATAGGGACAGCAAGATGGCTAGCGGTGACAGGTCTGCCCAAATTCAGACCTCTGGGGTGTTGCACTGTCGGTTCTCCAAGGTGTTCCACCAACCTTTTTTCAGAGGTCGAAATCCGGGGAAATGTACGCCAACTTCAAAGATGCGGAATCACTCCTACAGTGCCCCAGATATTCGAGCTCTAATGAAATACAAGTATCTAAGTAAGCTTCGTCTCCAAAAAAATCCATTCGAGCGATCTTACAGTCCTTTGGTCAAGCATATCGACTTTGAATCTCCCAACTCCGACTGATAAGCGGGCGTCGCCTTATTCTACACTGCCCTTGAAGGCTTTTTGGCCTTTTTCAACACGTTCTAGCCTTCGACATTGAAAGATCTTTTGGCGAAATTCCGCGGAAGGTTGCTCGAATCTTGAAAATGGCATTAGCTTTGATATTCCGACATAGCAGTCCAGCGTAACCTTTTTGGCCGCCGGTTACCCATGGAACATTGGAATGCCTTTTCAGTCTTGAAGCTTGCCAACACCCCCCTTCCACATCTTAGTACTCTTGTCTTGCCGTTGTTGTCGAGAAGTGATCTTCGCTGTCGGTGTCGGTCGAAGTTTCATGGAAACTTCCCAGGAATTAAAAGCTCTCAACCTCTGACTATGTTAAAGTATCGACCTGTGCGTTGTTCTCGGTATATATTGCAAGCATAGTTCCATCGAACGACGGATTTTGTCTTTCAGGAACAGTGTTTAGAAATTTTACCCTAGAAGGCTCTCCATGGTGTCCGACAGTCTTGAAGCCATATGGTAAACCTCATTTTCTACAAGGACTCTGGAGCTCTTAAAAGATAAGTCTGAGTGTTCAAGAAAGATTGAACCACTTGAATTTATCTGCAGAAAGAAGGGAAAAGCTGCTCTTTTCACTTAATAGACCCAATCTACCTACAGAATGCTGGGAACCTATCACTACTATACCGACTGACCTACTAGAGCAAATGACTCTGTAGTTTGATATTGAACAGAAGTTGCCCAGATCACAAAAAAAGGAAGAAAAGTCGTCATTAGTGATTCAAATCATATGCTGCGTAGCTAATGCATGCGTCAGTCTTATCTTGTTCCATAAGTTTGTGGCCCGAAGGTGGTATTTAAAAGACTCAGGAAAAAGAAGAGTGTAGAACCCACAGCATCATATATGGCTATAATCATAAAAAGAGGGTTCTAAGCCGCAGGGCTACCTGAGAAATTTTGAAATAACTGACTACTAGAACTTGGAAACAGAAAGAGGTCTTGAACTTTGTGAAGCTAAGAATTTGGAGTTTGCCCGAGTTTTATTGACTAGACCAGGCATCCGAGCTCACAAGCAAGATACGAGAAAGTGGACACAAGAAGTCGAGAGTGCAGTCTTGGATTTATTGGGTTAATTGTGTAACTGAAGCTATTCCTCATTAGATTGTGCATCTTCCCAGGGAGACATGGACTCTGGGGGAACACATCCGGCAACTTTTGGGGAGCTTTCCGTTGCCCTCGCACTAAGGCAACTGAGCAAAAGATTCCCGGAGTAGATGAAACAAGGTTCCCGGTCAGATGCATGTGTAACAGTCATGAAAACCCCACCCCATGGTCCTTTTCTACCCCTGACCGCCCCGTTGCCACCCTGGATGGTCTCCTCCCGGCAGATGGTGAATTTCGCCCAGATCCCAGATTCTCTCCTTAACCTCTTCAGACGAGAAAAAACTATTTGCCCATTCAACTCCCTCGTAATCGGAGTCACATTGAAACGAGACAGCCCCACTCGTTCCGACTCGATATTTTTCAGCCACCATGATAGCCTCCATATAGACCATGAACTCGGCATCGCGTGCATCGCAAAAATAGAATAGAAGTGCCACGCTCTTGAGATTGTTGATTCTGAGGATTTGCATCATGAAGTATGTTCCCCGGAGAGCATCATGGCTACACCATTCTTCATAATAATCGCCGGGTCCAAAGCATCGTCTATTGATCACACCAAAGTGATCAAGTTTCATGTGGTACCTAATAAAAGTGCACAGAGAACCAAGGTGGTCGAGATGCTAATCAGCATCAACGTGTAGGTTCAATGCTTCTGATCCTCTTGATTTGAGCAGTTCTGCGGGTAAGTAAAAAGTCAAGGCAGGCGCAGCTTGCGGTGTCATGATTATCATTGAGGCAACCAACGAAAAACCGGAAAACATTCTCGGAATAGAAAATTGGCGTCGCCTCTTGACACACCACCGAGCTTGTTTGGAGCAGATTTAAGCAAGGCCGTTCAAAGGGAGAACAAGGATGGGCTTTGAATGGGATGTTTGAACTTTCGGGTGCATCTACATGATAGATATGGGGTTCTGATAGTCATGAGAAAAGGAGTAGAAAATAGTTGCCATTTCTCAGCACACTTACCGAATGATATTATGTCGATGACGGGTCGCACCAGAGCAAATCCGTAGATCTGATTCCTCAGCTCCGCAGGTAGCTTGAAAAACGGGAAAGGAACATCGCCTCGAGAATCCATATCCGCACTCGGGGAAAGCTCGTCCACCGTGGCCGCCATTGTGAGTGAAAAGCTACTCGAGAGCTCAAAGTGTCCAGTCGTGTTTATCAAAGCTCAGACATTGAGGCAAGGCCTGCTCGCAGAGTTTGGGATTGAGGTTTAGAAGGTCGTATGAGTGGAGTGTTGAGATTGGCGTTGGTATCCAGCCGGTCGAAGTTTTGAAGTTTGGCTTTTGGGATGAAAGGTAAGGGATGAGAAGCGAGTAGTAGGGTTGCCTCAGCTTCGTGGTTCGAGGAAGGGGAGAACACGAGGCAAGAAAGGTGGCTGTGGCCCTAGAACCCGAAGGTTTTCCCAGCCGAGAGTTGAGATGGCTCCTCAGTGACTTGAGGATCTTGATGAATAGCCTTCGTGCCAGTGGTCTGATGGAAGGTGAAAGCACCTGGAGCTCGAAGAACTGAAAAGACCTTGGAAGAAGAGACATTGTGATCAAGGCGTTTGTCGTTGTCTGAGGAGAAAGAAACTTCAGTGGGTGGAGGAGCGACTACCTAATTGGGAAGTCGATGCGTGACTAACAAGCCCAGCACTTTCAGGATCAAAACCCTCAACTCAATCACGTGAACTTGCCTTTCATTAGCACCATGTCCCAGCATCCACACTTTCTTGCTCAGGGCCTATATTCTACAAATATAAGATTGAGTAGAATATCTACAAACGACCCCTACAGCTACATCTATACCCACACCTCCATGTACAACATGAATTACACCGCTGCATCAGGACTTCGGAGACGAGAAAGTAGAAGAGAAAGTGAAGAGTCGAGAAGCGTACGAAAGCCTTCTAAAAAGCCGTATGCATGGTGAAGATACCACGGGAGAAACGCATACGCCAACCAGCCAATTTGGTATCATAACCTCTCTGCCGCCAAAAAACATCCCATCACAGACAAAGAAGACAAGAAAAATCCGAACGCCCATCATCAGAGGCAGGCAGGTAGATAGCCTCGTAGAACACAAACACAGCCTTCATGTACACCACGTAAAGCGGCCAACATCCCAAAGAGTAGTCGAGCGATTAGAACTCCCCACCCGCACCTCCAGCGCCTCCAAGAGCAGCGGCACCCCAGACGCCGACCAATCCCCAAAAGCCGACCCTCCATCCCCTCCACAGTCCCCTGACACCCTGACCCTTCCTGACCTTCCGTCCCTGAAGCCCAGTTCCGGGCCTCGCAGCAACCACAGCGGTCTGCGTGAGTCCCTCTTCTCGCACGATAAACCACATAGTGCCCCAAACGCCCTTCCATGGTCCGGGCTCCACCACGGTCCTAACCTCCGCATCCGCCTCCTTCGTGCCGGGGAAGTTGGAGTACGGGTCTCTCCGCCTCTGAACAGAGCGGTCGGTGGCTTGTTCTTGCAGGACGTGAACTTGGCCTCGTCGTAGCACGGTTTCGAGTGGCAGTTTGACGAAAAGCTCGACGGTAGATGAGAGAAAAGAGCAGATGCCGTATGCCGCGGGAGTGAGAATTGGGTCGATGCGGAGAGTGGAGCGGACAACAATGGGGGTAGAGGCGGAGATGGCAGTTGGGATGGAAGAGTGGAGGATGGTTGGGAGTAGCAGTTCGGGATGGGCGATAAGGGACGGAAGGGAGCGAAGGGAGGGGATGAGAGCACGGGGAGGAGACGACTGGGAAGTTAAGAGAAGCCTAAATAGCAAGCTGGGTTAGAATAAATCTTCCTTCAACCGCAATGAATAGATATCGAGGATTAGACGTACCGCGTCCTGACGAGATCAAGCGGGGCTAGAACAACTCCTGCAATGCCCGCAGCACCAACCGCAACAAATAGGCTCAACAGTGGATTCGGACTTTCAACGATGTCCAGTCCTCCAACTGCCGAGTTCCCAGACAATCCAGGATCTGGAAGATTCAAGAGAGCTGATAGCAAACTTCGCGTCCAGCTTTCGATAGTCCTGCTCAGCACATTATACACGAATGTCGAATTCGTGCCCTTCCACACCCCCCACGCGCCTTCTCTTTGCCATAGCTGCCCAAGAACTTCGAAAAGAGAGTCTGGACGGCGTAGTTCGAGCTTGTGTGTGGTAGACGCATCTTGCCGATGTCGGCTTGACGAAGATGGCGTTGGTGTCAGGGAGTGGGAGCGTGATGGTGGTGTCTGCCGTCGCCGAGAGGATGGAGAGCGCGATGAGTAGCTCGTGCTGGCTGGAGCTGCAGAGGTAAAGTAGGAGGGAGAGTCGTTGTCTGAATCTTCGTCTTCAGAAGAGTATTCCTGATATATTATGATCAGCAAAGACTCCAAGAGCAGTAACCCCCACCTCAATCCATCCTCTTAAGAACAGAAAAGACCATCATACATCAGCATATCTCCTAGAACTCCCCTTATAACTGCTCTGCCTACTCCTCGCCCCACCCCGCGGCGTCTGCAACGCCGCATCCAGCTGCTGTTGCGCCGCCAAATGCACCTGCAGCACCGTCTTCGCGACCTCAAACGGCTGCGCTAGCAACACAGACGTATAATTCCAGATGGCCTGATCCATCAGCTTCTTCGCCATCCCCGCCAGCTCAAACGGCTGCGACTGGTCCGGCAGGTAGTCGCCATAGTCTGATAGGATGTCGCGAGCGGAGGTGCCAAACGAGGGCTTTGAGGCTGGAGGAGCGGCGAACGAAGCTCGTGGATGTGTGGAGGATGAGGTCGTGTGCGTCGAGTAGGTGTAGGTTGTGTTGCTGTGGGATGCGGAGGCATTGGGCTCGGGGCCTATGGAGGGAGGGACGTAGTAGGGACGCAGCGGGTTCGGGGTGTCTCGAGAGGTGGGCATGCCCTTGAACGAGGCGTAGGGGGAGCTGTCGTGGTCCATGGCCATGATTCTCCGACCGCCTCTGTTGTTGTTTAGACGGCGGAGACAAGAGCGCGGCGGGGTGCAGGTCTGGTGGTGGTTGTGTTGGTAACGATGATGGGGTGCAGATGACGGCGCGCGGGAAGGTTGAAGCGAACTTTTTTGTCGACGACGACGCTTCGGCCCTTGAGCAATCGCCGTCCGAATTGTTTTAAAATCCACTCCCCACCCCGCAACACTCTCTCTTCCGTCGGTTTCCTCTGTTCACGCCGCACTGGGATCATGTCGTTAACGTCGCGCACCTGCACAGCCGTTTCGTCGTCCTTTTCGCGAACCCTCACGTGCCGCGCTCGAGGTCCTGGAGCTATCCAAACGCCATGTCGAACTTCTTCACAGTTGGTCCAATCTCGCGATAGCAGGCGAAGAATACACACAAATATCACAAATCGACGACTGGCGATTCAAAAGAGCTCGGAGCAATGGCAGGCACAATATAACTTTGCGAGAACGCGACGGCGATTCTCTTCCACACCCATCACCAACCACGGCCATCTCACACCTCCCAAACCCGGAGAAGAGTACGTCCTCTCCAACCAATTCCCCAATCTATCGTACCAGTACTAACCCTGCTTCCCTCCACAGACGCAAAATAACCTTCATAGACAAAGAAGGCGACTCGCACACCTTCACCGTCGCCGACGGCGACAACCTCCTCGACATCGCCCAAGCCAACGACCTCGAGATGGAAGGCGCCTGCGGCGGCTCCTGCGCCTGCTCCACCTGCCACGTCATCGTCTCCGACCCGGACTACTACGACAAGATGGCCGAGCCCGACGACGACGAGAACGACATGCTGGACCTCGCCTTCGGGCTGACCGAGACGTCGAGGCTGGGCTGCCAGGTCAAGATGAGCAAGGAGTTGGATGGGTTGGAGGTTAAGCTGCCGAGTGTGACAAGGAATTTGCAGGCGAGTGATTTTGAGGAGAAGAAGAAGTAGGTAGGGGTGGAGGAGAGAGACGGAGGTTTGTGTATGGAGAAAGGAGGAGTGAGGGTGGCCAGCAGAATGTGTTTTGGCAGGATGAAGCTGTACATGTAAGAGAGACAGGTATATCGAAGTCTTGGGATATGGAGTGCCAAAATACGGGAAGGTCCCGTCGGCTTACCTATGGCTAACAATGTAAGATACATCTCTGGAGTTCATCAGACCTAGACTCTAGTGTAGTCGTGCCCTGCCGTCCGAGTACTAGCGTCCTGGCAAGTAGTGACTTCGAGCAATTGATTCATTTAGTTGACCAGTGAGAAAAATGGCACATGGTAGGCGAACAACCTTGGTTGAATGCAACATACTACCTGACTACATACTGCATGCACCCTCCCTCGACTAAGTGAGCCTAATCGAACCTAGCCTGACCCGCCCTGATCTAATCGACCACCTCTGTTGTCGACTTGAGCCCGAGAAAAGTCCACCCAGCTAACATACACCGCCATATGTAGAAGCAAACAAGTAAGAAAATCCCTTTTGAAAGTGCCATCTTCCCTGTATCATGGAACAATTGAGACACCGCCTCTCGTTCAGGAGAAGGGTATAGAAAGGGAATTGTCTTTTGTATCATTCCCCGTTTCTCTCATGTCCGGCTATTATGATTTACGCCGATGATGCCAGTTGAAGGAAAGGGCGTGTAAGAGGAGTTGGAGTTAGGAGGGGAAAAAAGGACATAACCATACACGGAAACCTCACTCGCATGAAGGCAGAATTAGGAGTAGCAAGTGTGAGGGAACATGCAAAGCAAGACAAGCAAAAACAGAAGCAGTGAGGCGGTCGGTGGAGTATGCAGGCTGCAGCAGTGCAAGATCCACGAATCCGCAGCTAACATCGGCGCGCGATTCTGCCTCACTACGTCCTCTTAAACCGACGGGCCATTCAAGAAATCATCCATTTCCATGGATTGTTCCCTGTCATTTTCATACCTCGAAGCCTGCACCATCCTCAACGCATCAGCCGCCAAACTTGCATTTGGGCCTGCCGTTGTGGCCTCGTCATTTTGGTTGGTCAAACTGCTGAAAAGATCGCTCGCGCCGCCCTGCGAGCTGCTGTGGTTGTGTCCATGCGCATAGTCCTGGCGGCGATCGAATGCCGCGGTGTCGCCACTGAAAAGCGCTGGATCTAGATTCACGCCCGAGTTCACCGCAGGTGGCTGCTGCTGGAAGGCCTGCGAGTATGGCATGGAAGGACCGAAGTGCGGTGAGTCGTACGCATGATGATCTCCAAAAGAGAAATGCGGGGATTCTCGACGAGTGGGTGGCATGCCTGAAGACACAGAGTTCCGATTCGAATTCGAGTGTTCAACCATGCTCATGCCGCGGGGCAGGCCTGGGGGCGTGTGGGACCGACTTGATGATGTGGGTTTGAGAGATTGACTCTGATGAGGAGGCTTTTGAGAAGGCAGTGCGCCTTGAGCGGCTTCACTTGCTTTCCTCGATTTGGTGTGGATGGTCTTCGGACGGAGATGCGGTGGGAGATCTTCAACTTTCTCAATACCCAACTGTGCCATGATCTTCTGCTGTTTTGTCGGGCGTGCTTTGCGAGTAGACAGTGAAACGTCGATCAGTGGCGGAGGTTTTGGTGCAACAGGTGCCCACTTGTGCAACTCTTGACGGAAGTAGTTGGTTTCGTCAGCGAGAAGAATATCGGCGCCTTCAAGCTTGCGCAGGTAGAAGCGCTGATTTGAGAGGTCATCCGGACTGGCAAGCACGGGATTGATGAATGATTTCAGCTCGTCACGGAAGTCTAGAGCGGTATTGACGATATTGTTGAGGCAATCCTCTTCTTCCGGCCGGAATGGAAGACTTGGTATTTCTTCTTGCCAATTCTGGAGGTCCTCCAGCTTGGGACGAGCAGCGTCGCGAGGAATCTTGACCCGATAGTCGCAGATCGGACAAGTGTACTTGTCATCGTCTTTGACTTTACCACGAGCAATCTTTAGGCATTTGCCGTGATACCTAGACCGGGTTAGCAAATACTAGCAAACGACAAGAGGTGACTGAACAAACTTACCATTCAGAACATAAGTCGCACTTAATCATCATGCCAGCCTCTGCTCTACGGCAAATGCAGAAAACATTCATATCGCCAAACTCGAAATCTTGGAAAGCCGGGGTCGGTTCGCGGGACGCCGGCTCCACAATTCCCTTGGGTACATCTTCAAGGTGGAAGCAGGCATCGTTCCGTGTCTCGACAATTTGCATGTGCTGCAACAAGATGTGGAGTGGTGCGTTAGCCTTGCCGAATAGCTTCTTACCCCGGCGCATCCAATCTTCGTGCCGCTTCTGTTCTTTCTCAAGGTCTAGTGTGCCATTGGGTTTGCTGTTCAATTCGCTTAATGCCTCCATTGCATCGCGGACGTCTTTGTAGCGTGGGCGCTTTGAGAAATCGGGGTCCTTGCTTTGCTCGTACAGGTTCAGAATTTTCTCTTGAGCTTCACGCTGCTTCTTCAGCATAGCATCAAGCGCAGCGAGTGTTTCCTTGGACACTGGTAGTGTTTGCGCTTGCTTGAACAGTGCATCGAGCTGCTGGTAATGGATGTTCTCCACCGCCATCAACTCTTTTGCTTTGGACTCCCAGAAATCTCCAAGGCTCTTTTGCTCTTTGTAGTGGAGAATATACTGGTCCGTCTCAGGAATACCCAGGTCCGTGCCCTGCTTGATAAAGTCGACGACGTCCTGGAGGGAAATGATCTTTTCGCGGGCATTACGAGCCTCGTCGTACCATTTCAATTGTTGGACGACTTTATCGAGCTGCTTGATTTCGTCCATGTCGACGTTGAAACTTTTGCCTTCTTCGACGAGCTCATCCAACTCTGAGATGGGCTTTGATGAAGGATTCTGCAAGGCGCTCTCCGCCTTGCGTCTGAAGTTGGCAATACTGTCAGCTCTATCCTGCAACGTGTGGATTTCAGCACAGTCGAACCCGATCGAGGCGGCATCCTTGAGTAGCTTTTTGATGTTGTCGACCTTGCGAAGCTCGCGGTCTCGCTCCTCAAGCTCGGCTGCCTTTGCAGCGTTGCTCTTCCTCCAAGCTCGTTCATTTTTACGACGGTTTTGCTGCTTTCGCGTGATGTAATTTGTGGCCTCCTCTACCCACTCGTTACAGCGCTCCACGAACTTTCTCAGGTCTGGCAGTTGCTCAAGTGGCCAGTGGGCATTAATCTTCTCGCCTTCGGCAAGAAGTGTGCGCATATTTTTGAGAGAAGGGTCTGGACCATCGTCGAGCAGCTTTTCAAGTTTGTCTGACCAAACTTCAGGTGTCCGAGCAAGATCGACGACTTTTTGGACCTTGTCTTCGAGTTCACCGTCACTAAGGCGGTATTGGAGAGTGTGCAAACCTCGTGCGCATCGGTACCGCTCGTCAGGAGACATCTCACAGCATTCAAAGACCCCTGCGTGGAGTAAACAAGTCGTTGTCGAAGACTTTTTGCAGACGAAGCGAGACAGGTGACAAGACGTCTTGCAGTAGGCACAAATCTCGCTATCCTCCGGGAGATCGACAGGGAATGGTTCGATAGCAATATCGTTGTTTGTTCCATTTGAATCCGGGTTGCCATTTGTGCTTTCCATCAGCACAGATGCTCCATCAATGGCCGACTTGCTGCGAATGAAGAAATGCTGACGAGCATCCATCTCACGCTCTTTGGTCCTCTCTAGAGCTGGACCAAGCCATCTTGCAGTCTTGATAGTGTGATCACGACTTGCAGCAGAAAGCAAAAGCTCATCATGCGAGAATACCGGTTGGCGGCGGAAGTCACGAAGCTTCTGAACGGCGGCTTCTCCGTATGGCTCCCAATCAGAGGGGGCAAAATTGACGGCCTCATTCATGTTGAAGCCATGGTTGAATCCAGAATGGTAGGCCTGAGGGAATGTGATGATGAATTGGCCGGCTCTTTGATCTGCAGCATAGACCCTTAGTCCGGCTTTACGAAGCTGGTCCGGGGTGATCAATGTTGTGAGTTGGAAGAGTAGATCGGGGTCGCTCTCAAACAACTCTGGAACCGCTTCACGCATAGCACTCTCGAACTTTTCAGCATCTTCGGCGGGAATTCCATACCACGTCTTCGTCGCTCCGAAGTGCTGGTAGTTGGCAGAGTACGTGTGATGGTCTTCGGCATGCCAGCAAAAGCAGGAGAACACCATGCCCACGTACAACCAGGGGACCGTCATCCCGGAGATGTCAGTCTTGATGTGGCGAAAGAGAGATTCTTTGTCGAGAGGAAGAACGTTAAGATTCCAGGGATCGGTTGAGTACGGATCTCGGGGATTGCGCTCCATTGTCGGGAAGCCGCTGCCGTTGATAGTTGAGTGGATATCTGCGCCATATTCAACCTCGACGGTTTCAGTGAGGCTCTCCGCCAGTCTCCAGAACTCCTTCTCCACCTGTTCCTCCGTAATGTGGGCAGGTTGGTTCTTCGCGCCATTAGTAGATTCAGCGTTCGCCTTGTTTTGAAAATGTTCTATCCTAAACTTGCGCGCTTGGTCTTGAAATTGCCTCAAAGAGTATATTGATCCCTCTTCAAAGCCATATCCACCAGGGCCAACTAGACATCGCGGGCAGTGCCATTCGTAGTCAGGTGTGGATTTCAGAGGCGGGTCCAAACAGTACTTATGATAGCCACTGTCGCAGCTGTCGCAGAGGAGGATAGCAGGAGGGTTATCTGATGTTCCACAGCCTTCGCATTTGTCGCCTGGCTTCTCTTTCGTCCGATCACGCGGCGCATGGAGGCGGGCAACATTCGTTGGAAGTCGCGGTTGCGTCATATGCGAACCGGCGACAGTGGGCGGCGCTGGTTCCATCTTGACGCGCTTGCTCCGACGGCCAGAGTCCGAATCGCCATTTGCGAAGCCATCGTACTCACTTGAAATATGTCGTTTCATATGAGTCGAGTGGCCAGGAGGGATAGGCGCAAGGCCGATAGAGGTTGGCGGAAACTCTGGAGTATTCTTCGCTGACGTAAAAGGACTCTCGACTGATCGTTGAGGAGTAGAATGCCCAGTACCAAACTGATGGTTTCCATTTGGCGCATTGATGGCAGGGAAGCTGCTCGGCTTTGGAGCGTTGACAGCCGTGAATCCTCCTGCATTCACAGGTGTAAATCCAGAGGACATCGCAGGCTTGGGAGACTCATGTGTGGGCGGAGTCGGTGCGGCCGCCGGCACTCTGTCATGAAGGTTTGCGTGAAGCGCCATAGATGCTCTCATGGCAGGAGAGTCTCCATTTCCAAGCGGAGGTGAACCTTGGAGATTTGTCTTCATGGGGGACGGTCCGGGAGATGGCGTATACGGGCCACCATTGTCGAGCTCTTGTTGTTGAAGGACACCGGGTTTGGCTCGTTGCAGGTAGGTCTCATACGGGAGAAGCCATTTCTGATACGAGTTCTTCAGGGAAGTCGACAAGGAGGACATGATCTTTCCGCTGTACCCAAGTAGCCGGCCGATTTCTGCCCATTTTTTCTGCTTACACACCCTCTCAAAACCACCTTGGACTTCGACAAGCTTTTTCAACTTGTACAGATCAAGTGGTCGCTTGTCAACGCTTGGAAATCGATTCAGATTCGTCCCAGTGATCTGCTTGTGGAACTTTGCGAGTTGGTCTAGATAGTTCAAGTTTGCTCGAGTACCTGGGTCTTGGTCAGTACAATGTGTAGGAGGCTGCGTATTGGTTACGTACCTCCTTCGACCGAATTCAGTTCTTGTCGTCGCGTCCGGAAGTGAAAACGCTATGCATTATGTTAGCCCTTGTTAATGTCCAGCGCGAGGACAAATGCAAATGACGTCGCCGGATGCGATACTAAATAAAAAGTATGTACTTACCTCTGTGTCGATAGCGAAATCGGGATTGAACGATGCAGGTGGAATGACCTTGACGATGCCGTATTTCTTACCCTCTTCAAAAATACTCTTAATGTATTCCATCGGGTTCTTGAACTCTTCCTCCGTGGGCCTGAAGGTAGGAGCCTCTTGCAAGCCGAATGGCCGCGACCGCTTGACGATTTCGGGAGCTTGAGTTGGCTGGCCACGCCGCTCAACAGTCGACATTTCAAGTTTCTGTGCCTTCCGAGCACTCAACGGCTGGTTATTCTGTTTCGCCGGTTGCGACGCCGCCTGCGACGAAGATCCATTCGCAGCTGGAGGGGCAACCATTCTGGCCTTTTGACCGACCGAGGGAAAGGTGGGACCGTTCATGTGGCTTGGGCGACTCGGTAGGTGCATCTCTGCGTCGGGCCTGCTCGCATGGCTTGGAGGTAGGGTGGTCATGGCGGCAGCGTCTGAGCCGTATATGGCTCGATCGAGTGGTTTACGCAGTCGCGGGGTAGTCGTAACGATTTGGCGAGGAGATGGGATGGTCGGGGGATGGTATTGGGGGAGGCAATGCTATCGAGGGCGGGCACAACGGGACATGTGGGTTTAAATGGGGTGGGACGTTTCCTCGTCTCAAGGCGGAGCCGGGGATTCGTCAAAGAGCGTAGGATGCCCAGCCGGGCGAGGCCTGCTGTCGAGCGAGAGATGAGTGGATGCGCAGGTGCGGCGTCGAAGCTCTGTCGAGTTGGAGAGATTGTGGTCTGGAGTGGAGGGGAGACGGGGAATGATGAATGAAATGGTGGAGTTGGAGGTTGGCACCAGCACCAGCAGCCATCGAGCAAGGCGGGAAAGCTTGGCAACAGGAACACCTCAGCCACCCGAGCCACTTCCACCATGCCACCAATGCCGAAGCGGCTCTGTATCAACCTCACCTCACTTCCAGTTAGTACAGCAACAATAGTCCTCGGAACAATGGAGAATAATTCAACCTGCTGCAAACTACCGCTATGTGTGGATTCGACTTCTCGTCTTCAAGCCCGTCACGTATAACGAAGCGAAGCCTCCAAGCTGAAGATTGCTGTGAGGTTCCGTCCGTGTAGTTCATGCACCAAGGTCGGCGACGACCAACCGGAGCGCAGAGCCTCTGTTGACATCGTCCCGGCCAGCATCGCAATCGTACCTTCTCGTCATCACGTGTATCTCATCTCTATCCACCTCGTCTTCTGTCTCAGATCTCTATCCAATATACCCGTGCGAACCTGCAACGATCGCGAGCCTGTGCGCATCTCTGAATTAGAGTATTTGCGAGCTGACGCGACACGCGACCTCCTGGAACCAGCAACAAACAACAAAACTCCCTCTTTGATCTTATTCCGCCTAGATGCTATGGACCGACCAATTCCTGCTTTCTACTGCTGCTATCTCCTGCGCTCTATAAAATTCCATTCCAGTCTTTATGTGGGGTCAACGCCGCATCCTGTTCGCCGCCTCAAGCAACACAACGGAACATCTACCGGTGGCGCAAAGAGGACGTCGAAAGAGAAGCTGCGGCCATGGGAGATGACGTGCATTGTAACGGGATTCCCCTCCAAGATTGCAGCGCTTCAATTCGAGTGGGCGTGGCAGAATACCCATCTCACGCGGCACATCCCGTCCGAGGACCGCATCACGAAGACAAAGACAAAAGTCCGCATTTCGCCCAGATCTGGCAGGGAAAGAAAGAGACCCGAGCGCCCTAGCATGTCTTTGACAGATAGGGTAGCCAACCTGCAACTCCTTCTCAGCGTGAAGAGCTTTGGACGTTGGCCACTCGCCGTGAAATTCTTCTCCGAGGACGTCTTCAGAGTTTGGCAGCAACTTGTCAAACGAGCTGAGGTACCAATAAGGAAGGGCATCAATGTTGTTCTCGAGACAGGAAGCGTGACTGCCCAGGTGGCGGCTACCCAACCTGAAGCTGCACTGGAGATTAACATACCCAAGGGCATCGATGCCCTTGATGTTGGCTATGGGGGCATGAAAGAGGAATTGGAGAAGAGTAGAGAACTGATGAGTTTGGACGTCGCCAAACCTTGTGTGGTCTGCAAGCATGGCATACAGGCGAATGAAGCCATGACTTTGGTGTGCCCGAATGCCACTTGCAACGCGCTGTCGCATGTGACCTGCTTGTCGAGCCATTTCTTGCAACAAGAACAGAACAGTCAAGCAATGTTGCCCACAGAAGGAAAGTGTCCGAAATGCCACAAGACGGTGCAATGGGCCGGCATGGTTCGAGACCTGAGCCTTCGTACCCGTGGCGAGAAAGAATTGGAAAAGTTGTTCAAAACCGGTCGTCGAAACTATACGACTTCTTTGAAATCAAAGTCCAAACACAAGGTCGCAAAGGAAGCAGTATTTGCTGTGGAGGATCCGAAATCGGATGACGATGTTGACAATGATTGTATCATGGGTTTAGCAGGATCGTCACAGGCCGCACAAGAGCCCGCGCATTTCACAGAGGAGGACTCGTGGATCTACCAGCAGTTTGATTCGGAAGATGGGGTGCCATTTTCAGATGAGGATGAGGGCAATGATGAAAGACCACCCAGCAGGTTGAATTCCCCTATCGCTGTAAAGACATCACAAAAACCAAAACGACGCGGCAAGTACGTCCTGGATAGCGATTGGAGTGATTCCGATATCCTGGATTGAAAGAAATCGCATTTGATGCAACTGCACCCTAGTAAAAGCAGTCCTTCCAATTGGCACACCCATTCACCAGGCTTCTACAGTCCGCAGAGGTGTCAGCTCGGCATTCACTTTCTGGAAAACACCCAAAACCGAAGAGAGGACAGTATCTTGGACCTTCTCGAGCGATTGGCCACCGTCAACCTTGACAAAGTCATCTTTCTCTGGCGCTGCCTGCAACTCCCCGAACAGCTCGCGCACACGGTCCTGCATCTGTTTGTTCTCGTACCTCTCCTCTCCGTAACCACCGCGTTCTGCCGCTTTTGCAGCCGAAATGTCTAGAAAGAGACACAAGTCAGGCCGCGGTAGTCCGACTTCTGGGTGGCGTGACCACGCGAGACTGAGCGATGGATTGTTTTTGGCAGCTGAATAGACGCAGCCGGAGTAATAGTAACGGTCGACTATGACAGTCGTACCCGCCTCGATGTCGGCTCGTATGGAGGCCCTAGAACTGTTAAGGAGAGTTGGATAGCAGGAATTGAGGTTGCATACGCCAATTCCCATCGGTTGGCCGAGAAGAGCAGATGGATAACATGGTCTTCTTGTTCGGATGTACCGCGTAGATAGTCATTGATCATCTTGCCGATAGGCGTAGTCCGATCTGGCAAGCCATTGTTAGATCAGCGTGCTGCCACTAAATGGACGAAATTTTACTGACCTGGGAACCTGACATGGCGACAATTGTGACCTCGTTCTCGCAGCGTCTTGGCCACCCATTCGCATTGCGTTGACTTCCCGGCTCTATCTAGTCCTTCAAAAACGATCAATTTCCCCCGTAGGTGTGACATTGTGGTTTTCTGGATAGGTGAGGGTGACGCGTGCACGGGAAGACGCGTAAAGTGGTTGCAGCCGTAGGGCTGAACACGACTGAACGACATCCTTCGGAGAAATATTCGAAGCCTCTGAACAACGCCGACCAGCAGCATGCAATGGCGAATATAGACTCTGAAAAGCTGTCGCAGCTGCCATGCGAAATGCTCTCATTCAACATCCTCAAGGCGCCCGCAGAAATTGGCCCTCGACTCGGAAAATTCGCCCTGCCAAACCGCCGAGTCATCTCGACACCACATTATGTGGGCATCAGTTCGCGAGGAGTCGTGCCACATCTGTCGCCAGACATGCTGAAGAAGCGGACGAATATTGATGCAGTTTACTTTGGCCTGGAAGACTGTATGTTCACACCTACTCTGTCCACAAGTTCATAAGCTAATCATCCTGCTCGTTGGAGCATAGAAGTTACAGAACGACTCCCTATCAGAACTCCGCCTCTCTACAATGTTCCTACTTCCGAAGCCTATGCGTCAAAGCTCAAGAGCTTCACTGTCCTGCCAGATGATCGAATATCAATCTTGGGACCCAGACGGATACCGGCCGTCGAAACCCCCAAGTCGAATACCAAGAATGGAGTGTCGATCCATACATCTGTGGGATTCGCCGAGCTGAATGTTCGAGACTATGTCACTGCGATGCAAATATTGAGCCCAGACATAATCATAGGTCTCGCAGACGTGCCTCAAGGAGACAAACCCAGCAGTAAAAGAGCAGACAAAATGGACGATAGGACATGCGTCTGGACGCGAGATATGATAGTCGCAGAGGCCGAACGAGAAGTTCCAGCAGATACCCCTCGACCGCAGATTTTCGCGCCGATCCTGCCTACCCCTATCGAACTCCAAATGTTCTACATGGACCATCTCGTCGAGGACGACATGCTAAAGCACATATCCGGCCTGGCTATCTACAACGCGTCAAACACCCCTGATCTCCCATACCAGCTCCTACATCTTCCCCGCCTCGCCATGACCGAACCCTCCAGTCCGCGGAAACTCCTCTACGACATCTCCCTCGGCACAGACCTCTTCACCATCCCCTTCACAACCGCCGCCTCAGACGCCGGAATCGCGCTGTCCTTCTCCTTTCCCGCTACCTCCCCTTCCCCTTCATCCAGCACACCTCTTCCTCTCGGCATCGACATGTGGTCCCCCACCCACGCAACCTCCCTAACCCCGCTCTCTGAAAACTGTACCTGCCACACCTGCACATCCCACCACCGCGCCTACGTCCAACACCTCCTCTCCGCCAAAGAAATGCTCGGATGGGTCCTTCTGCAAATCCACAACCACGCCGTTCTCGACCGTTTCTTCTCCGGTGTGCGCGCCAGTATCGCAAACGGCACGTTTGATGAGGATCGCCTGGCGTTTGAGAAGTTGTACGAGGATGAGCTGCCTGCGAAGACGGGGTTGGGACCGAGAGTTAGGGGATATCAGTATAGGAGTGAGAGGGCGGGTGAGTCGAAGAGAAATCCGAGTGCTTTTCGCATGTTGGATGATGGTGGGGAAAAGTTAGAGGAGGCGCAGGTGGAAGAGGGGGCGGTGCCGAGTCCTGGGGTTGATGAGAGGGAGCTTGAGGAGAAAGGCTTTGCTAAACCGGTTTGATGGAGCAATCTCCATGCACGCAAGACCCGGCCTATATGTCGACGTACATAGAATGGATGGTAGGAATTCATATAGGGAGGCGCTCGAAAATTCAGTGCAAACCGGTTCAGCCCGAGTGCTTTGATCAAATTCCAGATATCCAAGTCAAATAATCTATCATGATGCCATGTCCCTGAATATACCTATCGCTATGCCAGTCATGAGATGTTCGTTATGGAATATGCTCTCCAAATCACGTGATGATATCAGACTTCTCCTTCTCTGGACGCAATATCCGCTAGTACCTCCTTCACAATCCCCTCGAACACCGGATACAGCGAACAACTCGTGTACTTCTCCACCAACAGCCCCGGATCCTTCTCCCTCGGCTTCTCTTCCTCCTCCACTTCCTCCTGCTCATCTCCATTTTCTTCCCCACCCGCCCCGATCACCTCATAAACCGGCCGCCTCCCCTCCTCCACAAGCGCAACAAACGCCGGATCCAACGGTACACTCCCCAAAAACTTGACCCCAAACTCCCTCGCCATAACCTCGCCCCCACCCTTCGAAAACACATTCGCCACCTCCCCACAGCACGGACACACATACCCCGCCATATTCTCCACCACGCCCAAAACCCTGAGTCCCGTCTTCGCGCAGAAATTCAACTCTTTTTTCACGTCCGATATACTGATCGCTTGCGGCGTGGTGACGACGACGGCGCCGGCGAGTTGCGCGGACGTGGTTTCTTTGAGTAGGGTTTCGAGGAGGGAGATGTGTTCGTCGGAGGTGCCGGGGGGTGTGTCGATGAGGAGGTAGTCGAGCGGGGTTGGAGGGGTGGAAGAGGAGGTGGCGGTGGGAGGGGTGTAGGCCCAGAGGGTTGAGGTGAGGAATTGCCGGACCATTGCTGTTTTCTTGGGGCCGCGCCAGATTACGGCGGTCGAGCGCGAGGAGAGGATGAAGGCGAGGGAGAGGCAGGTTAGGGGGCCGTAGGAGAATTGTTTTTCTTCTGTCGATGTTTCGGTCGTGCTATTTGTTTTGTCTGCCTTCTCTTTCGCAACGGCGGGGATTGTAGTTGAGCCTGCAGGGTGGACTTGCACAGGTATTAAGCCTCCTGGCGCCTGTTGAACTTTCTCGCCTTCGCAGCCAAAGAAGCGCGGGATGGAGGGGCCCGTGAGGTCGACGTCGAGAACGCCGACAGAGTGGCCTTGGAGAGATAGTGTGAGGGCCAGTTGCGTCGTGACGCTGCTTTTGCCTACGCCGCCTTTGCCGGAGAGGACGAGGATTATTTTCTTGACATTGTCGAGTGGCATCTTGTGAATGGATGAAGTCGTAAAGTCTGTCGCAAGTGATCTGTTGGCGAAGCACAGTCTGTCGCACTGTGTGAGAATGCTCAGCCAGTATCCAGATATTGTGCCTGGAGAGCAAAACGAAAATTTTCGCGAAGGCGCATTGTTGGTGGTGTGGTGCTGGTCGATTTGACGTCGCTCGATTGAAGATTGATAATCCGATTTCGGAACATGCCGATTCAGCACGTGACTTGCTCATCAAAACATCATTTCAGGAGGTTGAAGCACAGTGGGTGCTAGGAATTCATCGGACAGCAGACTAAGGACGAATAAGATCTCGACTCCTCCTGCGTGCACTTAGCTATTTATCAAAAGCTAAGAAGAGGAGAGACTCTCCTGTTAATCCCGGAGGCCCTTTGGATATGCATGTTTTCCTAGCAGATAGCGGAGCTTCCCTTGTTGAACTGATTGGAGTGTCCGAAGAATTGCTGCACCCTCTGTGGAAGGGATATGAAATGATACTAGTGGTTATACCCACTTAGGTACATCTGCTCTACACATGCACCTTTCGTTGATGTTGAAGCTGACGAAATAGCGTCAGTCTCCAAGCCTTGTAGTTGTTTTTGAAATCAAAAGTCCAAGCCATGTCAGCAGAAGCTCAAGAAATGTCTGAAATCAGATGACTCTCTCTAGATCCTGCCATTTGACTTTCTCCCGATTTAATTTAGAATTCTTAAGTGACTGCAAGATTCATCTAGCAGCGAAATTGTCACAAGCCCAACCCTGACAACCTCGTCTCTTACTGTATAGGGGAAAAGCAATGACACTTCCCAAAAGAATAGAAGCGAGAGAAGCTCCTGAATGACTCCCGTCAATCTACAGGCTGTCCATAAAGTCGGAAAGGGAACATTCTAGGGCAGCGCTCGCTCCGAAATATGCCTCTCGAGCATCTCCACAACCCCATGCCACCGTAGCCGGCGAGCAATATTAAGCGGCGTTTCCCCGGAATAACCTGCCAATTCGAGGTCTGTCCTTGGAGAACCGATGAGAAGTCTGACCATTTTGTCATTTCGAGGCCCGCAGTTGATGGCACGGAGAAGTGGTGTATCTCCTGTCCAGTCCTTGCGATTGACCTCGATATCCTGGTGCTCAAGCAGGAGCCTTAGAGGTTCACAACAGTGGTGTTCAGTGGCGTAATGGAGGGCGTCTGTTTGCCATAATGGGATATTCGCGTTGACATCGAGATTAGCATGGCCCAAGATGAGTTTCATAGATTCGTTTCGATGATGCTCGGTTGTGTCGTCGTCGTCGTAGTCGCATACTAGAATTGCGTCGTAGAGAGGTATTCGTCCTGCATCATCTTTCGAGTTGACATCGATGTCAGGATGTTCCAGCAGCATTTCTACAAGTTTGCTTTGATCTGCTCGGATTGCGTAGTGGAGAGGCACTCGTCCTTCATCATCTTCGGAATTGACTTTAATATCGGCATGGGCTAATAACAGTCTCGCAAAGTCCGCTTGGTTGGTATCAACGGCGAGATGAAGTGGTGTTTTCCCGTGGCGATCTTTGGCGTTTGGATCGATATCAGAATGTGTTAGTAACGTTTTCACGGCCCCATGTAGGGGAGTTCGTCCGCGGTCATCTTTAGAGTTGACATCAACATCGAGATGGTCCAACAGACGTTTTTCGAGATCCAGCCGACCTGTTTCGAGTACCAAATGTAGAGGCGTCCTTCCATCGTTGTCTCTCAAGTTGACGTCGATTCCGTCCTGGTCCAAGAGAAACTCGACGAGATGGAGATATCTTTTTGTAACAGCGTAGCCCAAAGGCGATGATCCAAATTTATCTCGTATGTTGAGATATTCTTTCGGATCACAGCGCTCTAGGAGCTCTTCCAAGACATACTGAGAGCCTCCTTGGATAGCATAGAATATTGGGGATCGGCCGCAAATATCTTTCAACTGCGGATCTGCTCCCTTTTTGCACAAAAGCACAACAAGTCCCGCCATGCCTTTCTTTGAAGCCATATGAAGCGTGCTGCGACCAAGTAGGTCTTGTTGGTTCGGAAAGAAGCTTTCCTCGGGAACGCGTTGAGTAACATAACGCAGATATCCTTCGTTGGTCCAAAAAGCTTCATTTCCCCACAAGTCACTTAGCAATTTGTGAAAGACTGATTGGCCCAGACAATTCTGACGTACAATATCATCATGTCGCCACCTGCTCCAGTCTCTCATGCTCTCAGGAGGGATGTCGCTCCGTCGGGCCCATTCGTGAAGTAAGGGCTCCCAACCATAATGTGAGACGTCTTGCGCAGGACCTATCTGACCAACAAGGCTGGAATCGGGCGGTATCAAACGTTCGGATGCTTCTTTAGATGAGATTCTATGGTTTTCATAAGCAGAAACCAGCTTTTTGAACAGCTCGTCAGAATAACAGCGGCTTTTCCGATAATCAAGTTCACAAGCTAAGATGAGTAGGAACCGCGCTGATTCGAAGGACCCTGCTGCGAGAAGAACATCTGCGAGGCTTTCCGTGGCTACCAACGTCTGATAGAAGATAGATTTTCTGCCGCTGAACCGAGCGGGACTCGGTCTGGCCAAAACGCAGCACTCAGCGGTTGCTGTTTTCAGCTGCACGGCGGTCTGTGGATCTGGATGTTGGTCTGCCAACTCCAAAGTCATCTCTGCTCTGCGGAGGAACCGTTTCCCCGCTGCATCAGCCACCAGGCTCAAGGTCGTGGGTTCCTCTAGTGCTTCACGATAGAGGCTTTCATCTTCTCCAAATACCAGAATTTCCGCTTCTAATTGCTCCTGGTAGAAGTTTGCGGTACTGACAAAGGAAGCTTCAGCTTTCCTGTGCGCTATTAGTCAAAGGTCTTAGAAGAACAAGGTGTGTGGATGTTCATATGCCGCTCATGGAATTATGGATAGCAAGAAATCTCCGCCAACGAAAAAGTCAAAATGACCATGAGCCGAGGATGGCTTCAGGGAACTCAAAGAAACATAAAAGTCAAGACGGGATGTCTCAGAGTAGAGATTAATGGGTGAACGACCATGTATAAATATGATTTCTCTGGATACTCACATGTCTCTGATAATCTTCCCCCAGTCGTTGGTAGACTCTGTACTCGGCTCAACAGCATCGGCTTCGGACTCCGTCCCGGCAGGAGTCTCCTCGTTTGATATTGGAGCCAAACTGCGATGCTGTCCATAGGTAAGATGTGCACGGTTGATGGCCTTCCCAGGAGGGCTCCCATGGCCTGACCGCTTCGGCCCCGATGGACGCGGCTCCGAACAAGGTCGCTCGAGCTCGGTACATCTTTCACATCTCGCCGGCCAGATTCGATCTACAGGCTCGCACTGAAAGAAGAGAGGCACGTGTTAGCAAAAGTCAAGTTATCCTTCCTCCTGACCTCAACCGAAAACGGACCTTCTTCTTATCTTTTCGGCAACGATCGCATTTCTCATAATTCAATCTCCGTTTCTTTCGTTGTGGACGTGCCGTCAGCACAGAATATGGATTGACAGGCCCCGAGTCCATGTTGGGAGGTGTTCCAGCAGCATTAATAGGTTCGCAGAGGAGGTCTCTTCTCGAGTGTGGTAAGGTCGGACAGAAATATCGAGGTACACCTTGAATATATAGCAGCCTGATATCAACTTGGAGGTCTGGCCGCCGGCTCGAGTTGTTTTTCAGGAGCCTCGTGCTTGTGTTCTTTCAGTCGGCACAGGTGCTGCTTCGCCTCGCCCACATGCATGCAACGCAGGCGCTTGTGCCACATACACACGCTGTCAGCAAGCCTCGAGGCGGAGTGTCGCCAGGACCTTAGCGGGCTCTGGGGCTTCCAACCAATCTCGCACCGATCGCATTCACAGGTATAAAACCAGTCCCCCTCGAGCGTTGACCGGTCGCTGGCCCTTGGAGGCTGCGGGAGCAACCTAAACCTGGAAGCGGCAGACTCTGGGGTCGCAACGTGTAGGTAGTGTCGATGCCTTTTAAAATACCGTCATCGTGCGAAAATCTAACGCGGCTTTCGGCGCAATGTGTGAAATCGCTTCCGTATAACAGTGGTTGAGACCCCTTCGACGATATCACTGACGCTGTCATGAAAGCCAAACAATACCGTCCTGTAAGATCAGTGGAAAGCCTTGAGACAGGAAGTTGCAATTCGGTATGTCGAAAGCGCAGGAAAATCTGGCCACCAAGCAAAACAATAAAATCATAGACAAGTATCTTGAAATGCCGCGGTCCTCGTTGCCGCAATTGTGGACGAAAAGCTCGGATAGAAGAAGAAAGGAGCATACACACATCCTCCCCACCATCCACATCCTTGCTGTGCTCAGCACCATCCAATGGCGCAACTGTCGCATTGAATCGCTAAAGCGGAGCGGACCCGATCTCATGTCCTGGCATCGCGTGCACTTGACTGTGCCCTTTCATGCTGACATGGGTATGGTAAAGAAACGGGCAAAGATGCGTGGCTAAGAGACTGCAGAGCATGAGTAGCTGCAGGGACAGCCTCTCGCACGCACTTGAGGCTGGGAGGCTGGATAAGATGGCAAATGTATATAGAAGGGTGAGTATTCCTCAGAATTTCTCTTCCTATTGCTCTTACTTTCACATCGATCTACCACATTATAGACGGAGAAGAAATCGGCACCATGCACGTCTCCCTTGAAGCCGCTCTCGTGCTTGTTTTCAGCATCCCTATGCTGTTCTTCACCATCCTCACGTGGTGGGATAATCGCCACGCCAGGCAGAGAGCAAATGGTGAGCCCTATGTCCTTCGTCCATCCATTTCGTATCATCATCTGTCTGATTGAAGTGTCTTTATGGGTTCCGGTTAGAATGATTCTAATAGTTCGGTCAGTCTTCGAAACAAACGCCGCCATATTCGAAGCCATCCTCTTACGACATGATCATATATGGAGGCCCTCGGTCCCTCCTCCACTCCATACCATCGCCCAAAGGAGACAATCCATCCAAGCCGGTCCAACTATGCCGCAATTGGTCGCTCCCAGCCCATCCGCGCCACTGCTGCTTGATGTTCGACGGTTCCACTCCATTGAACCTGTTCCAAGAGCTCTTGTGGGACGCACAAGGAGTATGACACGTTGAGTTGGATTTTAGGTACGGCTCCTTGCTCTTGAGGACTTCTTGTGTTTGTGGCTAACATCTTGAGGGTCATGGCGCAATGGGAGGAGTTAAAAAGGAATGGGAATACCATGAGGCCACCACGAACATGCTTCCACACCTTATGCTGAGGATATGGCCTTTCTCAAAAGAGCTCTCTCATCTTCAGGGTTCTTAAGTTTGATGGGTTGGTACCTCGGTTCATTTGTTCCGGTCCCCTCATGCGACATGAGCGGGAAGAGGACTGAAAACTCGGTCGATTGAACAGGTACACAAGTTGTTTGGATAGGTCTGTTCAATACAATCATGTGAGCCCAGAGAAGCATGTTCTCCGCTAATGCCGACGCCGCTTTTTCGGTCGCGAGCTATCTCCTTGTGCTTCCAGGCTTCTTTGCCAGGCTTGTATCGTGCTGTCTTCGCCACAAGTGTAAACCGTTGTTGACTACACCCATTGAATAGTATCTTGTCAGCCAACAGATGGACGTTACCCTAGTGCAACAAAGTTATGAGAACAGCGTGGTAGAACTTACGTCTCCTTGATCGTCGATGTAAAAATCTCTGACAACCTCTCCAGCATGGGCATTTTCCAGACGCATCCTCTCAGATGGATCGAACTCGTAGGATGCGAGACCACCTTCGGGATTCTCCCATATATCGCTCAGAGAAGGGTTTTGAGGAAGGAGGTCAAGGTAGCCTTCGCTGTTCCAATGGTCAATAGCTGCCTCCCATAGTAAGGTAAAGATAAACTCACGTATGGCTGCCGATGCCCATCACCGCCTTCCCAGCCGCAAATCTCACGCCAACCATGTAATTCCCACCAAACCTCTCTCTTACGTCTCCGAGTCGAAGCTCGCCTCCTTCATCTTCTTCTCCTACTCGGACACTGTGGAAGGACATCGTCTCATCCGTTCCCATGACCCAGACAACGCCCCAACCCTTCGTCGCGTCCTCGACCATCCATCCGCACTGATGTACCGCACTCCGATGATCAATGACCTTCTCCACGGCGTCCTCTTCTTCTTTTATGTTCAAGTTGAAGAGATTGAGGAGGCCGTCTGTGCTTCCGGACAGAAGATACTTCCCTCCTACAGATGACGATGATGACGAAGCGGAAGCAGTTGGATAGAAATGGAGGTTCGTGATAGTGTCATTGTGCGAGTCGACATACTCCGTCAATGGAGTTGAAGGATTGCGGACGTCAAATGTCAGCACAGACACGTCACCCGGCGGATCTTTTAGTAGTTCCGTTCCAGCTGCTATGGTGTTCGTTTTCGCATCGCAGGCCAGTGCAGAGAAGGGTTGGTTTTTAGCTGGGACAGAAGTTAGATGACTGCAAGAAAATTCAAATCAACAGCGATACGTACGAGATCTCATTTCGGCTGCTAGCTTTCCATTTCTCCTATCCCAAGAGCGGACCGCAGCATCTCGCCCCGCCGTCACCAAGACGTTAACGTCCTCGTTTTCGGGCGCAAATCGACCGAGACACGTGACACTTTCGTGAACATTTTTCAGTTCGCCGTCCGGAAGTATTTTCAGTGTTGATGGGTCGTAGAGACGGAGAGAGTTGTCTGAAGAGATGGTTGCTAACGGTGTTGATGAAGAAAGAGGCTTGAAATTTGTGGGGGACGTTTGGTGTGAGAGCGGCACAAGGTTGTATATGTAGGGTGTCGAAGGCAGCGCAGCAGAGGAGGCGAGTCGGTCCATTATGGATGTCTTGGGAGTGTCCATTCTTGATAGATAGAGATGATGCTGTTGTTGGTGGGCAAGGTTGCTTTCCGAGGATTCTCGAGTCCGCTAATGGGGAGAGATGTGGAGTGGATCCCGTTGTTATTTGACGGCTGGAGAACTGTCGGTTAGAAGCTCCACATTAACGCTGGTTATTGAAAAGGAGTAAACTGCTAATAGAGGTGTTCAAACTATCCGCATTTTATTGGGACGGGACGTTGTTGAAATGGGTGGTTGTCAAAAAGGATGACTGGAAAATTTTGCGCTCGCGTGCAAGGTTTCTACTTCTTCAACAAGAAGGAAGCGGCCTTTCAAGGAGCGATTTCCCCATCAGTATCAAACCCTATGTCGAATCCGTATACGCCGAGGAGGCTGCAGGATCGATTTATCATCATAGTCGCTTCTGTGACTCTGTGGAGTGCTGCGGTACAGATTCCAGTCGCAGGAGTGAAAACGTGATGTATTCCATTGTAATATCGGCGCAAATTGAGTGGTGCCATTGAGCTTGAAATGCCCCAAACCCACTGGTTCCGCTCTCACAAGATCTGAACACACCAGCAAGCCATACAAAAGATATCTACCCAGTAATTCTACCAGTCCTGTCACCCTGATATGAAACCCACAGCAACATTGAAACGATGCAAACGGGCGATTAACGACGGGTATTTCGGTCTCGAAATCATCACTGGCCAATATGGCCGATATGGAGACCAACCGCTCTCAAATCTAGCGATCGAGAGTTGGTTTGTTGATTCCTTGAAGAAGAAGAAGAAGAGATGGATGAGGCGCGGGAGGATACGGGAGAGTATAGCCATGCCAAGATATCTGCGCAACTGGTCTGTCACGCCGCCTGTAGAGCTAAGTCATCAAGCGGCGGCTGATTGGAGGGGAACCTTCCGAGGCATTTGCGGGACAGACATCCACAGACGACACCACGACATCGCAACCTCAGTCCGTTTCGTCTGCTACAACACCACAAATCGTCATCATGTTGGCCCAACGAGCAATGCAGCAGACTATGCGGAGGCGTAAGATGACCAGGCCTCTTTCCTACAGCTCAATTGCTGACTCACGTCACAGTGGCCTTCCAGCAGACCTCCCGCGTTGCGGTCTCGAGGTTCGCTCCGCCAGCAGCGGTTGCTACCAATTCACACATCATCCAGCGGAGGTACGAGCATTTCCATATCAGTCGCAGCCCCTCTCCAAGTACACGAACATTGACCCATCTCACCTCCCGCAGACAAGTCGCAACCACCACCGACAACACCGCCGAGATCCTCGCCAAACAACGCCTGAGCCGCCCCGTCGCTCCCCATCTCACCATCTACCAACCGCAAATCCCCTGGTTAATGTCCGGCCTGAATCGCATCACCGGCGTTGCCCTCAGCGGCGGCCTCTACATCTTTGGCATTGCATACCTGGTTTCCCCGTTGATGGGATGGCACCTCGAGTCCATGTCCCTAGCCGCCGCTTTCGGCGCCTGGCCCGTCGCTGCCAAAGTTGCTACCAAGCTGACTGTCGCCCTTCCGTTTACCTACCACTGCTTGAACGCGTTGAGGCATTTGAGCTGGGATTTCGGCATGTTCTTCAAGAATAAGCAGGTTGTTCAGACTGGATGGGCTGTGGCCGGTGCGAGCGTCTTGTCTGCTTTGGCACTTGCTCTTTTCGTTTGAAAGAGTGGCATGGAATAAATCGGGATATGTAGCAACGATGTACATTGTATTGGAATGTCATGATCTACTTCTTGGGTCCACTTCGTAGGTTATCTTGATGATGTATCGAGGTCGCGACAGCCACCCACCCATATGCCGGCATACAGGCAAGCTGGATCACTTGAGATTGTCATGTGGATAATGAGAACGCTTACCCACTGTGAAAGCCTCAAGTCTCCAAGCTCTGGTATGCTGGTACACAGGACCTCAGAATGACACTGCACCACAATAACACATCGGCACTTGCAAGTTGGCCGAGCAGCCAGGAGGTCAGTCTAACGATTTCACTCTCGACAAGTGCAAGATGCTTACTTCTCATCCATCTTGTCAGCATGCCTAATAAGGAAGCAGATGTCTCTGATATCCGACGGCGAAATGCTTCTTCAATGTCCCATTTCATGCTATTACGTATCCAAGAACCAAATGCTTACAATCCCCGGTTTAGGATTCAAGGACTTTATATATCTAATGGTCGGCCTTTACCACGCTTAACAAAGTCCTACCTTCCTGGCGAGTAGACAACAGCTCAGGGAAGCCAGGCAGACTCCAGGGAAAGCCCTCTTTAAGATGTCTAACAACTGAAGTTGAGGATGCTCTCTATCAAACCTGGTGACAGGAGCGACAGCGAAAGGTGATCTGCGAATCAACCACAGGGAAGACCATAGAATGCAGTGTAGAACTGAATGTGTAGAGATGCTTGTGTCTCTGAAGATACAAAGGACTCTGCTAAATACACGAAAGGACGCGCGAGCGCATGAATGTGCGAGCGCCAAGACTGGCACTTCATACCCCTGAAGGAAATGAATGTTATTACCATGGAAATTGTACTCCATGCAAACCTTCACCGATAGTAGGCCTAACCTTGATAAGGATAAGCAAGGTTGCCCTTCAATACAAGACTCAGCTGAGCAGGGATTCAGTGAAGTGTTCAGCTGCAATGGTCCACCTATCAGGTTTAACAAGCACCCCCAGTCTACCTTCAGAATGAAGGATTTTGGATATCCAACGACAGAAATCTTGCCACTGGATAGCCAAAACTGGAAGATTTCGGATATCCAATGACAGAACTCTTATACTGGATGGCCAGAACCGACAGATATGCAATATCCAATGGTCGGAAATACATACTTCAAATCACATTCTGCCGCCCCGGTCTACCTTCAACTTTCGCCTTCAGCCGCCTGCCCCTTCCATCCGTTTGAATATCAGCCTTCACGGCATCCGCATGAGTCTTTACATCAATATCTTTCTTCAGTCACCTGACTCATGTTCTTGTTGTTGTTTATTTCCTCCTCGCGTCAACCTCTCGCTCTCTCTTTCCTCTCCACGCAACCACCACACGCGCTGAGCAGTTCCATCCACAACACAACAACGCTGATCAAGCACGCGCTCTGCGCACCAGAGCCCGCTTCATCAATCACTTGGATAAGCATCAACCGTCGTTATCGTACTCAATCATCATGGCTAACCTGAAGATGCACACGCTGTTCTCAGCCAGCTTCACAGAGCCTGTTGGCCACATTCGCAAAGCATCAAATCACGCTTCAAAGCACACATTCATATCAGAACATGGCAATGGATTTGTTCATCGATGGCTTGGTCCGCAACAAGCGCGCCAGCGCCCTCCTCAAGAAAGTCGCCCGCCATGAGCGTCAGCGCAACCAGGCCGAGCAGGACGGAGACTCCACCACCGCCGCCAGCAAACCCGCTCCTGCCGGATTCCTCGACCTCCCCGCAGAAATCCGCAATATAATCTATGACCTCCTCCTCGTCTCGCCAGCCGAAAAGCAGATGATCACATTCCAGCCACCGCGTCTCCACCGCCGCGTCTCCGCCACCTCCCCCTGGCCCCGTCTCCCCCCCGCCGACATCTCCTTCATCCTAGACACCACCGTCCTCCACCCCTGGCCCCGTCTCCCCCCCGCCGACATCTCCTTCATCCTAGACACCACCGTCCTCCACCTCTCGCGCCAGATCTACCAGGAAGCGTCCTCAATGCTCTACCAAAACAACACCTTCCGATTCCACGTAGGCTGGGCCCTCCCCACCACCGTCCCCCTCGTCCAGCAGCCCGACGCCCCGGACGACGACTTCACGTTCGTGCAGCTGTTCGCCCAACCCCACCGCATCGCGACCTTCACCGCCGCGTCCCGTCGCGCGACGCGCAAGATGTCCCGCGTCGAGTTCGTCCTCGAAGATATCAGCCAGCGCAGCTTGGGCCCCAATGAGTGGGCCGATGAGGGCGTTGTCTTCTGGGCCCTTACCAATGCCCTGACGAGCCGCTTCGACGGCGGCGGTATTCTTAAGTACCTCCGCGTCGACGGCGCCGCGCAGACGTGCTGGCGCATGACGGCGGAGACGGTGCGGTGCGAGATGGCCGCCGTGGAGCGCGTCATGGAGCGGAGTCGTGCGACTGGCCGCCCGATCCCCGAGGAGGTGGTCGCGAAGCGGCTGGTCAAGATCTGCGGGGTCGAGGAGGTGGTCGTGACGGGGTTCGGCGAGGAGTTTGAGGAGAAGTTGAAGAAGTGCCTCATGAGCACGGAGAGGATCGACTGGGAGACGGGAGAGGTGCAGAAGTGGGTCGGCAAGAAGATGCTCAAAAGGGGCTTGACGCGTGGACTCAATTGGGCGGCGTTCAGGGGTATGACGGCGGCGATGAAGGTGGGGTTGGAGGGGGAAATGTTGATGGCTGTGGATGCGGTGGGCATTCTTGTTCACAAGATGAAGAGCAGGCGCAGAGCTTGAGACCCGTGTGTGGAATTTGGATGGGCGATGGAACGTGGCGACTTGACCTTGAGCGTGGAGAGACTTGATTTTGAGCGCGGCGAGACGTGATCTTGAGCGCAGAGAGACTTGATTGCGAGCGCAAAGGAAGCTGAAATTGATTTTGAAAGGGTTTGAGTGGAGATGGAGTTTGCTGTTTGGATAATACAGAGTTGCAATATGTTTGCAGAAAAGGCAGGCAGACACTTGCGAGCTGAGACTCGGGCATGGTCAGCCTACTGAGAGAAAATTGGATGGTGTTTCCTGGAAGCACGTACATACAACCATGTTGCACTGTAATAATAAATAGACTCAGCATGCACAAGCACCTGGTCACGAGCACGTCTACTTCAATACCTCCGAACAACGACATAATTGACAAAAGCTTTTGGAATTGTAATATTTTTGGTATCTGGCAGTAGAGGTCCCAACATTCCAACCCCCAAGACATCCAAATTTTATTTTTCTTTCCCTCCTCAAACACAAGCAGCGAAATCAATCGTCTACTTGAGCATGTCCATGATCTCGGCCGACTTGTCCTTGGTCATGCCGGGGACCTTCTTGAGCTCCTTGCCGTCCTTGTAGAGGATGACGGTGGGGGGCTCGGTGACGCCGAAGTACTCCTTGGCGGCAGGGTAGGCGTCAATGTCGACCGAGTAGGCGTCGGTGGTGGTGGCGTGGTCGGTGGCGGCCCTGGTTTGAGTGTTAGTTGCTGTGGGAAGACATTGCTCTTGGTGAAAGGGAGGGGAGGGGTGATAGGTTTGAGGTGGGGAGATTTGAAGAGGTGGAGATGAAGCAATAGAGGGGACGTACTGCTCAGCACCGGGAGGGATCTCGCCAGAGTAGGCGAAGATGAGGACGAACTTGCCAGCGGTGGCAAGAGCAGCGTCGAACTCCGACTTACTGTTGGTGGAAGAAGAGGTTAGTGGGGTTCATGCCAATGCTTCCTAGAGGGCTAACCTACCTGGTGAGAGCTTTGTGACCCATGATGAATTGGTTGAAGAGAAGATTGGTAGTTGTTTTGGTGTAGAGGATGGAAGTGAAGAAAGAAGAGGAGAGGAGAAGAGGTCGACGAGCAGCCCACTTATATAGTCTCGTCCGATGCTATCTACGTCCCCACCTACCTCAATTGATCAGTCTCGCAACGGTGCATAGGAGGGGCAGTCTGTGGCAGAAGCGGTGTAAGACCACGGAAAAGCGACCACTTGGAGCTGGCCCTCAGGTCCAGCTTGTGCAGAGCTTAGCTCCAGGATTAGCTGCAGGCCTCGTCGGCGGGGGGCTTTGTGGACAGGCGTGCGGCGCCGCGGGGCAGTGATCGCTGATGAGTGGTGAGATCCACGGAACGGGGCGACAGCCGTCCAATCCGCGGGCCAGTAAGTCGCGGTACCTACAGTAGCCAGCAGCGCCTGTTGGTGGTTGAGAAGACTGCACCCTTGGAGACTGCAGGGAGACAGACCTGTCCAAGACCTAGAATACGCTTGACTCGGACGCCGGCATCAACTTCAGGGCTTTTTTGTTTCGATCGACGTGCAGCCAGCGCAAGCCCTTGAAGCACGGGAAACACCTCCTGGCGGCTGGCTGCCTGCATGATTTTGCTCCCCGAGAAGAACGGCGGCCTTGGGAGCAGAGACGGTAGAGCCATAGTGGGGGTGGGGTGTGCACTGTGCACACGGGCTTTGGAAGTCGTTTTCAGTCTCAAGGCCTTCTCCCAAGGACGAGCTATTTTCACATGCGAGGAGGAGTTGCTGACTACGAGCGGTGTCGATTGACAGGATTGCCTCGTGGGTACGAGCGAGGGGACAGCATAAAGATAGCAGTACAATAGTGCAGGGCTGACCACCGTGATCGGATTGATCCTCGTCCTGGCCTGGTCGTTATCCGCTTGTCTGCATGACGAGACGCGACCACTCGAGCCTAGAGTTGCTGTGCTGATCTGCGTGCCGTCGCCGATGGGCTTTGGAGGGATGCATTGGATGATCGAGAGCCAAAAATGCCCATCACTGAGCGGGCTGGTGTCTTCAACATGCACAAGTCGAATGGAGATGGAAGTGATGAGGTTGAAAGAGAGTTGCACGACCTTGAAAACGTGACCTTCAATTCTGATTCTGTGGCTGATTATGTAATCGAAATGGCCAATCACGTGCCGCCCTGTTAGGGGTAGTACTTCCCAGGCGATGACCACTTTGAGTTCTCCGCAGGAAAAACTGAACAATACGCCCTGTGAAAGACACCGGTTGCTCGACAGCTCCTGTACAGCGTAAGCCATAATAACTGCAAATTCACAGTGCAGTGCCAGTATATATTGGTTATTCTCCTTTGCCAGTCACATCTCACCATCCCATGTCCAGAAAAGCCACAACTTCGCCATCTTTATTCCATTCATTGTATCTACCAGAGAAAAGACGATTGGATAGTCACAATGCCCCTTCAAGTCGTCCCTGCCACCCCTTCCGACGTCCCCGCCCTCATGGACATCTACTTCTCCGCCTTCCAAAACCTCATGGCCGTCACCGCCTTCCCAGACATCCCCTCAGTGCGGACCTGGTGGACCAAGATGATTGACGAAGAAATCCTGGACCCGACTGCTCTTTTTCTCAAAGTGGTTGACGGCGAAGATGGAGCAGAAGATGGCTTATCAGAGATCGTCGCGTGGGGGAAATGGAATAAACCTGTCCAAGGGAAAGAGGAGGACGAACCGCTTCCACCGTGGCCGGAAGGAGGAGACGAAGATGTTGCAAATAGGTTTTTCGAGCAGGCAGGAAAGAAACATAAGCAGGTTATGGGGCAACGACCGCATTGGTGTGCGTTTCTTTCATTCGTCTTCGTCATTTCGTTCCTCTCGTGTGTTCAGTCTCAATTCGAGAGTTCCATAGACTCTCCCGGATTAACAGCTACCACCACAGATCTGGAACTCCTCGCAACATCCCCAGAGCACCAAGGCAAAGGCGCCGGATCCATGCTCTTAAAGCACGCCGCTAATCTAGCCGACGAATCAGGTCACGAGACCTACCTCGAGAGTTCGCCTGAAGGTGTATCAATCTACCATCGAAACGGATTCGAG
Organism: Aulographum hederae CBS 113979; assembly: GCA_010015705.1. Lineage (NCBI taxonomy): Eukaryota > Fungi > Ascomycota > Dothideomycetes > Aulographales > Aulographaceae > Aulographum > Aulographum hederae. Next base: position 555,593 of record ML977140.1, on the reverse strand, counting down.
GATCGAGAAAGAATCGAGATCGACATCAAGGGACAGATGTACCACAATATCTGCATGGTGAGGAAGCCGAAGAAGTGAAGCGATGTTATACCGAGGGTATCGCGCCAAACGATCAGGCCAATCCCAAAACACTCCGTTCTAGCTCCAAGCCCAGCGGGTTGGAAGAGGCGCTGGCAGCCTTTGCAAGATAGTACATGTGGTGTTTATTCTACGTGTAGTAGGAGTTGATGTACTTTCCACCAGACCACTGCGCCGGGCTGTCAGATAAAAGGTTCAAAGTGGGCTTAGAGTGGACGAGGAAACGAAAGAGGAGGCTGACTAAGAAGAAAGCTGTACAATGTCTGGATCACGCACAAAATTCAGAAGAAAGCAACCCAGATATGCCATTTTTGACAAGCCACTCAGCCCCCCTTATCAACCCAGTATAACACCAGCAATGCAAAACCCCAGCTCCGAGGCAGGTGACGCCCAGGCAACGTTATTCATCCCCAAGCCCGTAGCCAAAGCAAGCCCCACTCGTCAATTACCCATTCCCCAAAACGCCTCGCTAAGCTAAAGCAAGCATGAAACAGCCACTCGTCCATTTTCCAAAACGATGCAGAATGCCATTATCCAAGTGCTCATTCCTACTCGTCATCAGAATCAACAGCCATACTGTCCCCCTCCAGATCCATATCGTATGCCGATGCTTCAGGCGGGCTGCTCATAGCCCCTTCTCCTTCCATTTCCTCATCACCAATCCCGCGACTCATCCCACTCCGCTCAGGAGTGTCGAAATCACGTGGATCCAACGGCTCCAGCGCCCTTGCTTTCCTACCCGCCCGCACAGACTTCCTCCCAGCACCTCTTCTCAGCCCAATCCGCCTGTCAAACTCCTCTTCCTCCAGCTCGCGAGTCTGCGCCGTGGCGAAGGAGCTGCCGGCGCCGCTTTCTGCACCCGCGCCGGTGATGCCACCACTGAGACCCTCCTCGCCGATTAATTCGAGGGCACGGTTCAGCAGTTCCGTCGCGACGGTGTCTTGGGCGTTGACGGATAGCGCTTGGTGAAGCGCACCGATGGCGTCCCACGTTTGTCCCATTTCCAAGTAGCAAAGGCCTTTCGCGGCGAAGATACCCGTGTCGCGTCCGCCGAGTCTGATCACCTCTGAAAAGTGTTCCAGTGCCTCCTCGAAATGGCCTGCCCTCCGTAGCGCATGGCCGAGGTTCGCGCGTGTCGAAGTGAAGGCAGTGTTGTGCTTCATGAGGTCGCCGTAAGGGGACTCTGGGTCGGGATTCCGAACGTAAGTCGTCCCATCTCGCGCCGTGGCGTATTCAATGTTGTAGCTTGCAAGGTGGAGAGCATGGCGGAACATCTTGATGGCATTGGGGAGGTCATCCGAGTGGTAGAAGCAGACACCCATCTCGTTCAGCAATAATGGGTCCGTTTTGCAGAGGTTGAAGGCGGTATTGAGATACTCCCGCGCAAGCACCGTGTTGTTCAGCATGAGATTTTGCATGCCGAGGAACAGCTGTGGAAGATGTGTGCCTTGGAAGAGACGCGCCGCTGTTGCGTATGCTGATATAGCTTGGTCGTGCTCGCCTTCTGCAGCAAATGTGTGGGCGAAGCCGATCCAGGCGGGACCGAAGTGTGGGTCCATGAAGCTAGCTTTCGAGAAAAAGCGGCGTGCGTCGGCAATTCGCGAGGTGGAGAGGTAGTATATGCCCACTGCGAGCCAGGCCGTGGGTTCGTGGGGTGCATTGTCGGCGAGGTCGTGGGAGAGGAGGAAGAGGGCGTTCTTTTCGTCGAGTTCGTGTAGGTTCGCAAGATGCAGGGGGAGTGTGGACATGTTGTATTTGTCGCGGGCGAGAATTTTGTTCGTGAGATATAGGGATTCGCGGAAGCGGCATTGCGTGAAGAGGAGTTCTGCCCGTGAGAGGAGGATGTCGGCGTTCTGGGATAGGTTGTAGTGTGTGCTCAGCTCTTCTGTCGCGGCTGCAAACTCGGTTGGATGGGCGTATTTGGAGAGTCGCGTCGTGTATAGGAGCTTTGTGAAAGCAGCCGCTTCTTGCGTGGCGGAGTCCGAGGTATTGGAGATGGAGTCAAAGTCGAGGGACTCGATGAACTCCCATTCTTCAGTGGGCGACAGGAGCGAGTTCTTCATAAGCTGATCGAAAGCCTCGAAACACTGTACATCTATCCGTACTGCATTCTTGTAGCACTCCTTTGCGCTGTCGAAAGCGTTCATCTTTGCATGGCAGAGACCCCGCAGGTAGCACATGCCCGCTTCATACCGTATTGTGCTTGTTTCCACCCCATCGCGCTCTTCGCTCCGATCTATACGGTTATGGCTTGCGCTACCGCCTCTTGAGGTGCCATTGCGCAGGTTTTTCTGGATGTGCAAGTGTTTTCGCCGTGCGTTCCCAGGTGCGATCTGGAGGTTGTCTGGATCTTTCAGGCCGAGTATGTTCAATGCTTCGTCGTATTTGCCCTGCTTGATAAGGCAGTTCCCCGCGAGATATTTACATGCGGGCTGGTCGGCGATGAGTTTGTGCTGGTTGAGGAAGCCTAGGGCGCGAGTGTAATTCCCCGTGGTGAAATGGACTTGTGCAAGCCAGAATGCGTCGTTTGGGTCCTCTGGTGGGGTGTCAGCAGAAGTAATGGGATGCTGGAGCAGCAGCAATAAATGTACCAGTCAAAGCGAGTACTTTGTCTCCCACGAATATCGCAGTATCGTGCTGGTGCTTGTTCAGCGCATCCTGGCGCCATTCTCTCAAGAACTTCTCCATGTTTGGTACGATGGGAAGAAAGACCGGACAGCAATTAGAGGAGGCGACGGATTGTCGTCAGCCATGGGGGAGATGCGGCCGTGACGTCGTTAGAACATAGGTCAAAATTGTTTGTAAACAGTGGAAGAGGATACCAGGTTCCTACCCAGCACGTAAACATGGCACCTCCAGGCGCGTCGGGTTGTCCCGTCGCATCTCGCCCTCGCCGCAGCCGCGCGGCAAAACCTCGGATCTTAAGTAATCTGGCCTCCAAACTCAAACTCAACATCAACACCTCACCTTATTGAATACCAACCGATCGTCTTCACCTTGTCTACATTGTGCCATCATGATTCACTTATTCTCAAGTTGACACCTATGATGCCTTCACACTGACCTGGCATGAGAACACGTCTGCTCTAATTATGATAGTCTACTGTGCTTGTGTATCATTTGACTGAACTTCATGTTGCCTTCTTTCAAGATATACAGAGTTTCTTTTCGACTCCCGAACCTTTCAGATGTGTACAATGTGCGTAACGGAGTACAGGTATGCTCTTCTCTCCCTTTGCATTACATTATCCCCCATCTTCGAATTATAGAGTGCAAACGTCTCTGCAAATGGTCCTCCAAGCCTCTTCAATAATGCAAAGCCAGGCTTCCTTCCTGAAGCAGAGCTATACCAGATCTCTCCGCTCTCCTTCGCGCACATATCGCCACATTTGAGCCACTCTCACGTCAATCAAGAAGATCGTGCTTCCTCATGACAGTCGCCGTCTGTTCCCTCGTCTTGTCATAACGGTCCGTAGGAGAACGTTTCATACGTGGTGGCGTGAGTGGCGAAGCAGGAGCGGCAGAAGGATGAAGACTGGCTTTCGGAGAAGCCGAGGGAGAAGATGGCGGAGAGAAGACAATGAGATCGTAATCGATGGGAGGGGGCGTGGTGGGCTTGAGAGCCGGGAGAACTTCCTTCTCGAACCGGGCAGAGGTCGCTGTGGGCTTTTGCCGTTGTGCCATTGTCCTCTCCAAGTTCGGCTTACAGCTTACAGTGCGGCGTCGAGGTGGAGCTGGACTGGGCCTACGCTTCTTGGTGTCGGGTTCCGATTCCCAGTTGACGAGGTGCAATCCGCGCTTCGACCCTCGAGGACCGCTGTAGTGCCTGCTCTTCTTGCTGATCAATTCCTCTTCCTCCTGCGGCAGTTCGATGGAGGCACGCTTTTGGCCGAAGGCCACTAACGTCTTTGGTTTTGGTCCCAACACCAGATACTTAGTGATACAGAAAACGATGTATGGCGAGAGGACCATTGTGGCGTATGACCAGCCAACCGCGATGATATGCTTTGGTAACGTTAAATCACTGAAAGATGAGGGTAGGTCGTCTGAAGTTTACCCCAGCTCGTCGAATCCATTCGCTTGCGTCGTACTCGTACCAAATCTCGAGGTCAAACACCCAGTCACCAAGTATGATTTCGCAGAGTACCTCCGGCGCCACAGAGAGAAAACGATACGCCTTCCACGTCGCGAAGAGAAACAAGAATGCTATGATAATTGCAAATGCGGTAAACACGAGGAGTATCTCAGAGCTGATTGTGTCTTCATCGTAGGTGGGCATGCGTGCGCGCTGAGACGCGCCTGGAACAGGCTTGCGCGGTGTTTTGATGTTGCGTTTCATTTTGGTGGTGTTGTCGTGACTTCTGCTGATTGCCATGCAGCAGATGTTGGTTTCCGGGTGGTTGAGCTGTGTAAAGTGGCGTCCCGGAGAGAAAGGCCAATGACGAGTGCATGGGGTGTAAGGTGGACGAGGAAGAGAGAAAGTGGTGGTGGAGAGTAGGTGGGACATGAGCACTCGGCAATGCCAAGAGTATCGAACGGCACTGTGGTGATCAATGTCAGGATGTTTGGGGTGTTTGCACGTGCTCAGTGAAGGTACTCAACAGTAGTCGATTAAGAAAGAGTCGGAACCGGAAAATCAGGATGGCCACGAGGCAAGATATCTGTGAATTCTTTAGGCATTAAAACCGTGATTTCGAAGAAGCTCGAGTAATGGCAAATAGAGAATTGAATATGGAATATACAAACTCAAACATCAGTAGCTAAAACCTTGAGGCTCGTCATGGTCTCTTCATTTCCTCCATGCCTTTGGTCACCATCCTCTTCAAACACTGTACCCAGTTCAAATGCTACAAGTAAAAACTCAGTCAGTCTCCTAGAAATGCACCAAATTCCCAACCCATGGCCCTATCTCCGTGTCTGTTTGAGACAGCCTGGATCTCTGCAAGACACGCCTCATAGTAGAGGTGATCTTCCGAACTTCGTCTTCCGAAAATCTACGGCTCATACCATCTCTTTACCAACTGATAGTGTTCCATTCTGTGCGGAAATCTTGACAGAAGACGTGCAGTGAGTGAGGGGGCAAAGTACGCAACCAATGATGGAAAGCGGTGTGTTCTCGGTTGCAGATGAATAATAGCCAGGGCTCGGAGTAGCACCAATCGGATATGGCGTGAAATCTGATGAAATGGTCAGTACATGGACAGGTCCTTGTCCCTCTGATATATGCTTACATTTGCCACATCATGATCCGCTGCTGTCAGTGTGTCGAGAAAGACTTGTTGCCAGAGCAGCTTTTGGTGTAGGTGTAGGGGAGATGGCGAATACGTGCGCATGTTAAGACAGGCTCACTCTCGTCTTGCCGTTTCGACCTTGACACCCGTACGTTCCTTCGACGAGTCGATTCTAGCACTGCTCTTGCTGATTGGCCGAATGATTTTGATCACGACGATGCGGAGTTGCTTCATGTCTCTTTTTGCAGTCTCGGTCGCATTTACCGCTTACTTATCCGCTCACCTCATACACGTGTGACCACCAGTCTCTGGTCACCGAGTCGAATGTTGCTGCCACAGATTGTGTATACCTCTAAGGAAATTGTTCCACTTGGACAACTCGTGAATGACTCTCTATCCTTCACTAGACCATAATGGTTCCCAGCATAAGTCAATTGAGATGACTGGCCGTATGTTTCTCCTCTTCACCTTCCTCAACCTCGCTCTTTACCAAATGATGCTGTTCTGGTCCGTGTGACATTCATTAACAATATACGTGGTTGGTAATGTCTTCAAGCGGGCAAGATACCGCCTATAATGCAGTGAAGCCATTCTGGTTTGTCAGTGGTTTGTTGGAAGAGGACGCTCGTCTGCAGTGGACAAGACTCGTTAGCATGGGGCATTTGTTGGCAAAAGATATATCGCCGAGTTAATGGCTTGCAGACACGTGGTTAGAGAATCAGTCCATTGGCACAAGGCACAACCAGTAATGTAGTAGGGGTGATCTTGTCCGTCGTTGCGTCGTCGACAGATGAGGGTCGCCCACACAGGACATTTTCGAGGGCTGGCCCGATGTCTTCGCCCGCGGAAGAGTGGAAGGCAGAAAAAGCGGCCAAAGATCTGTCCAGTAACGCAAAACGCAGCTCATAAGGTAGTAGGGTTGCTCTCGTTCGTCAGTGGATTGTTGGAAGAGAAAGACGCTTGTTGACAGTGAGCGGCCACGCTCGTTGGTAGTGGAGAACGCGGGCGGGCATAGGGCATTCGTTGGCAGAGAGCTTAGTCGCCGGGAGAATCGTTTACAAAAAATGTGGTTATGCATCTGTTCGGTGGCACACGACGCAGCCCGTAGTGCAGTAGGGGTGTTCTCGTTCGTGGATGGGTCGTTGACCGAGGACTTGGTCGCCGGGAGGGTTGGTTACAGAACATATAGTTGAGTACCTGTTTAGTGGCAACAATGCAGCCCATAGTGTAGTAGGCACGTTCCGCGTTGCAGTTCTTCGGCGCTTTGTTGTGTAAAAAGGGAGGCCCATAGGCAGAGAGCCAGTTCGACAGAAGAGAAGCTCGAGCAAGTGATCTGTTGTCGTCAGCAAAAAGTCAGACACCTGAGAGTCGCCGAAGATGCTTACCGAACGCACTTAAGACTGCAGAAACAGTTGTCCACCCACAAGAGGCAGACATCAATGTAGTAGGAGTGTTCTGGGGGGTGGGAGAATGGAGGCCTCAAAGCAAGCAAACCAGACACGGCCAGGCTGGCAACTTCCTGCCAGAGGAACTGGCTCGGAAAAAAAAGAAGTGCTGGGATTGTACCCCTCATACTGCGTGACTGGCCTCAACTCGCCAGCTTGTTCTAGCATTAAGGAAGAGAGGGTCTGGAATTGAAGCGACGCCCTCACCACTGGAATGAACGGCTCACTCTTCCCAAGCAAGGAGTATGACTCCATACGATGGCGAGGCATCGTCACCCACCCTATTCAACAATGGGAGTGCCCCCAGAGGTGCTCTTCTCGTAGTCATACCATTCTTCAGAGATGGACTCGTCATCAGAATTGTTGGCACACAGTGGATGCTAAAACTCACCACACAGTAGATAAAGGAGGAGTAGGCCTGGACTCCTCCCGCGTGCACTTGGTCACTTCCTAAAAGTCAGCAAGAGAAGAGACTCTCGAATTACCCCTCGAGATCTCCAAGATATACGTGTTTCCCTGAATGGCGGGGAATTCCCTGGTTGAATTGATTGGACTCGTCATCAGAATGGTTGCCACGCTCAGAGAACTCCACCTCTGTGGTTGCCACTGGTTTGGCTTGCTCGACATGATCATCAGCAGCGGGGCCTCTGGGACCCAGAATGGCCTTTTTAACGCCGTTTTTTCTGCTGAGGCAACGATAGCAGGTGAGCCTTTCAGGATAAGATCAATCATCACAATGGAGGTATCGTGAAAGAGATAGTGGGAAAAGGACTGTCTGGCCCCTGATGATGCTCTGCGGTCGCAAGCAACAAAGAGGTAAGTGTGGTTTCCATCTCGGAGCTCGAATTATTTCAAGTATTCCAACGCAGAAGTTCGCGGGAAAGCACAAGAAGCGCATATCTCGACCTCTCAAGGCGACAGACTTTCCAGAGCAGTCAAACCGAACGTCAGAGTTGGACTCGTCGTCAGAATAGCTGGCACGCTAAAAGATGCCCCTCCCTATATCACCATCCTTGCAGACAGCCGGCATGCTCTCAGAGGCGCTCTCCAGTCGCAGTCAGCCCAAGCGCCGGAGTCAAGGGTCGTCATCAGAATGGCTGGCACGCTAGGAAATGCCCTTTTCTGTGTCTTCGCTATTGCTGATAGCCAGAGTGCCCCCAGAGACACTATCCTCGCAGTCGTACCATTCATTCCTGAGACTCAGATTCGTCATTGAAATGGTCGACACGCAGGGAAATGCCCTTTCCTGTAGCACAGTGGGTGTAAGAAATTGACGAACACCAGGTCAACAACCACCGATAGCGTCTTTCGATAGTTCGAACGAGTCAACGCCACTTCTCAGCTATTGAGAGAATGAGAAGGTCTTGGATTACTCCCGAAGCTCCCTAGGCCGAGAACGTTTTGTTGGATGGCAGGTGGAGCGTCCTCGGAGAAGCCAGATTCCGACCACTTTTTGCACCCTTTGTGATGGGTACCTTTACAGTGGGGCCCGCCTGCTCATTGACGGTTGTCTGCCTATCTGAGATGGGCGTCGGCTGGGTAGCGGTTTTCTCGGCCTCTAGATAGACCAGCTCAACATCAGGATAGCTGCCACGCTCGGAAAGGTTCATCTCCGTGGGTCATTCTGTAGTAGGCCCTCGTCTGCTCGATGACAGTTGTCTGCATGTCTAAGACAGGCGTCGGCTCAGCAACGGGATTCCCAGCATCCAGATTGGCTAGCTCTACTTCAGTAGCAGCAGCGCTCGGAAAGCTCCATCTCCGTGGGTACCTCTCTAGAGGGGCCCGCCTGCTCTTGGACAATTGTCTGCCCATCTATAAAGGACGTCGGCTTAGCAGCGGGAACTCCGGCTTCCAGATCGACTAGCTCGATATCAGTAGAAGTAGCGCTCGGAAAGGTCCATCTCCGTGGGTACCTCTCTAGAGGGGCCCGCTAAATCTTAGATAGTTGTTTGCCCATCTGTAATGGGCGTCGACTGCGCAGCGGGAACTCCTGCTTCTGGGTCGGCGAGTTCGGTATCATTAGCAGCAGCGCCTTCGGGAGCTTGTCGCCACCACGGATCTTTCGCCAAAGGATAGCAGCAGACAGTAACAGCAATCACCACAGTGTCGGTCAAAATGGGCGTCTGTTCCGGCCACGCCATTCTTGCGTCGACGATAGAAGGGGGATTTTGAAGAATGCGTCAACCGCCATACCGGTGGTTGGGTGGAGCTTTTTAAAGATTGGCCGAACATGATGTCGGGAACGAGGGTGTTGGAAAGAGTGATAAGTACACTTCGATTTCTTCAGGCGCGCCGTCTTGAAAGGAGGAAAATCAGAGGAAGAGAGCGGGGGAAAGAGCAGCTCAGTGCTGAGGGGACCCCTGATGCGATTGCCAGTGGAACTGGGAAGCGTCCTCAGAGGATGCTCAGGGAGCCTTCTGTTCCCTATACTAGCCAGCTCGACACCACGGAACCTCCTTTTCAGGTTCCAGCACAACAAGATGGACGTTGCTGTGTCTTGATGGGGGATGAGGGAGTACTCCAGGCGGAAGTGCAATCCAGTGGAGCCAGGAAGCCTGTGCCAACCGGGCAGGTTAGGTGCTTGGAAGAGAGGAGCTGAAGCCCTCAACGTGGATGTTCCTGGGTAATGGCGATTATGGGCGCTACCGTGTAGAATGCGTCAATCGACTTAGCGGTGGTGAAGAGGGAGGTGTTTAGAAGAGTGACCGGACAAGGAACCGAAAGCGAGGGTATCGGGATCGTCACCCCCGCGGACAGATTGTGAAAGAGAGAGGGTAAAGGAGGAACCAACCGCGGGCGGTGGTGCAGTGGTAATAAGAAGTGCCCGACGTCTACCCGATCGACTATCAACCTTGGAACCGGAATCCCTTTTGGTACCCTTTAACGCTTTTGGCCCTCGGTGCTTCCATTTAGGGCCAGATCGGGATACCTTAATCTCGGCCAGTGTAAAAGGCAAGACCATTCGAATAGTCTATATCCGGCACAGACAGCAATTTTCAGGAATTGGCCGACCACATGAAAGCAGCAGCCTTCGTTAGCTACCTCAGCATCAGATTCGGCGGCGTCTTTGAGCCTTTCTGAGCATCCGCACTCGCCAGGCGATGGCGGAAGATATGTCTCAGAGGAATTCAGGTACCGATCAGTAGGGGTACTTGCAGCAAGCCCCTAGCCCCTTGATATTCCTAAGTCGTAAGCAGCGGAGGAAGAGTCATGTGTTATACTAACACTGATCCAGAAAGTGTTGGGTTTCTATACCGCCGTCATTTCATTCTCTTCCGGTGCTGGGCGTGCTGTATGATGAATTATCCAGGGGAAAAAATGATAATAGCAAAAGGCTCCTCCATGCAGAGCTATGCTGAAACTCGTGATAGCTTGCATGACTTGGATGAGGATGTGAACGATGCCGGAGGGCTCGTCAGGCTCAAGTGCTGGGGCAAGCAACAATAAGTGAATGCTCATTTCAGTTAGTCTGAACGTAAGCAAACCATTCCTGAAGTACCAAGGGATATACGTCGGGACCATCGCTGCCCAGAAGGATGGCGGAGAGGGAGGGCGTTGAGATCGTCGGAATTGTGGGAGATGGATTACCTGCGACATCGGCCATCGCGGTCGTAGGCTGTTCGGATCCAGTGATAACGAGTAATTTCAGGGAATAATTTTCGGGAGCAAGAGATTGTCTGTGAGGCTGAGCGAAAATGTAGTGGGTAGAATGAATAGAGGAAGCGGAGGGAGTGGTAAGGAATAATTTCTGGAGAAGCACCCAGGCAGAATTGGGGGTTCAGTCTGGAACGGGGCCTGGGGGTCAGTGAAAGGGCATCTTCAAGCATATAAATTCTAGAGTATGAGGGAATGTGGCCATTTTCCAACGGGAATACAACCTTAACGCTCGCCAATTTGGTCGCCCAACCAGACAACGGTTACGCGCTAGTAAAAATGAAAAGACTTGAGGGCAATGGAGGCAGGCCACGAGAGATCGGGAATAGAGACGATGGATATATCTCAAAGAAAAATAGACGACGAGGTGAGGATTGGATGCGAGGAAAAATAGGGGATGGATCGGAGCGCCGATGCAAGACAAATTCTTCAGCCACGCTCCAGCTTCGTCCACGGGTAGCATCTACTACTCTACCTACCTGGCACCGTGCCCGCGACACGATAATAGAAGTAATAGTAGTTGACCCCTTCATTTCCTGCTGTTGCGCGGGAAAAGGAGGAAAAACGATGCCGACGTGTCAGGGGGAATGGCGATGAATGGGCCTTATCGATAAGTCTCACGTGATCTTTCACTCCCAAATTGCATCCCGGACCACACCGATCTTGCTCTCCTCTCTTCCGTCATGTGAGATCGAATATTCCATCTGCGACGATGAATTAAATGTGAAGGCTACTACACGTTTTCTCTAGCCTTTTGTTAGCGAGTTTCTTTGATTCTTCGGTCACGGTATGTTCCTGTACATATCTCTCGGCTCGCGTGCGTTAGAGCTGCCGATCAATATCACCTTCCACTCCGAGCCTTAGAGTCTCCCACACGTTTCCCTGAGGACCCTTGGATTTGCTGTTCCCCGGGAACCCGCTTTGTGCTTTGCGTTTCATTTGGTAACACTCGTTAAACTTGCCTCTATATGACAAGTATCGTCGCGATCGTCGTCGACTGCTCGACAAACACCTTCTCTTTCTGCCATGCCGAATCTCAAGCAACTCGCTGCCAATTCAACTTCAAAAGTCTATATAATGAAAGCTGCTTTCGCCATGTTGTGTTCCTCGGATTTCCTGCGACAAAGTCAGATACAGACACTTCAAAATGCATTCCTCTACTCTCTACGCCGCTCTTGCTCTTCTCCCTGCCGTTCTCGCTGCTCCAGCATTGGAGAAGCGATGCACCGGACCAGGTGTCAACCAAGCTACTTTGAGCTTGATTGAGTCCTTCGAGGGTTACTCTGCCACTCCTTACAGTGACCCTTCTGGATACCCTACCATCGGTTACGGCCATCTCTGCTCGACGTCAAGCTGTTCCGAGATCCCTTACGCCATCCCCCTCAGCGACGCCGATGGCCAAAGGCTCTTGCAATCTGATCTTGCTGTACGTACCTCTGCTGCCTCTTAGCCTCTTAGTGGTCAACTGACAACATCTAGGTCGCCCAAAACTGCATCACCAACGACACCGGCAGCTGTGTCGTTCTCAACGCAAACCAATACGGCGCGCTTGTCTCCTGGGCCTTCAATGTTGGCTGCGGAAATGCTGCGTCCTCTAGCCTCATCTCTCGCCTCAATACCTGCTCTGAGAACACCAACACTGTCATCTCGCAGGAGCTTCCTAAGTGGAACAAGTCAAATGGCCAAGTCTTGGCTGGTCTGACGAGGAGGCGCGCGGCGGAGGTTTCGCTGGCCCAGACGGCTACGAGCGCAGGCGCCCTGCCGGCTTGCGGTTAAGCGGTGTGTGTGTGTGTGAAGGAGACTGTAGATAATTTTACCGGATGAATGAATTGTGTTGAAGATTGAAGTTACTTTCGTGCTTGGAAGGGTGTGTGGCACGGACCTCCTGTCTGATTCGTCCATTTGGTTGCGACCTGGAGGTAGTTATGGCTGGAGCTATAACTGCACGTGACTATCATCTCATGGTCACATCTCGAACCATTAAAATTCCTCGCACAATGTCATTTGCACTTCTAATACTGAATACTCACGCTGAGCTATGCAGGCGGTTTGGTCTTGGAGACATTAGATACCCCCTCGAATGGAGTCATGATCTGTTCACCACAAGTCACGTGTAATTTACCTCCCCATGTCTCTTCTACTGGATCCATGTTAGACACTCGAGTTTGTTGGAGTCCATGCCGTTGGTCCGTTGGGTCTGCTGATAGTCGGTGAGCTGCTGCTGAAAATACCAACTAGGGGTTTGTCAAGGGGACAAATGTGTAGAGAAGCTTGAGATCTGACTACAAAAGGGGTCGTAACCAATCCATTCAGGCGCATGTCTGTGGTCCTCATCCTATTGATGGATCCTGGGACAAGGTGAGGAAAAGAGAGCCTTTTGTAGTCCAATTGATGTGATTTCCCTAGTATGAGACATCCGAAAACTTCGGGATATAATTTACGAGGCCATTGAACAGGCACAGGTACAGGGGAGACGGTAGCTTGCGGCCTGCAGAAAGTAAAATATCGGTGAGAGAGGGCTGATATATATTGACAGAGACTAGAGAAGACACAGGTCAGACTGGACTCTATACTGGTAAAAGAAATTGAATGGATGATGGACCAAAAGATGGCAAGATTTGTTTTACTGAGTCTGAAGCTTCCATGCTCATTCAGTAGAGTAGACTCTTGCGCCCCAGGGAGTAGCATTTTGATATCTAAAAGAGATGATTCATATATGTATGAAGATATCCGGGGCAACGAGAGTGATCTTTGGTAAGGAGAAGAACCAATTATCAGCAGCGTGCTTTGCTGTCACTTCTCAGGGGGTCGCACAGAGGGCAGCTTCGGAGAATTCCCCACCTGCCAACGCACCAGCGCCCCGCCGTCTCTCAAGCCTACGAAAAGTAACCACTCCTCACACATATACACCCCCAACAACACATGCACAAGCCTACCAGAACAGACGAGATGCATTGACCTGCTGCACTCGCAACACTGATAATGCCGCCGAAACACTTGGACCGCCCAGCCCACGCTGGAGCGAGAAATCAACAGCCAGACAATTCCAACCCTCAACCTCCACCCCAATCCTCCCATAGAGACAGCCTTAGCAGGCAACCCTTAACGCTTAGCCTCTTCCCGGCCTTTTGGAGTAACAATGCAGACAGCGAAGAGATAGAGGACAACACAGAGATCCACCGTGCCGTCGCCCTTCGTCAATTGAATGCGAATTCAATCAGATCTCGCGTCCGCCATCGACAGGCCAAATCGACGAGTTCAAAGACGTCCTTGTCCTCGCAACCAGTCCTCGTCCGCACCTACTCGGGGAGTCGCTCAAGACCACAATCCCAAGTCCGCTCACCGCCTCCGGCGTTCCGTCACACAATGGCGAACGATGTCCCCCAACTTCCGCCTTTGGATGCTTTTACATTCGATGGTATATTAAGAGCTGTGGATCCAGACATAAACGGTGCGATAGATGCGATCGCCGAGATCTGTGCGAGAAGCAAGATGAGTTTGGCAGACGAATACTCGGCTCATCTTCCTCCGCAGGGGGAGATATCCGCAACACCAAGAATGCATCCCGCATATAGGGTTGGGGTACCAGAGCCGGCATTGACCTCTGTTCCCGAGGCTTCTTCAAGCAGTGAGCGACTCGCAGCCGAAAGCCGTGCTTCAACATCCTCGGGCAAAGGCAAGGTCACAGCCTATGGATCTCTCCGGAGCATCATCGTCGGCCCCAAACCAACCTCCTCAAGTCCAGTGAAATCCAAAGGAGGCTCAGCCTCTAGCCTGTATGATAAAGAAGAAAGCTACGAGCAAGGTGTGACGCGAAACCAAGACGCAACCACGACGAAAAGATATTCCAAAGAAACACTGCCTGGCTGGGCCTTCATCAGCAATAGCCAACCTTCCCTCTCGCCCGTGACAAGTCCAACAACACCTCATGCATCGATTGACAAGCCAAAACGTACGATTTCTGTCGATCCTCGAACTTCTAGTACTCAACCAGTTGGCCCTAGCAGCTTTTCGTCCTGGGTGCCATGGCGGCGATCTCTTTCATCGCCGACCGTGATCGCGACTCCAAGTACTGAGGAGGTAGGAGTGGAAAACAGGTTGAAGCACCTCTTGAAAGAAAATCCATTGGAATCGAAGCCGTCTTCACAAGGCATGGGTTGACTTCCCAGAAGCTGACTGTCCTTGAAGAGAAGACTTATCCAGTCACGTGACGGTAATATGAACTCTCGGGCGTTCAAACGAAGCTGTGGATATGGCAGACCCAAGCCATGGAGAGCATTGTCGCATAAACATGTGTGAAAAGATTCGACAAACCGTCGTCTGCTTGAGAAAGGCAAAGGAGAAAAGTTTCATATCGTTGGTCTAGCCATGGGTATCGTTACTCGGGAAATACGAATCGAAAGCCACGTCTATCTTGTCCTCACCGGCCCAAATCCTCGTCTACTACACCCTCCCGTGGACGTTCTCGAGTTCCACGCTATCATCAAAAGCTCTGTCATCATCACTCGGCACCTCCAAAATCCCTCTTCGAGCCAAGTCCCCAAAACACTCTCGCAGGTCCAAGACAACATCATCTGGTTTCTCCCAAGCTGGAATATCTCTCCCGGTAGTCTCGCCCTCCCTTCTCTTAGTCCATTGGAGATTTGGGATATCGGCCGTCCAAGCTGGTTGACGGCTTGCGGTTGGCGCATCCTTCTTGCCGCCTGCCGCAGGCGCCTCGCCCTCCGTACTTTTCTGTCTGTACGTGCTTACCCCCATTGGAACGTTGCAGGACCGATTCCACAAGTGTTCCTCGGACTCCTTTCGCGCCTGTCGTAACCATCTGAGAGCCGCTTCGGGGCCGGGAAGCCACTGCATCATGGTCCAGTTCACGATATCGGTGTACGTCCATGCCGGCGTGGCCTGTGTGGGCGTATCGTCAGGACCGAGGATCCGGACCCCGCTGGTGAGGTATATTGCATCTATGATGCAAGACAACAACGCGACAGGCGAATCGCAGAGTGCGTACGAGCTGGTCTGAGGGCGAGCGGTATGCGGATGAATCACGTCGTCATCGGGCAGTCGCTGGTTGACATCCTTGTCTTTTGAGCGGTGCGCATCGAAATCCGAGGGGACGAAGCCGAAACTCAGAGGACGAATACGGCCGTTTGTCAACCGTGCAATCTTGTATTTCAGCCACACGCCGAAGGTGCGAGGTGTCGAGGGTTCTCGTAGCTCCGGCGATACCGTGTGAACTGCCAAACATCTCGATGGATGCTGCAAAGCGAGTGCTCGAGCTACTTTCATTCCCCTTCAAGGGTGAATTAGCCATTCTGTGCTCTGATTTTCAAGCATATCAATGACTTACCATCCCACGCCATGAACGACATACCACTCGTACCCCAACTCCTGCATTAACGCGTCAAAGACATCTGCCGTACCCCTCGGTCCAAACCCTTCGTCCATCACGGCATCGCTGAACCCGAACCCAGGTATACTAGGAGCAACAACGTGAAATGCCTGCATTTCTCCGCCTCCGGGCGCTTCGACAGGCTGCGTCAATGGATCGATCATCTTGGATACTTCGATGAAGCTCCCAGGCCACCCATGACAGTACAACAACGGGATCGCATTGTCAATCGCACATCGCTTGTGCACGAAATGCATACGCAACGGAGGGATCTTGGCCCTTACGTCGGGCGCTGGAGATGTTGGAAGGTCTTGATCAACAGTGATGCGGACGCGGAATTGAGGTAGCGAGACGTTGAGCAAAGCCTCTTGGGCTCGCCAGTCATAATCTTGGAGCCTGAAGGGCTGTGGGTAAGAGCTATTTTGAAGCGTTGGAGTAAAAGGAGGGTACGCACCAGAAGTCCACCAGGGGCTCAAGAACGCCTTTGGGGACTCCATAATCCCATTTCTGGTCTTTGGCGACGGTGACCTCCCGTGGAAGTCGGGTGAGTTCGAGTTTGCGTTTCGTGAGTTCGAGGTAACGAAGGGAGACCTGCGCAAAGAGGAATCAGTGACCGGATGGTATGGTTTCCATGGCGGAACGATCAGGGAGCTCATCGACGGCCGACTCGAGTTACCAGACATGACTTATGAATTACGAGCAAAGGAAAGAACAACAATTCTTTGGTATGAATGTAAGATTAATTGGGAGCAAAAAGGGAGGGAGAGGGGAAATCATCAGCAACATACATGCATATCATACTTTTTGACCTCTCCAACTTCTTCTTCACGGTCTCGTTCAACGATAGTAGCCATATTCCCAGACTGTTTTGGAGTCACCCTCCCCTCCTGGAACGTCCACATTGGAAGTATTTATCCAAAGGGCAAAAAACAGCACGAGCGCAGGGGTTCAAGGAATCTCTCCTCTGTGTCACGATGAGACTCTCGAAATTCGACCCTCGACACCTGACTGCCGCCGTGCAAGCAAACCAGGCCTTCCTCACCTCGACCGAACAAGGGTATTTGACCACTAACAACCACAGAGCACGCAGTCCTTCTAGAACATGTTCCCATCGACAACTTCGAGACCTCGCCGTGCCGAAAACTGCATCGGCCCTCTTGCGCGTCCTCTCTGTTCTCCCTGAACGGAGGTACCTCGACGACGGGCAATGAATGCTCCTGATAGGCCCGATGGGCGGATAGAAGAGTTGTGGCGGTGCGATACTAGCGTGCACAGCCACGGCGTTGCTCGTGTGGCGGATATGCTCGAAACGACCAGCCCTTGCCAACTTTCCAACTTTCCTGGATTTTGCTGGAGAAATGGTCCGCGTTAAGTTGCTTCCGGACTTGCGCGATGGAATGGAAGGGGTAAGATTTGGCGATGGAACGATTGATCAACGCGTCCTGAAACAACCGCTTGGGAGGGAGCAAGAGTTCTGGAATTCTGGGTGAGCGATTGAGCAATGAGAGGTGGACGGGGACCGTTTTTCAGTGTTTATAATTAGAGTAGCATTTCGGTGTTTCTGGGCCACGAGGGAAATGTCAGGGCTGTTGCTTCCGAGCTGTCACAACCACGAGGGTCTTGTGAGGCTTGTGAGGCTTGCCCCCCATGCCAACCACGCTAGAGGGTACCCAGATATGTACCAACTTTCCCATTCTTGCATGAGCCGGGAAAACTTGAACGTCTGATACTTTGACAAGTTGACGCTTGACAGGCGTTCGCGGCCCTTGGAGTCGGACTCTTGGACTCGAGCTACTCCGTGGGGGAAGTGTCACGGAGCAATTCTTCATGTCTCCACTCGTAATTTCAACTTTCCGAATACGATCATGATTGTTTCGAATATTTCGAACTTGCAACTCGGACGAAAATAAACCGCGCCCGCGGTTTTCAGCCCTTTCCTCAGTCCGCAACTGCAAGCAACGCTCATCGCAAGTACCCTCACACCCCTGACAAGGATTGGACAACAAAAGCCTGGAAGTTCCCCCACTACAAGTGCATGCAAGCCCGATGACGACCGTGATAACAAGAATCGAGTGAATGGTTATTTTTACCTCGATCTCTCAAGAAGACCCACTTACAGAGGGCTGGGGCTGAAGCAGAGCAGGCCCGTCAGAAAGGCAAAAAGGCAAAAATGAAGGAGGAGCAAAAGAGCTCCAGAGTCGGAGCAAGCGAAAAGAAAAGAGAAATCTTGGACGACCAAATCTTGGAAAACTAAGCTGCAAGACCCGCATCTTTCAAACATCTCGAACCGTCATTGGTCCACCGCCAGTCCCATTGCCATTTCCATTGTTCCCACTTGCGGCAGGGCCTCTCTGTCCCTGGCCACCAAACTGGCCTTGCTGCTGCGCAAGAATAGGACTCTGATGACCCGCTGCTGCCGGCGGCGCCGTACTCGACCCGTTCCCACCACCTGGGCCAGCGCCGCCCCTCAACCCCAGACTCCCGATCCGCATGACCAGGTTACTGCCGACGGCGTCGACCGCGCCTCTGGGCGCAAGCAGCGTCGGGGTTTGAGCGGCCGTTTCCTGCACCTTGAAAAGTTTTATGCCGGTGCCGTTCCACATGCCGGCGGTGCCCTTTGCGACGCCGGCTTCGGCCGTGAAGATGAAGCCCCAGAGCAGCGACTCGTACCAGCCCAGCGACAGGGCGTTCCACTCGAAGAGGATGGTGCGTGGGGGCGTCGGGTCGATACCTTGGGGCAGTGAAGCGTGGCGAAGGGCCGAGAGGGCGGAGGCCGTGTCGGATATCAAGGAGATCTGGGGTTCGAGATCGGAGAGCAGGGTTAGGATTGTGTGGAGGGGGAGTTCTGGGAGCCAGCGGTCGATCTGTTTGGGGTTATTGTTAGCCCGGTTGCCGGTCGAGATGTTTGTGATTTCGAACACTCACCCAATCTGCTGAAGGTGTGAAGGCGCCATTCATGGTGATCGACGTTGTTGGAGTCAGGCTGGCCAGGCTTGCTGTGCTGTTTTGGCGAGAGAAGGCGGGCTGTCCCATTGGCCGCTTGCCTCTTGCCTTTTCAGACATGGCTCGCATTTGGACAGGAACGGAATCATCGATGGAAGAAGAAACTGAGGCGGCGCGTGAGCTGTTGATTGATTGCGCGTTTTGTGGGCTTTGCACAGCCGTATGCTCATCATCTGAGGTCTCGTCGTCGTCATCTCCGATCGTGAACGTATTGTCCTCTGGGACTGTGCCCATGGACGGTGTCCGCGCCGTGGCAGGACTCCGGACACTGTCGGAAGAGACTCTCACAGGGCTGGACGTGTCTGCAAGTGCCTGTTCTTTGCGCAGCTGAGCTTGCCTTTCGATCTCCTCCTGTCCACTCTCGAGCGTGAACTCGCGAAGTGAATTGAACCGCTTTTTCGACCGTAACACAGCATAGATGAAGTTTGGATTGCCTACACCTTGTTAGTTCACAGGCAAGGGCCAATATCCATGAAGCATCAGGAACGCTGACATACTTTCAAACTTGTGCTCTATGATAGCATTGAGGGCTTCGAGCAGGGATCGGAGCAATGCGTTGTTCGTCTCATTGGCGAACAAGAAACTTGGTGAAGACATGGATGCAAAAAGTTGGAGTAGCTTTGAGCTTGTTGCGCGGCCGAGATTCTCCACATAAGGGGCTATGTTGTTGATGATAGCTAGGAGAGCGGGATATACTGCATCGAGCTTTCCTTTGCTTGTAGTGAGGAGAGTGTAGATGGACTGCGATTGGTGAGCCAACAAGGACAGGACGCTGGAAAAAACTCTGCACTTACTGTGATGAGGTAGTCTGCATAAGTTCCGTGGAAATTTGGGATGCGGATACTGGGCGGAAGGCTTTCTTGCCCTTCAAACGTCCTGTTCAAGTTCTTGCCGAAGTTTGGCTCTGTGCTGAGGGTCTGAAGTACGAAGATGCACATCCGTATCAAGCCCTGTTTCGAAGCATCGTTCTTATTGTCCATCGAGTAGAACAGCACGAGTACGAGAAAATCGTGTGCTCGGTCTGTATCTATTATGAAGGAGCGGAATCGCTTGTTGCATTGGAGCGTCTCCCAAAACAGCATGATCATTTCCGGGGCCCATGTTAATGACTTCTGACTGCCAGGGAGGTATGCTGTTGTTGCTTGTAGCTATCTTTTGTTAGTAAGTTCTTCACCAAGGTAGAACTTCTCGCATGTTACTCACTGGCTGACTCAATATTCTTGTCATTCCATCAACGAGGAATTGAAAATCTTGGGGTCTGTGCAGCCTCCCCAGAAAATAGCGGAAGTAGTTCTTCGGAGCAACCCCTGTTCCAGGCTCTGGTATCGGATAAAGCACGAAGACAAGGAGGAGCTGGAGGCAGTAGGTGACCAGTGACTGCTTCGTATCGCGGAAAACCACATGATCGTAAGGTACTCGCCAACTCGCTGGGTTGTATTTGAGAGTCTGTGGCATGGTCAATATATTACCTCAAACGATACAAGATTTCAACGTACAGTATTCAAGAACGAACAGAGGACAGAAAGGACAGTTTGCTTGTCCGGACAGGTTGCGATATAGCTAAGAGCCCTTGTTCCTTTCACGGGGAGAATATCTACTCGCGGTCAGATTGGAGCCGAATTGTCTTTGAACGACCAACTCACTCGCACTCATATACATAGACTTGCTGGTCAAGGCCAGAAGGAGTCTCAATATCTCGGTTCTGTTGTTCTCATATTCTTTGGTCGACGCAACAGGCGTATTGCATCCCACGCCACTCTGCCATATCGCATATGAGACTTTGCTCTTTCCTGCTGGAACCTTCGGCAGTGTGAAATCGGAGTAGAATAGGAGATCTATCAGGGTATCAATCAACTCTTCAGCCAGTGGTTTGACCTCCTCAAATTTGGGAGATTCGGGGCGGGGTGTCTCCTCTGGAGTTGCTCCGTCGAACAGGACTTCGCTCTTCGCGATCTTGTCCCTTCTCGTCCGTTTCCGTCTGACAGTCCAGAAGAACCTTTCTTCCCATGATTCGAGATGGTCCGCCTCGTATATGAAAGGAAGCACTCTTGTCAAGACACGAATGCAGTTGAGCGCATCGCGTTCCGGTGCAAGTTCAGGGTCTGGGAAGGAGGGATGATTTCGGAGTATGCAGAGCCTGGAGGTCACGGCAAGGAGGAGGGTTTCCAGGTTCCGCAAAGCATTATCCCTGGTGCGTCGAATGTCTGTTGGGGAGAAGAGGGAGAAGACATCCTCAGCCGATTCTGGGAGCTCCCAGAACTACGCATACAAGTCAGCTATCTGCGCGAAAGTATATTCCAGTGAAGTCCTTACTCCAGTCCAGTATGGATCATCAGCGGCTATGTCCTGCTGCTCTGAGAGACGGAATATGCCTTGCTTGAAGACAAGTTTCGAGTCTGAAGCGCCCATGGTGGATACTACTTGTGCATTCCATGGAGGGAGGGCATGATCTTGAGGAGCGTGGTTTAAAGGGTCGCCGAGAGGGGAGATGTGTTTGTTAGACTGATTGATGTCTCATCGAGGGTCCATTTGCAGGCGCAGGTCCAAAGGTAGGCCATGGCCATGCATGGCTGCACAGCCGGCGATCGAGCTCGTAGGGCTGAACTCTGGGCCTTGGCGCCTGCTTTGATGCAGCTAGAGACATGAAATCCAGTCGCCGCCCCTCCACCACCTGCTTCTCTCACCATCTCACCCATTCCTCCACAGCCTCTTCCACGAGACGGCGCCAACAACGACCACCGTGTCGAGCATGAAATAGTTGCAAGCCCTTCCATCACTGCCACGGGCCATCCCAGATCTCTCTGTACGCCTTCTGCGCCGCGCCGACACAAACATATCTTGCGCCAGGATGCCACCCGTCAAGCGGAAACGGGCGCCTGCTGCTGCTGCTGCGACTCCTATGACTGTTGACAGCGATGAGGAGTATACTGAGGATGGGGCCGCTGGGAACAGTGATGATGAGAACATGAACCGTCTGACGGAAAAGTTCTCCATGGGCACCTACGCACGAAAGAAGAAGCCAACCGCCTCGCGAGACCCTGTTTCTCACCTGTTCAAAAACCGTGACTTCTCTGACCTTGAGCTCAAACCGGATCATGAAAAACGTCCTCTTTGGATCGAGCCGTACAAGGGCCGAATCATTCTGGAAAGCTTCAACCCGCTATTCAAGCTAGCAGAAGGGTTCCTCATAGAGATCGCCGAGCCGCAGTCCAGAGTCTCGCGTATTCATGAGTACACAATTACCGCCCATAGTCTTTTCGCTGCCGTGTCGATCGGCCTTACTACTTCTGATATCATCTACAAGCTCGACCAGTTCTCAAAGACGCCCCTGCCTGATAACCTTCGCAATTTCATCATCCAGTCGACCAAGTCATTTGGCAAAGTACGGCTTGTCCTCAAGCACACCAAGTACTATCTCGAGAGCCAAGACCCAGCCGTCCTCCAAAAGCTTCTCCGAGACCCGGTAATAGGGCCACTCAGAATCGATGAAGCTGAAGGGTTTACGAAAGAGAAGGCTCCCAAGATGGGTGGTGTTGTCATTCCAGGCACAAAAACTGCGGCTGGAGCGAAGGAAGCGGTCCAACAGCCCGATAAGGCCAAGGAAGACGACGATGCTGAAGCGCAGGCTGAGCAGATGACGGCGACTCTTCTGGAAGAGGACGACGATGATGAAGAGCAGGACCAGGTTCATTCGTTTGAAATACATGCACAATCTGTGGAAGCTGTCTCGAAGAGGTGCCGCCATCCCGATGTCGACCTTCCCCTGACCGAAGAATACGACTTCAACAATGACGACCATAACGCCAACCTCGAAATTGACCTGAAACCAGCTGCTCAGATCCGACCATATCAGGAGCAAGCCCTGAGTAAGATGTTTGGCAACGGACGAGCTAGGAGCGGTATCATTGTGTTGCCTTGCGGAGCTGGCAAGACGCTGGTGGGAATCACCGCTGCTTGCACTGTTCGCAAGGGCGTCATCGTTCTTTGCACCAGCGCCATGTCCGTCAACCAGTGGAAAGACGAATTCGTCAAGTGGTCCAACGTCAACCCTGACGATATCGCCCGATTCACGGCAGACAAGAAGGATCAGTTTACTGGCAATACCGGTATTGTCATTTCGACTTATTCCATGGTCACCCAATCCAAGAACCGGTCACATGACTCGCAGAAAGTAATGAACTTTATTGAGGAGAGGGAATGGGGTTTGATGGTCTTGGACGAGGTGCACGTGGTGCCGGCTGAGATGTTCAAGAAGGTCACGTACAAGATCAAGGCACACTCGAAACTGGGGCTCACGGCAACGCTCCTTCGAGAGGACGACAAAATCCAAGAGCTGAATTTCCTGATTGGCCCGAAACTGTACGAGGCTAACTGGCAAGAGTTGTCGGAACAAGGCCATATCGCCAAGGTTCAATGCGCCGAGGTTTGGTGCTCGATGACGACTGAGTTCTATACCGAGTATCTCCGTCAGGGATCAACCACGAACAAGCGAGGCTTACTCTTCACCATGAACCCTAAAAAGTTCCAAGCATGCCAGTATCTGATCGATTACCACGAGAAGCGAGGCGACAAGATCATTGTCTTTTCAGACAACGTGTATGCTCTGAAGAGTTATGCGGTCAAGCTTGGCAAGGCGTTCATTTATGGCGAGACGCCTAATAGTGAGCGCGAGCGCATCCTCCAAAATTTCAAGCAGAACCCGGCAGTCAACACCATCTTCCTGTCTAAGA
Source organism: Aulographum hederae CBS 113979 (assembly GCA_010015705.1). NCBI lineage: Eukaryota > Fungi > Ascomycota > Dothideomycetes > Aulographales > Aulographaceae > Aulographum > Aulographum hederae. The sequence continues at coordinate 532,063 of ML977140.1, read as the reverse complement.
TCGGCGATACCTCGCTTGACTTGCCGGAAGCAACATGCTTGATCCAGATCTCATCTCATTACGGATCCCGTCGTCAGGAAGCCCAGCGTCTCGGGCGGATCCTTCGAGCCAAGCGTCGTAACCAGGAAGGGTTCAACGCCTTTTTCTATTCGCTCGTCTCCAAGGACACCAACGAAATGTATTATTCTTCGAAGCGGCAGGCATTTTTGGTGGACCAAGGATATGCATTCAAGGTGATTACTCATCTCCAGGACATTGAGAATTTTAAAGGACTGGCGTTCAGCACGGCTCAGGAACGTCGCGAACTCCTCCAGGACGTCATGCTGCAGAGTGAGACGGCCGGTGAAGAGGAGAAGATTGAAGGAGATCTGTTCAGCCAGGGCGGCGTGGGGAGGATGGGCAAGGGCAAGCGTGTGAAGCGTGCGGCGGGAACACTCAGCGAGCTGAGCGGCGGCAGGGACATGGCCTACATCGAGTACAACAAGAGCAGGAACAAGGAGCTCAAGAAGAGCAACGCCTTCATCAGCAAGATCAAACGGACAGCGGCCAGAGACCGACAGAAGATGAAGGAGGTGAAAGACATGCTTGGGTAGCGGCACGAGGTGGAGGTGGGTTGGATATCGGCTTGGATGGTGATCTCGTGGTTGCGCTCGACAAATCTAAATATATTGTCCCCGGCTTCACTCAGGCCTAGCAGACGGCCCTGTGGCACCACTTCTGCAGCACACTACTCATGGCATGCAGCTGTCGAGGTGTATATCATCAGTATTTCTCGCTCGCTGCGCTGTTGTGCCGATTCAGAAGGCATAGCCAGAGAACCCGGGATAGATTGGATTCATGGTGAGAATACCCTAATGCTCACCCATGGAGGGCGCTCGAAGTCCCTGACGTAACCGGGTTGAAGCTGAGGATGACATAAATATCCACACGAGAATATCCGCTCCGGAACAAACTCGATGTTATGGAATTTTTGTGCTTGCATGTACCTACAAGTGTGCCTATACCTATGCCTAGGTAGTTTGTGTGATGGTGCTAGTTCGAGCATGGAATAGGGGCTTTGTGAGAGGTGACTCGACAGACTCTACCAAAAAGAAAAGCTTTTGACCCAACAAGACAGCTGTTTGCATAGCTTGCTGCAAGTAGAGGCTTGTTGCTTTGACAGGTGGTGGTGAGGGAGGAGCAGAAATCGGGAATTGGCGTCGCATCGGAGTCCTCTCCCGGAGCGGCGAAATCCCTGACCGCGTCCTCTTGCCCGCCCGCACTACAAATTCTCAGTGGCAGCCGTCGATTGCTTCCCAACACAACATCCTCTCTCCTATACGTCGAGTCCTTGTATTCGTCCATCCTCCCAGTGCCAGACATCCCTTCTGCTTGCTCTGCAGCATCCCCGCAGCCTCTCCAGCAAACAATCGTGCGAAAACACCCGTTGACCTCGCCGCAGCGTCATCGCCCGCACTATCACGCGTGCCACAGATTTTTGCCCGTTGAACACTTCACTGCTCAAGCCTCAACTCGACCTCTCTGTTTGACACCCACCGTCACCCCTCAAGAGCCTATTCAAAGTGTACCTGAACCACTTCGAATGAACAACCAGACGAGGCTGTGTTAGCCACGTAGTTACCGTTACGTCTCCTCACGGACCCATGCGTCGAGAAGACTTACTACGTTTCCTGTCCAAGCCCGCAAAGTAAGTCTCCTCTTTCATTGCTTCACTTTGTCTTCCACAGGCTTCCCGGACAGACATTATGTGACACGCACTGCATTCAAAGACGACCTCGACCTCTCGCTGACACCACCTAGGCCCAGATAACACCCGCTACTCCCCCGCCAACACCACCCATCTCCCAACCCAACCCAGCAGATACCCTCTTCTGCTAGATTCGATACTTTTCCAGGGTATCGAATTCTGCCAGAGCGAGGACCGCAACCGATCGCCACCATTCCAGGGCGCAAGGCCAACTTCATCCCCCTGTCCGCCCGACCTCCATAACACCGCCTAAGGCGATACCCAAGACATTACCCATTGCTGCTGGCATCAGCCAGCATCCTCAATCTCCCACACGTCGTGGGCCTTCTCTTCTCGGTCGAATACCGCATTATTCGTCTGAGCCGCAGATAGTGCCTCACCTGCCTAAACTGTCGCGACCGTCACTCGCAGCCTCAAAGAGCCTAGTGGAATAGTCTGTAGACTGGGTAGATATTTGGAGATGGTAAACTTCGAGATTCCACCCCACTATACTGCCTCGCCGTCCTCATTTGCTGGGACGCCATCGTTGACAATCAATCGCGAGGCTATCGAGAATCTCGATTCCAGCAATGCCTTTGAAGGTTAATTTCATCTTTGAATACTATGCACTCCAATTCTGACAGGAACTAGGCCCCGAGAAGCTGCTAGAAGTATGGTTCTGCGCTTCACCGGCAGTGCTTCCCCCGTCGGCTGGTCCCCATGGCCTCAAGTCCGTCTCTGCCGAGACGTGGAAGGAGATGCTTGATCTCGTCCACTGCAAAGTGCTCTCCGTAGTCAACTCCGAGCACATTGACGCCTACCTGCTCTCCGAGTCCAGCATGTTTGTGTTCCCACACAAGCTGGTGCTGAAGACCTGTGGCACCACCACTCTCCTCCGTGGCCTTCCTCGCATGCTTGAAATCGCTGCTCTCAATGCCGGATTTCCCCATGTCCCTGCTAACCCGGTCAAGGCGATTCCTGCGGCTGCTACACCTTACCGTGTCTTCTACAGCCGCAAGAATTTCTTGTTTCCCGATAAGCAAGTTGGCCCCCACCGCAGCTGGCGTGATGAGGTCAGCTTCCTGGACAGGCTTTTTCTTGGTGGCAGCGCCTATATGATCGGTAAAATGAATGGAGAGCACTGGTATCTCTATATCACGGGACCAGACACCCGTCTGACTCCCCCAAGCACTCCTGATAGGGAGCCAGCCGAGACTGAGACCAAGTTCATCAACCTCCCCCAGCGCATGACTCCTTCTGCAGTGGTAGGCGCTGCTGACGAAGAGCAAGATGAGACACTGGAAGTACTCATGACTGATCTTGATGTGGAGAACGCGAAGCAGTTCTACCTTCAAGATGCGAGTGCGGTCGCAGAAGGTCGGTACTTCCAGAAGACTCATGAAGCTCGCAAGTCTGCAATTTCGAACCTTGGAACCATCCACGAACATTCGTCGACCGATTCTAGCCTTGCCGGGAGCACTCTGATCAATGGCAAGACTGGCAATCCCGAGACGTTTGACGTTTTTGAACAAACCTCGTCCGACCACAGTGGCTTCTCCTCGGACGAAGATGACTGGAACTTCCCAGACGACCTCGCCACCGAAGGCCACACCCTCGGCACCGTCATCTCCGAGTACTGTGGTCTCTCCGACGTGTACCCGGCTAGCAAGTACCCCGACGCGCGCATCGATGCCTACCTATTTCAACCCTGTGGATTCTCTGCCAACGGCGTCATCCCTTCTCCTGGTGGTGGCCCCAATGGCGCAGATTCGACCCACTATTTCACCGTCCACGTGACCCCTGAACCCCAATGCTCATACGCCTCCTTTGAGACCAACGTTCCCGCGCGCCAGACAGGCCGCGAGACTGCCGACATCGTCGAGCAGGTTGTCGACATTTTCAAGCCTGGCCGTTTCAGCATCACGCTCTTCGAGGCTAAGCCCAAAGAAGACGAGCTTGTGCTTCCTGGGAAGGGCTTTGCAGCTTTCCAAGATGCGGTCGGAGAGGTCAAGGCTGCGCAGAAGGATCGCAAGAAGGGGCGGATGGATTGCATCAAGGGGTATAGGAGGATTGATCGGATCGTCCACGATTTGGACGGGTATGAATTGATCTTCAGGTACTTTGAGCGTGAGGGCTTTGTTGGTGGGGCGCCGAGGATTGGAGAGAGGTGAGAGGGAGCCGCGTTGGAGCCTGGGAGTGTGAAGTATCAATTGGGCCCTCTCTAAATTGGAACTTCTATGCCCCTTTTTTCATTTCTTTGCTGGTTCGAGATCACAATCGTTTGAAATATCCACTGAAAATTACATATGGAGGGCTGGGTTGTTCTTCTTGCTAGACTGCGTAATCAAAATTAAATCTTCCCTTCAACCCGGAGGACTGCTTGGTGTATACGCTGTATGTACTCTCTCGTTTTCTAGCGCCTTAGTGACCAAGCAGTAGAAGGCGGGAGCTTAAAGAATTTGTTTTCAATCTGATGCAGGAACGGGGCTGGTCGTGACAAAGCCTCATGCATATGTCTGAGGAGCAGATTTGCAGCGTGTGGAGTGGGTGGAATTGTTTTGTTTTGCTGCTTGATTTGACGAATCAGGGGCGGCGGTGAACTCTTTGCTAATATCATGTGATATGTGTATGAAGAGAGAGGATGGAATACGGGTCAGTCATTCAAAGTGTTCTAAAACAAATTGATCGAGTGTCTTTCGAAACCTTTACTAGTTCCAGCCTGAGATGTACTCATCCTCTCTCCTTAGTGATTCACGCACGTGATGAAGATACGAGCTGCCCTTACCTAAGCTGTTTAAGGAGAATCCATGATATCGGGTACGTCCTTAGGCTCCGCCCTATGACAGACATTTTACACGCCGGCATCAACTCCAGACCTCATCCCATCGTCAAAATGTGAACATTAGCAATTACTTTGCGCTGTGCGCTCTCCAAATGCCTCCTAATAGCTCTGCTTCCACTGAAGCAGTCTATCTCCACGATATCAACCTCCGCACCCTCGACACGAAGGTTCTCGACGTCCAACCGCTATCGTCGCTCTCAGAAGATGACCGCGCTCTATTCAAGCAGTCGGCAGAGGATGACCATGTTCTGACCACCGAGTCCACCATCTTCTACCCACAAGGTGGCGGTCAACCTAGTGATGTCGGGACTATAACATCTCGGAGCAAAGAGGGGGAGAATACAACCAAAACGACTTTCACCGTCTCTTCAGTCCGCCATGGCGGCGGTGCCTCCTCCTCGACTCCCTCCATCCTCCACTGCGGCTCCTTCTCTCCCCCCTCGTCAACATTCCCCCCCGGATCCACAGTAACACAGGAAATCGACTCCGCAACCCGCGACCTGCACTCGCGCATCCACTCCGCCGGCCACATCCTCGGCCTCGCCGTCGCCGCCCTCTCCATTCCGGGCATCGACGAAGGAACCCGCGCCATGCACTTCCCGTCCTCCGCCTTTGTCGACTTCAGCGGGCTGATCGACGGGCGGTGGAAAGATGCCATACAGGCGAAAGTCGATGAGATGGTGAAGCAGGAGATCCCAATTGAGATTCGGGTTATGGGGTTTCGGGAGGCTGGGGAGAGGTGTAGGATTGGGCCTGCGGAGATGGGGTTCAAGGAGGGGGATGAGGTTAGGGTTGTGGAGGTTGTGGGGTGGGGAGCGTATCCGTGTGGGGGGACGCATGTGAGGCATACGGGGGAGGTGGGGGAGATTGGGGTCAGGAGGATTTCGAGGCAGAAGGGGAGGACGAAGATTAGTTATGAGGTTAGGTGAGGAAAGGTTGGGAGACTGAAAGCAACTTATAGATAGCGGATACACCTCGAGAGCTTTATAGAATCGACATGTTCGCTTGTTCAAATAGGCTTCCAGAACAGTGATGGAAACAATTACAAGTATGCTGAAGGGCGTTTGTTTAAGCCATTCCAGTGATGCTTGAAATTCATGTCACGTGCAAGTTCTCGTACTGATCGTTTTCCTTCCTACGCCCATCACTGAATTAGCATTGATACCCCTGTAGTCCTCCACGCTGATGCAAACATCTCCAAGTGTTTGTTTATATTGATTATGTTCTCTTCGCTTTTTATGTAGAACGTCTGAGTCCGAGTTCTTATCGTGCTCTTTCAAGTCTTCAATCATTTTGTCCTATCTAATAGCAAAAGCCTACTCGTACAACCACTCTCGCAGATTTCAGCTATAGATACCAATCTCCCAATTTCAGTTTTCCTGGAAATACTATTGTTGCTGTTCTTTGAGTCACCAGCATGAAGCATCTCCTAGCAATCGGCGCCTGCTATCTCGACACCATCCTCACGTCCGTATTTAAATTCCCTTCTATCCCCTCTCCCTGCTCCCTTTCCACAACCTTGAAGCACCTGCTACACCTCCACACAGATAAAACAGCAGAATACTTACCTAACGTCCACGATCATGATCCAGAATCCCCCACTACCCCACCGAAGACGAAAAACTCCGCGCAACATCCAAATCCACCCGCCGCGGCGGAAACTGCCCCAACACGCTCCAAGTCCTGCAAGAATTCGTCTCTGCCCTTTCCCAGGAAGAATCCCCCGGGCCGTCTAGCGCCACCTTTCCTCGAACCGAGCAGGAAGAAAACAACACTGGGAAGGATAAACCCTTATCCCTCCACCTAAGCATCCCCCTCCCGTCACGAGAATCGAGCGCGACGCGGGAAATCGCCTCCTCGCTTCCGGGCGTCGATATCTCATCCTCCGTCTTCCACGAGGGAGTCCGGGAAGCGGCTAATTGTGTCATTCTCCGCTCTACGGAAACGGATTCGAGGACGATTGTAAACTTCAATCCGTTTCCTGTTTCCCGGTTTGAAGATTTCGAAGCTGCTTTTGAGGGGTCTTGTCTGTCAAAGATTTCTCCTTCTGGACGGACGAGTCATGGGAATTCGGAGAGACTTGACTGGCTCCATTTTGAGGGGAGGGATGTGGAGTATGCACTTCAGTGTCTGAAGTTTTTGAGAGAGAGATTCCCGGAGGTGAAAGTTAGCGTGGAGGCGGAGAATCCGAAACGGGATCCCGATGTTGTGAGAAAGTTGGTTGAGGAGGCGGATGTGGTGTTCTTCTCACGGGCGTGGGCTAAGGAAATGGGGTTTGAAGGAGCGGAGGAGCTTTTGAGGGCCGAGAGGAGCAAAAGGGGCGTGACGGGGTAAGCATGAGATGAAAAATCTCTTTTTCTTTAAATACAAGGTCATGATATGGCTCAATGTATGGCGTCGGATTGCCGACTGACTGACTACATTCTCTACGTCGATAGGCAACTCCTCAGCTGCACCTGGGGCGCCGCAGGCGCATCTCTCCTCGACACAGATACCAACACCCTCGTCTCCGCTCCGGCTCCCGACCTACGACTCCCTGGTTCCGAAGACCTAGCCTCTATTGTCGAGTAAGTTCCTCTCATTCACTCAACCTCGCACCCCTTTCCCCCTTTCCATCACATCCCCACACCCTCCTCGCAGTTCCGGTACAGTTCACGGCACAATCCCGCAGAATACTGGAACCTGACACTCGGGCTCAGCACGACGGGCGCGGGCGACACTTTCACCGCGGGCCTCCTCTTCACTCTCCTTCTCCGCCCAGAGTGGACGATGCAGCGGAAACTCGAGTTTGCGAATCTGGTCGCGGGATGGAAGGTCAGGCAGGAGGGCTTCTGTGGGATTGGAGAAAAAGTGAGAGAGGCGATTGTCTAGCCCGGACTTACTCACGTCCTGATGTAGGGAGGGAATGAAAGGGGTTTACTAATGGGCTTGGGGACGGGGGGAGACGGAGATGGATGGAGTTGAGATATCAAATATGTGATGCTCTTATGGTCACGGTGACAATTATACCACAATCGCGAGAGCTGAGCCCTGAAGTGGTAGAAATCTAGGTCTGGGATATGTCGTGATTTCTCATATACAGTATACCTTCTATCAGGTATCTACCCTAACCAATATCCATATCTCCTCTTCCAGTACTACGTACCATTCTTTCCCACACGCTCAACCCTGATGCTCCAACGCTTCTCCGTCCCTGAATTAGTTCCTAAAGCAATTTGATCCCATGCCAGGAAAAGGAAATCAGAGCTCCTAATGACCCTAGCATACACGCTCTGCTTGCTCGCAACAACAAGAAAAACAACAACCAAAAAGGGTGTATATAACTAGATATGAACGCTAATGCCGAAATGCGAGTGGTTGAGAGATCCTCCGATGTGGATGCCTGCATGTATTTGGAAATCGAACAGAACCATGTCAGAAAGCAGAAGAAGCTTGTAGATATGGAGATCGAAGTAAGATGAAAGACAGGAGAGGGTGTGTGGTATGAAATCAATGGTGCTTCTCTTCGAGTTCCTTGCAGTACTTGACAAACGCCTTCTTGTGGACCTGCATTTATAGTCAGCATGTCACTTGCAGATAAATGACATCAACCAAGTGAATGGGAGCTAAACTTACCAAGCCAGCAAACCGCCCATCTCTAAGCACGCAAATATATCTCAGTCCCAGCTTGACGAAGCATTCATACACTAAATCCATCGGACTGTGAATTTCGAGGCTCACTGGAGCTGGATCGATATACGGGGTAAAATCTGTGCGATCCTCCTGCCTTTCTCCACCACCGCCAGTCTCCTCATCATCGCTATCGTCCTGCGCCGCCCATCTGACCTGCGCACTCATCAAACACAGCGAATTCTCCTCATTCTCCAATTTATCCAGCGCAAATTCAAGATCCGGCGCCGGAATCAGCCCGGTAAGGATATTGTCGCGAATGATGGGCAACCCGCCGTCCAACTCGCCGGCGAGATGCAAAAAGTTGAGTTTGTCACGGAGTTCGGTGGCGGGGACGAGGGGCGACGCCGAGATGTCGATGACGCGGTCGGAGCGGACGCGCGGGGTGATGTCGCCCAGTTCGGTGGAGAAGACGGGGCGGACTTTGTTGTCTAGGAAGGGGTAGGAATTCATGTTTGTGAGGAGATCGTAGATGCTCAGGGGTTCGATGGCATCCGCCGTCCATTTCGAAACGAGGACACCGATTGAAAAGGGGAGAACATGGTCGAGTGAGCCCGTAAGTTCGAACAGGATGACGGCGAGCGTGACTGAGAGGCGTGTTACGCCGCACATTGTGGCGCCGGCGGCGACCATGGCATAGACGCCTGGCACGACGCAGGATTCTGGGGCTGCGTCGATGCTGCAGTCACCAAAGAGACCGGTGTGGGAGTAGGTGAGGGCGAGGTACTGGACGATATGGCCCACGATGCGTCCGAGGAGACCGCCAACAACCATGGATGGGACGTAGATGCCAGCAGGGACTTTGATGCCGAAAGTGACAACTGTGAGGAGAGCTTTGACGACAAAAGCAATGGTAAGATACCGAATGATCTCTGGAATCTGCTCTCTGGTTGGACATAGCCCAGTTCCACTCGACGTGAAAGTATCGCAAGGGCTAGCCAGCTCAAAGAGAAGCTCTGTCACGGGCAATTTGGTGTACCTATTCCAGAAACTGACAACGCCCGTAAGCAGAGCCACAAGCACGACTTCGAATAGGGGGTATTTTTTGATGAAAGGAATGCGTCGGAAAGTGCGAGCCCAGAATTTCGATGCTTTGATGAAGAGAGCGCCCATGGCACCGCCAATGATGCCGACAAGAATGAAAGCGACCATCTCGAAGCCTTTCCAGTCCGTCAAATAGCGGACTTCAAACAGGACTATCTTATTGGTGCCGTAAGGGTTGAGGAATTTGAGAGACAACGCTGCAGCAATACAGCAAAAGAAAGTTCGAAATAGGGTTTTAGGAGGGAAATAGTAGCTGACTTCCTCGAGACTGAAGAGAACACCGGCAATGGGAGCACCAAAAGCCACGGCGACACCGCTGGCGGCACTCGCACTAAGAACCTCGCGACGTTTTCCGTCGTTGTGGTTGTATTTGGGGAATAGGCGACACAGGATGTTTCCAATACATGTGGCTATATGCACATAGGGGCCCTCTTTTCCGAGACTGAGGCCAGAGGCGACGCTGAGAACGAGGGCAAGAGTCTTGATGACAAGCGTCCGGACACCGAGATAACCATGCAACACGAAGCCGCTGAGAATGACTCTGACCTCGGCGACTCCGCTACCGGCAGCAGAGTAGTAGACCATGGGAGGAAGGGATTGTGCTGCGCTGAAGCGCTCCGCGGGCGTCATATTCTGCTTCCGGCCTTCCTCATCCATCAGATTGTTGCTGTTCTCCGCAGCTAGATTCTCATCGAGAGTAGCCAGCGAGAAGGCAGATGGAATTACTGTCTTGGTGAGAAGTGTGAGGAGACACGAGAGGGATGACAGGACAACTACGCCAAGTATGAACATGCCGTACTCGGCAGAGCTGTCGTTCAGAGGGCCCCCAGTCCCGAGCACCTTGGACCAATCTGACCACTCTTCGCATAGGGAGGCTCCCGAGCAGCACTTTTTGTGGCTCATATACCACCCCAGGCTGCAGTATCCGAACTTGTAATCGAACAAGACGCTCTCCGTGACGTTCACAAAGTACGCAATGAAGGCAGTCAGGCAGCCTATTATGGCCACAAGCAACCATCCCTGTGCACCGTCGAACCATGCCAGTATTCTTCCTCGGAGATCCTTCCTTGACCTGAGCGTCTTCACCCGGTAGGCGTCGGCTATGCTGTCGTGCACCCAATCGGTCGAGGTGAACTGATCGTACCATACTCGGTCGTCGACGTAGACGGAGGGCTTTGAATCTTGAAGGTTGCCAGTACTGTCGTCTAATCTTTCTGTGCCGCTCAAAGCGTTTACCAACCGGTGGCTGAAAGAGCCTCTCCTGCTGTTTGCTCTGCTTATCTTTATGGACGGGTGATGGCTGTTGTATCTGATGGGAAATGGCCGGGGCGTGCCTGGCATGCTTCCAGTATAGGTCCTGAAGAAGCCTGCTCTGCTCTCCCCAAGGAGACTCGAGCGTTCGTCGGGCGTCCTTGTGCTTGCAGACTGCTGGAGATCGGATTCTGACACGAAATCGCTGCGATGTCGACGGAGGACAGGAGAGCCGCCGTGGCCACGACGCGGTCGGCTGAATTGGAGGCCTTCATCGTTGTCGTCCTCGTCATCGTCGTTGTCGTCGTGCTCGCTGCGTATGGCGCTGTAGTATGAGGCTACAGATTTCGGCATGGTGGGAGATAAGGGTTGGGCGTGGATCTCAGGAGCGGAATGGGGGTTTTCGAGGAGTATGTCGCGGCGAGGAGCAGCTGTCAGGATCTGAATTTTCAAGGACCAAGACACACATCATGCCCCGTGGTCATCTGGCGCCAGAGCTGGAGGAGGGTACGAGGCGGGTACAATAAGACGCAATTGCAGAACGCCGCCCAACCGGCCAGGTAAACGTGTTTCAAGGCAGCAAAAGCACTGCCCGGACAAAGGACGCAGGCCTCGCAGCCGTGGGAGGAGGAGGGAGAAGAGAGTCTAGAGGTAGGGCGAGAGCTGGGGTCTCCTCGCTTCAATATAGATACGTCTCTCAGGTTGCGGTGTGGGTTTTGCTCGTGATCCTCGTCACGCTGTCAGTGTCTCCCGTCGCTGCCCATATGACCTCCAAGCGCGGCTCCAATCCGCGGGACCTGACGCAACTGAGCGCTTGCGGAGCCGAGGACCCTGCATAAGCTGGACCGCATTCCGCCCTTGGCGCCACTCCCGTCCGTCCGCCGTCTCCCGCTAAGACTTGCCCGAGTTTTGAGTGTCCATATTGGTGTTTGAAAATATGGAGAGTGGTCGCTCGTTGAACATCTCCTAACGCTTTTCCTCACTTCCAACGCCTGGCAACGGGGTCGTTGAGTTCTTCGGAGAATATTCAACCCTCTTGTCCAGACCCTTGAGATCCCCTTATTGACGGCACCTTCGCTTATTCCACAAGTACAACATGGTATTACAGCCGTTGAAGCACAGCTATAGACTTCCGAACTGAATCGCAAGTAGGTCAACCTGTACGACCAGTTTCTTCTGTTCGGAGACTCCATCACCCAGCAAGCCGATAGCCAGATTCGGGGCTTTGGCTTCGCTGCTGCTCTTCGAGATGGTAAGCCGATCATGTTCATCTGTGTATATCGCCTTCAGTGTCAAATTAGATCCGAGAGCTGTACGCTTCTTCTCTCGTGTTGTCTCTCATGTTTAAGAAAAACCTCAAGATTTCTATCTCCTATTGCTCGAAATAGGGGCGCCTTCCTCCATGCCATAACAGTCACGTGACGCTGTCATATGCTTCGTTGGATTGTTCATATTCCTATCTCGCTCTAACGAAGCCTGCAGACTATATGCGGCGAATTGAGGTAGTCAATCGGGGTCTGAGGTATTTCAATTCCCCTCTCCTCCATATCCGCTCTACTCATCTCCATCCCCCCAGCGGCTACAACACCGACATGGCCCTCACAGTCTACGACAAGGTTATCCCCAACCCCAAGGACTCGAAACTCCGTCTCATGAGCATGTTCTTTGGTGCCAACGATGCTTGCTTCCCGACCGCCCGTAACAACCAATGCGTCCCCATCCCACGCTTCACGGCCAACTTGATCAAAATGCTGACCCATCCGTGCCTCCTTGCCCATCAAGGAGTCCGACTAATCCTCATCACTCCTCCGCCAATCAACGAGTATCTGCAAGCAATTCTCGATAATGTCAAAGGCTATGAGCAAACGCGGAGAAGCGCGTTCAACACCATGCTATACGCCAACGCTGTCAAAGACGTTGGCCGCGACTTGAATATCCCCGTCGTGGACATCTGGACCGCGATCATGCTTAAAGCGGGCTGGCACCCAGGTCAGGATGGTCCACTGCCAGGGAGTGAAGGATGTCCTAGGAACGAAGTTTTGGACGATATGCTGCATGATGGGCTGCATTTGAGCCCCAATGGATACAAAGTGCTATATGATGAGATGAACAAACTCATCGAGACTTGCTGGCCAGATCAAAAGGCGGACAATCTGCCGTATGTTCTGCCTGCATGGGATGATTGGGACAAGTGGAAGACCTTCACAAAGCAGTGAGGGTTTTCGAGCATGATGTGGTGGTGGAGTGCGTGTTGTAATTCGACAAAATGAGTCGATTTAGAAGGCCGTTGAAATCCATCTTGGAGAACAGGAAAGAAAATCGTTCTATTAATCGTGGTACAATTTCGGCAGATAAAGGTACCTACCTAAAGTTTCTAAGTATGATGTTGCCAGTGCGTCTGCTCGGTGACATTTTTAGCCCCGAGCACGGCATCGAAGGAACACGACTCGAAGGAGTTGCTTGTGGAGTACTTCCACACGTCTATCCAAACCATTAATCCTTTCAAAAATTGCAAGAATGACTCCCCACTGGACGTCAGGCGAGCATGATGTTTTCGCATCTACTATTGCCCCTGCAAATCAACCCAACCCCAACCATCACATCCTCAAGGGTTCTCCTCCAGTAGTATCATGACGACATTCCGCAAGGACCATGAATAAACACCACCGCCTTCGATTTCTGTTTCGCGTCGCAACAACGGCATAGTCGCTCTAGAATATCCGTATAATTACCAGCCCCAAACGAAATGGCTATAATCCAAGACTGGCTGCCACCCACGCGCGAAAATTGGGAGTTTATCGTTTACCTCTGGCAGTTCTTCCCCGTCGTAAGCACATTTATTACAACTCCCTTTCCCTCTCATAATCAGCTCTTCGCATTCCTGTGCCCTCCCTCTATCTCTCTCCTCCCACCTCCCCAATCTCACAAGCCTGAAACCATCTCAAAAATAATGCTCACCACTCCCTCCGTAGGTCACAGCCGTCCAATGGCTCACATCCTTCTACCCCCAAGGAAAAACCTCCATCACCTCCTCCCTCAACATCCCCGGCAAATACGCCTGGGCGCTGATGGAGATCCCCGGCGCCTTCGTCCTCCTCTACATCGCCTCGACCCTGCCGCACGAACTCGGGATTGAGAATGGCGCGCGCGGACTGCCGTGGGGCAATTGGGTTATGATTGGCATGTTTGTACGTTGTTTACCGTTCATTTGTCATTGGACTATGGATGGTGGAGCTGACATGATGATAGGTTACACACTACCTCTACCGCGCCCTCCTCGCGCCCCTCTACCTCAACCCCTCCATGTCCCCCATCCACCCCATCGTCTTCCTCGCCGCAACTATGTGGCAACTCTTCAACGGCGCATCGCTCGGCGGCTGGCTTGCGGGCCACGGTCCCACCACCACCGACGACTGGGCGGGCCGGCTCTATATGGCGGAAATCGGCATGGTGGTGTGGGCCTGGGGCTTTTTGGCGAATATCTGGCACGATGATGAATTGAGGGAGATTCGGCGGGCGGCGGCGAGGAAGATGGCGAGGCAGGAGAAGGAGAATGGAGGGGAGACGAAGGAAGGTAATGGTGGGGTGGAGAAGGTCTATATGCTGCCGAAGAATGGGCTGTTTCATTGGGTGCTGTATGCGCATTATTTGTGTGAATGGATCGAGTGGTGTGGCTTTTGGATGGTTGCGGGGTGGGACTGTGTGCCGGCGAGATTGTTTGTGATGAATGAGATTGCTACAATGCTGCCGAGGGCGCTGGCGGGGAGGAACTGGTATGTTGAAAAGTTTGGCAAGGAGAAGGTGGGGAGTCGGAAAGCTGTCATTCCGGGATTGCTGTAGACATGCTGCATATTAGATTCAGGAAGACGTCAAAACATAATTCAACCGTGAGAGGTGGCTGAGAGGGCCATAACTTTATCGATTGCTCTAGCTACCATAAGTGCTGAGATATCTGCACCTCCGCGAGCCTGGCCAGACTCGGAACTGGATCGGATGAAAAGATCCATGGACGCCGTTCTCATGCTTTATTTTTCATTTTTCTCCAGCTGCCCTCCCGATCTACTCCTCGACGACAGTCGTCAAGAGACCCTTGGGGTTCTTGACATTGACGGCCTGGACGTAGCTGTAGAGCTTCTCCTTCGCACCCTCCTCGTCGTTACGCTTTCGCGAGATGCGCACACGCAGCCTGTAGGGGACGCCCTTGATGCCGGATTCCCAGACCTTCTTGTTCAGTTGAGGGTCGATGCGGACGTCTTTGGTGCCCTGTGAACATAAGAGTCAGATGACGGCTCTCCTCTACAGCGATAGATATCCAGTTCAACGTACCATAGCCTTGTGTGTGAACGCCTTGATCTCCTTGATGGCGCGGGGTGCCCGCTTCTTGAACGCGACTCCGTGAACCTGTTGTGCACCGCGAATCAGTCTTCCGCCCTATGCCAAGTGTTTCTCACACCTTGACCATGTGTGGACTTCATAAAACTGTCTTCTGGTGGTGTGTATTGGGGTATCTCCTCCTCTACGAACGTACCCTCTTGTGCATGTGGATGGTGTACTCGCGAGCGACCACGTCGGCGATGGCGCTGCGCTTGGTGCCCGCGGGCTTCGACTTCTTGGTGGTAGACATTGCTGGGAGGTTTTAGTACTTGGAGAAGAGTGCCCGATTCAATTGCGCACTTACTGAGAGTCTGTGGTCGAAGGTGAGGGTGAAGGTGTCGCTGCCGTCGGATTCTCGCGATGAATATTGGAGGTGTGGATTTTGCGGTGCGCCAAGACTTGCACCTCGGCGAAATAGATTTTCCGAGAACAGGGATCTGTCAACAACCTTGAAGTTCAGCAAGGCCGAAGCCAAATCAACAAACAGAGCGCAGCCAGCGCAGCGCACGACACCACGACACGCCTGCATCACGACTGCGCCCGCTTTGTGCTGTAAAGCTTGACGACTATGACAAGAGACACGCGTCCTGGCCTCCACATTCCTATTCTGTTCCTCGTTTTTTCCATTTTCAGCTAGCTCTACTAGCCATTCCTTTGGTCAACAACGCCTGCGTCTGGCACCCGCAATCAACCACATTGGACGCTTGGATATTGCAGATTATCTCATCTACATGACTCCCGTCTGGGCTTTCTTGACCTTACACACCTCTGTCGCATTCAGTCAATTCTCCTCTCTCCTCAGTCATGCGCTCCAATTTCAAGCGGCGGATGCGCAGCGCGTCCATGAAAGCCGTGCCGCCTCCTACTACCTCTCCCGACTACGACCCTGCGCTAGCCAAAGTCGCTGCCAGTATTCTCTACCGCTCACCTATTCCATCTCCGGGCGGCCTTCCTATCTACATTCTCAACTCCGCTGCTTTCCCCGACATTCATGAAGTGAACTACGACTTGCTGCTCCCCTACGTCTTGGCGAGGCTGCCTGAAGAGGACGAGCTCTTGAGGGGGACGGAATACGAAATCATCTTCTTCGCGGGCGATGGAGCAGATGGAGCAACTTCCACAAGAAAGAATCGGCCGGGATGGCCTTGGTTCTTCCAGGCGTACTACGAGCTGTCACGTGCTATGCGGAAACGCCTCCAGAAGCTCTACGTCGTTCATGAAAGGAACTGGGTGCGCATACTCATTGAGCTGTTTTCTACAATCGTCAGCCCAAAGTCTCGGAGGAAGATTGCTCATGGTAAGGACGTGACCAAAAATGTCTCGCGCCCACCACTGATGACCGCAGTTTCGTCTCTTTCGGCTTTGGCTGAAAATCTCCCAATCGAAGATCTGTTGATTCCGCCTTCAGCATATCTCAACGATCGAAAGGTCGCTGGGCCAGATATACACGCACCATTTGCAACTGGTCGCCGAGCCTTCGGGTCGAAGCGCGCCTTGCCACGCAACCTCAGTGGGCAGTCAAGGCTGCCGAGGGTCCTGCGAGAAACCACCAACTTCGTGTTGATGGACGACAACATGAAAACAGAAGGTCTATTCCGCATTCCACCTAACAACCAGATCAAGGGCATCTTGCGAGAAGCATACGACCGCGGGCAGAAGTTCATTGTGTGGCGAGAGCAGGGCACAACGCTACCCATTCCCCCCTATACCGGTGCCGTTGATGTGGAAGCTATCCTGAGTGACATTGACCAGTACGACACATATGGCGTACACACGGCGGCTGCGCTGATCAAGCTGTGGTACGCTGAACTGCGAGATCCACTATTTCCTCAATCATCATACCGCGAGCTCAAGAGGCTCTTCGGTAATCCCGATGAACCTCCTGCTCAAGAGAGGCTTGTTGAACTGCTATCGACCGAGTCAAGATGGCCAATGCTTTCGTCAGTTGCTCGTGAGATCCTTACCAGGCACTTGATCCCCTTGCTCTCGACAGTCACCAGCTACAAGCAGTTCAACAAGATGACGGCGGGCAATCTTGGAATCTGCTTCGCACCAGCCCTTGTGCGTGGCGAAGATGCTATCGAAGACGCAAATATGTCTATGATCGTCACCCGGATCTTGGCAATGTCGGCAGACACGTGGAATACTGGGCTGAGAGATGCTTGTGGTGTCAAGCTGGATGATTTCGACAATGATCTACAAGCGCCTGCACGTATCGAGGACTATGACGATCCTCTTCAAGAGGCTACGAGGTCATATGACGAAGCATCGATCCACGTCGTCGAGGAACAGATGAGCGGGATCACAATGGAAGATAACGACAGAGAAGACGACAACGAGCCTCCGCCTCCGCCACTCCCTCCACGGCCGTCTAGTTCCAGGGACTCCAACCGTATCACAGCACCCAGTCACAGTGTCCAACACCGAAAGCCTGCTCCTCCACTCACAATCCCTCCTCCCCGATACTCAACGGTCATCAGTGATTCGAATATGGAAGAATCTCCTTCCAGCTATGCCGCAATCGCCGACGGATTCATGTCTCCGCAACGGCAAAAAGAACAGAATTCCTCTGGATGGCCGCGGTCTCAGGAAAGTTCCGCCTTTCCTGCCATCGTTCTACCCAAGCGCAAAGCTTTGACGACGGAGCAGGACGGCAAAATTGGAGGCGTCCAAGCGAGCAATAACCAAGGTGCTGCACAATCCCGCAGCATGTCAGAAAGCAGAGCGGCAGATCAAGCCCTGAATATCTCGATTCCTCCAAATGCAGTCGTCCAGAGGAAGGCCGTCAGTATTTCCAAGCCTGCACCACACAGTTCGGAAGATCCATCTCCCAACTCCGCGTCCTCACTGGACGAAAAACCAGACTTTGCAAAGCCAACCTGGGCAGCATCGTCGCGCCGGCCCTCGCCCACCATCACCTCCCTCGCCCGCACCGTCCAGCCTCTCCCATCATCCTCCTCATCCTCAGCTCACCCCTCTCCCTCCTCCCTCACCACGCCCGTCCTCCCCAAGCCTCGCGCCGTCTCTCCGGGTCTCATGTCCCGCATGTCGTCTTTCGACACGCAGCAGGGCCCGGAGAGGCGCGCGTTGAGGCCGGGGAGGCTGGACTTGAAGAAGGAGAGTGTGGATGATCTGAGGAGGTTGTATGAGGAGAGGGGGGCGGTGGCCGGGGTGCTGGGAAGGGCAGGGCGTGGTGGAGTGGAGGAGGAGAGGGAGGGTAAGGGGGAGTAGGGACGAGCTGGGCTCTGCTGCTGTACTATAGATAGATCTGTACCTAATATACTCTCCGTGAGCAAAGTTTGCGCCTTTTTTGAAAAGTGACATTCAATTCGAAACCTGGGATTGTTCCCGGAGGTACATGAAAGAAGCAACCTTTTTCGAAAGGTGTGCATGGTAGGTGGCGCAAGGATTCGTAGAACAAACATGGTTTTCAAAAACGTCGGCGAGCCATAAAAAGAAGGTCGTTGCAGAAACGAAAGCAGAGGGGAAAACGGCCAAGGGACAGGCAAAGGCAGAGAAGAAGAACAACGACAAATCTACCATGGCTCAAAACATCAAGAGAGCAAAAGCCCGTGGGTCACTCTTGGAGACATCAATGGCCTCGCAGTTCAATCGAGTGGCATTTGGACAGGATGTGCAACATCTCGTAGGTCACCGATTAAACGACTCAGTCAATGTAGCTTCGTCGCAGAGACAAACCTGAAGCTGTTCAAAGCGACAACTAAAGCAAAGAGAAACCAAATCCTTGAATCATCCCTCGGCCCCCCAAGAAGAAAAAAGACCAGAGCCGCGCAAAAATAAGAAAAAAGGCTTGCCTCGAACCCAGCCCAAAACCAAACCAGCTCATTTCCCACCATATAATCACCTTCAAACCCCCAGCTCTTAGCTACTTGTGTGTTAGCTGAGTCAGTGGTTAGAGGCGGCTTTCCCCTTAAAAGATATCTTTCCACGAAACTGACATGGCCGTGGCATAAAAGGATTGAAAGAGAGCCTTTTCTCAACCACCTCCTCCATTGCCTACTAATAGGTGTGTGGTGGTTGAGCTTTTGTTGGGTTTTTGATTTATGAATTGTGGTGGTGAGCTGCCTGCGAGATTTAATGTGAGTGGCCTTGCGGACGTCTGCGTGGAGATGAAATTTGTTGAGGAGACAAGACGTTGATATGGGGAGGGGAAGTGAGAGACTGTGTCCTCACTTTTCCGGCGGGGTCTACAGTGGCTTGAAAACAACGGAATGGAAGTCACGCTCTTAGACATACTAGACATAGTACCTATATCTCGCGAGGAGAGTTGAGCTTTGCCGACTGGTAGGGTATGGCGTACACAACCTCCCCTTTCCATCTACAATCTTCAATCCTCCCCAAGTCCGAGACACCAATAACCTTGTCGAGTCTCTTCCACTTTTTTCTCCTCCCACGTCCCTCTCCATTCACACTCTCCGCTTGTACGTACCTTCACAACCTCATCCCTGTCACGTGGTACGTGCCAGCCGGGCCGAGCGGACTCGCGTGCCAAGACTACCGCCTCCATCGCCTCCTTCGGAGCATCCTTTCATGGCATTGCGCCTTTTGTTACATCACGACGGAATATGTTTCTAATCATGACGATATTTCGGCATGGCAAGATTGGGTATTAATCGACACAGGCGTGAGGATATAACCAGCTGGTTCTACAGCATGTAGATAGCCAGCGATTCTTTTATCCATCAATACAAGCTACGTGTTGCTACACCTTTTGTGCCTTTTGCGTGTCTATTCAGCCTACTCAAGTACCCCCAGACCTACAGTCTAACAATCCCATTTTCCGCTTTCCTCCTGTCTCTTCCTTTGCCGTCATCACCAATGTTTAAAGCCCTCGTTGATCTCATCCCTCTTACTATATTTCCTTCTTCCTTGTTACTTAGGAGAATGGGCCAAGATTTTCACCGACGATATTTCAGATACTGATTCGATCTGGAGCCGGATAGGTTCCATCTTTCGCTGTTCAAACTCAGCGATTTAACACTTCACCTCCGAAGGCAGTGGGATGTTGGGTAGAGCAGGCGGAGACTTTTATTAACCTTTGTAAGCTGGAAATTGATCTATACTGAGAGCGTAAGATATGATACTACTCGAAGGCGATATGGACGAATAAGACAAAAGGCAAAATTGCAGGTAGCAGCTGCTACTAGTCTATTGAAAATAACGCTGGAGAGCACTTGTCAGAAGTAAAAAGTCCTTGGAGAGGTCTCCGAGTCCAGAACAGTTCGACCATATCGAACAGAACTCAGAGTGCTTTGGTTGATAAATCATTAGAGACATAGAGGTGATCTCTCGAGCGAATCGTTGAACGTAACGGGGAAAAGACAGATTTTCGGCTTTCAACTCAAAAGTTTGTTGTGTACTCATTGTTTATCAAATTGACATGGTTTTGATTTTACTTAGTAGTAGCATAAACCGGGCATCTTACATACAGACATATGCTCAGAGGCGAAAACAGTACTTAGCTCCGCCCTTTCAACGAATTTCTTATACTCATATGTGACTGAGCGTTGATGCAAAAGTCTGACAAAAGATCCACTCATGCACTACACAACTCTACGCAAAATACAAAGTCTCAAGCTACTTTCGCGATGTTCGAAATTCTATTGAGCCTATAGTCAGACCTGCAAATTTCAATCGATCAAGCTCCACGCATGCCTTGCCCCTGTTCACGTGATGCGGTCATGTCACGTGATGCTTAAGCATTGCAAAGTGGTGGTGGCGAGAGGAGGAAGACGGGACCAACAAACGCTGGCGGGCCATTGCCAACCTATACAAGGCGGAGTGTTTTTACCCTGCCAATAGTGACTCGAACTACGAGGTGCATTCAAGCAGCTAGATGGCCCAGGTTGCAAAACGATATCCTTCGGTTCGAGTTGGCAGACAGAGATATACGGCGCTGGGCATCCCAACACGATATGACATCCATAGCATGTCCGCAGCTTCAAGCAGGCTGATGAATTGTGGGCTGGACCGCACTACTCGCACTCGTGCTCGTAATTGTACTCGTTGACGTTGAAGTAGGATCCTTGCATCCAAACCACCCAGGTGTCTCGCAAGTCGAGGTCGAGCTACTCGATGTCACAGTCATCGTCGTCGTCGTTGTTGTTGCAGAACTCGTCGTAGTCAACGTCGACGAGCTGCTCGTCGTTGTGACAGGATTCGTCGTCGTAGTACTCTCGTCCCTACAACCCCACCACCTTGGCGATATGCACGACTCAGTCCGCGTGCGGGTATACGTCGAAGTCGGCGAGGCCGTCGTCGTGGTTTCCGTCCCATTGCTCTCAAAGTACTTCCAGTTGAAACAATCTTGGCAATCGACGACTTGTTCGCATTTCGCAGTCTCGTTGTAGTATTCGATGACGTTTGGGATGAAATCCGAGATCCTGTGGTGGCCGACCCACTGCGACCAATTCAAATCGAATGTAGTGTTGTAGATGCATTTCGAGCCTGTGTGGCAGTAGCTTTGCATGGAGAGACCGTACTGCGTGCATGCTGAGGTGAACGAATTGCATGTCCCCATGAAGATGGGGTCGGCGTTGTTGCCGAAGTGGTAGATTCCCCTGCTTGGTTTGTCGGCCAGGCTGCCAAGGTGGTATTCAGAAGGCGTCGGAAGGCCGAGCCTGTACGCCGCCATTGCCTCAGGAGGCGCCTCGAAGGTCACTGCTGGGCTTCCATACGTCAATCCTATCAAGCTTGACACGGCTCCTCCGAGCGAGTGGCCGGCCAGCCAGATATCGGCGTCGGGATACATGGCTGTGATGTTCTTGTAAATATCCTGGCCGGCGCGATAGTAGTGGCTCTTCTCTCTAACAGCTTGCGAAACGCAAGTATTGTTGCAAGTGTATGCTTCTGTCTGGCAGTCGCAGACTTTGAACCATTCGAACGAGCCTCCTTGTCCGCAACAGCAGCCGAAGAAGAGGTTGTCATTCTCCCTGTCTCTTTTCTTGGAAGGACTGTCGAAAAAAGATACCGTTGTCCCCTTGAGCCCGATTATGACGGTCTTGTTGTTGGTGTCGGCAAAGACATGGCCTCGGAGTCCGTCCTTCTCCCACCCAAAATCGTCGGTGTAGTTGAAGCCGCCGCCCACGTCCTCCCATCCAGGGGTATTCGGGTCGAGGAAATAGGCGTTCGAGGCTATACGCGCAAGGCTGAGGACCGTCTCCTTGTCTGTGATGTCTGGACCGTCGACTTCGTCTTCTGTCCATGCTGATGTTGCAAGATCCAGAGGCTTGCCACGTCGTTGTCCAGCAGCTATCAGTGTTTCTATGCCATTTGCTGAGCGCTCTAGCAAGCGCTGAATTCGAAGAGGCTTCTGGCGGAGGCGGACTGCTTGCTCAGTCTGCCATTCACTGACAGTTGTGCCGTCGTTCGCTTCCTCTCGGCGTAGGACAGTCTCGGGGGTAATCGCAAGTCTCCTGTGGGTGTCTGGGTGCTCGTACGTGCCATGATGGAATACATAAGTCAAATGGAATTCACGCTGCTCGGAAGAAGGGTCGTTTCGTCCTGTGGATGGAAGAAGTGGTATTTGGAAGTCTGGAAGGTTCAAGTCGGCAGCAGAGGAGGCGACGACGGTTGGGATCCCGGTCGTCCAGCACCAGAACGCGGCGACAAGAAGCCAAAGCGTACGAACGACCACACTCCCACCTCCCATCATTCTGAATCTCGAAATCATGGACCATTTGCGATCTGTACGTGCTCGAGAGACTGTCAACGACGAACGGTGCCGTTACGCCATGCCATCATAACATACGGAAGCCCACAACGACCGTCAACGCAGACCCGCGCTCAGGCCAGTGGTTCCCTTTGCTCCCTCATCACGCCTCAAGGTCATACAGCCCTCACAAGACAGCCTTCACGATCTGCTCCTGATAATGAGGCTCTGTGGACTCGATGCAGAAGAAGTTCTTCTTTCGTACGAAGCCATGCGCAGATGATTTCGCCGCCGAGCATGCAGAAGAGACAAAGCTCAGCGCAGAACTCCAGACACCCCACGGACGGCGACAACCCCTGGCGTCTGTATACAGAAACCTTCTCAAGCAATCAGCAACCCCGCAGCCAAGACGGCTACTCGAGATATTGTGGCAGATCATTGCAAAAGATGGACAAGTTATTGGCTGATTTGAGGTTAAGAGCAGGAGTACGAACTTCGCGCTGACAATTCTCTCATCGCAAATGACGGGTGCATTTGCAGAAAATGGATAGAGAGGAGATTGGCATCGTAAGTGGCTCCTTCGTATTGATCGTGGATGTTCTTTCCCTTGAGCATTTGTATTTCACGAAGTTCTCCTTTCGCTTCCTCTCGTCGCAACTCCCATGCCGAAATTGTGAACGTTAAGGTTGGATCCCACGAGCATTTCCCATTCATTTGTTCTCTCCATTCTCTTCCTGCAAAACATTTGATACTTTTTCATAGACGAAAAAGAGAAGGCTTCCTGAAAGGAAACAAACAGTTTCAATTTGCAAAGAAGAAATCGAAGAAAAACGGAAGAATCAAACATCATGAACCACGGTCATGCGGCTGTGACAGAGCCATGGCTCACTCAACCCGTCTTGCTTCACTCATCAAGAAGGGCATCTTACGATTTGACTCCCGAGCAAATTGCATATGTCAAAGGCCACTGGAGATTCTGGTATGTCATCCAATGCTCCGCGAACAAGAGATACTGACCCAGTCCCCAGGTATGAAGCAGACCACGTGTATGCCCTGAACACGGTATACTTTTGCACTGCCACAATCGGACTCTTCATGATCGCCAATGCGCTTTCAAAGCTCCGGATATCATCCAAACCATGGACGACTACGGTGGCTGTCTTCAGATATGCTTCGTACAAGTCATACCGCATCCGCACTCTCCGATGGTGGTCTCCGGTCCTTGGAGCCATGTTACTCGGCCTCGTGGGTACGATCTTCTTCTTCGCCATAACACTTGGCCCTAGGCCGCTCTACTGGCAAAACTCGAAGTTCGGAGGCTCGCAACCAGTCGCCACTCGTAGTGGCTGGATGGCCGTAGCCATGCTACCTTTCGTCTTGGCCCTTGCTGTGAAAGCGAGCTTGATCACAGCTTTGACAGGCGTATCACATGAGCAGCTTCAGGTGTGTAGTCCCACGCGGGTCAGGGAGTGTGCTGACATACGCCGATACAGACCTTCCATCGATGGCTCAGCTATGCGATGTTTGTTCTCGCGTTGATCCACACGTTTCCTTTCATTGTCAAGAATATCGAAGCTGGGACGATGGAGATGAAATGGTCTACGTCCGTATACTATCGGACTGGAGTTGCAGCACTGGTTCCACAAGCCTGGCTAACGTTCATGTCTAATGGTCCCCTGCGGTATGTTAGCCCAAGACCTTTGGATAAATTCTTCTGACAGGATACAGGAATCGATACTACGAAGTCTTCAAGTTTATGCACTATGTTTCAGCGGTGCTATTCGTGGTATTTTTCTTCTTTCATTGCAATTTCAGGCTATCGTCTTGGTCAGTCAACAATAATCCTTTATGAGAAGGGAGATACTAATACAGACGTCAGGGACTACTTCATCGCTACTGGAGCCATATACGTGAGCTCCATCATCTATTCCCAGGCTCGGACGTACTTTGTGTATGGGCTGTCGTACAAGGCAAAGTTGGAGCTACTGCCGTCGGGTGTTCTGAAGGTAGTGATTCCTACTCATCCCCCAAACGCAGCCAAAGCTACGTCGTCTCTTGCCTTTGCGTGGACTCCAGGCCAGCATGTGTTTGTCAGGTTCTTGACCTTGGGCGTCCACGCTTTCTCCAGCCACCCGTTCTCAATATGCTCCCTTCTTCCAGCAAAGGAAGATGACCACGCCCCGGAGATTGTCTGCTATATTACGCCCACAGGTGGCTTCACCAGCAGGCTCACTGCTCTTGTTCGGAAGCAACCCAGCACGTCGATGGGCGTGCTCTTGGATGGACCGTACGGAGGCCTCACGATTAAGAGCCTTGCTGTGTTCGACAGAGCAGTCATCGTGGCAGGTGGGTCGGGGGCTGGGTTCACTCTTCCTTTGATTGAAGACATTCTCCGCCGCCAGTCCAGCTCATATGCAGAGCTCCCGAAGGAAGAACCGCAGAAGCATCTCACGGAGATTCAGGTTGTCATCGCGGCGAGGAATCGAGAGACGATCGAGTGGTACACCGAAGAGGTCGAGCTTTTGAAGCGGCGTTACTGCAAGAGTTCAGCTGCAAAGTTGCTGCGTGTGTCGATGCACTTGACTGGACCCCCGGAAGAGCAATCACCTACTGGCTCAATTGACAAGGAAAAAGAAGCCGCTGAGCTTTTCTCCAACCCTGCTGGCTTCAGTCGAGGACGTCCTGACCTTGCTCGAGCGGTGCAGACGACCACAGCTGAAAGAGACCTGACTGTGGGAATTGCTGTCTGCGGACCGGCTTCAATGCTGTATGATGTGAGAAACGCAGCTGCAGAGGCACAGGTCAATGTTGTGAGAGGCATTGGGGCAAAGGAGGTGTACTTGCATAGTGAGCACTTTGGGTGAGTACCTAGCTCAGGTCTTGTCTGCTTTGCACGCAAAAGTTGGGGATCAAGCTGACTGTGCCCAGGTGGTAGTCACGCTGCTCAAGTGGCCGGGGAAGAGCCCACTCGCTCTGCAGAACCACAGAGCATCCTGCCTATCCCTTGACTTGCAATTGCAGAAGCGTGTCAGGCCCTTCTGGAGCACGCATCTCAGCATTGCAAGCTCGCGGGAAAGAGTTGGACGGAGGTGCGTGGCGTCCCCTGAGCAGCTCCGGGTCACGTGCACGAGTTGGGCAGTTGCCTCCGTTTGTTGATAGCACTCGACCCCGAGCCACTTTCAACCTCTGCTCGATAAACTCTGCACTCAGCTTCCTCCACTCCATCCAGTCGACATCACGCTCATCCCTAGCACCACCATTTGCACCGCCTTCGTTCCACCTTCATCTGCACCGTACACCCCCAGCTTCCATCTTCCTCGCACCGCACACGCACCGCACATCTTTCACACACCACAGCGCGCAGCAACGCGTCCGGTCCCTCACGTCAACAACACAAGCAAACTTGGTAAGTCACATCCACGTCTCAAGTCCACATCTTCCATTACACCTCCTTTGGCATCCACCATCAGTCAACAAGCACTTCCACCTTGCTAACTGGTTCAGCGGAAAGCGTCTCAAGATGGCCACTGGCAGGTACCTTCCTCATCAGCGCGCTCATATCAATGTCGCCGACAACCCCGACTTCTTGATTCGCGTGGTCGACTACTTCATGGAGACTCCTCCAATCCTTGGAATGCGCAAACGTGCTCTCGACATGCATGTTCGAAAGACCAACGTCCTTGCAGCATCCAAATTCCTATACGCTGAGTTCGAGAGCCAGGCTCTGGGCGAAATGATCGTTCTTGAGCTCCCTACTGCAAGCCGTATCAGCATCGAGATTACCATGCGCTTGTTGCACGGCTCTTTTAATGATGACTGCATCAACCTGGACGTCAAGGAGTGTTACAATGTCATCTTCGTCATGCGCGCGCTCAAACTCAATGACCGTCTCATGAAGCCGTGGTTCGAGAGCTTCATCTTGAAGTTCCGCCAGAGGAACGGAGAGCTTGATCTCCCCACCGCTCGTGCGCTGGCGTTTCCTAGCTATGACATGAATGATGCGGATACCTTCGGGCGACTTACCAAGTTCATTGTCTTGAACCTGGTTGGTAAATTCACGGAGCTGAATCAGACGTTGAACATGGAGGCACACATGCCAGCCCGCCTGCTCGGTACGTAATTGGCCTCCCCGTTCCTTGAAGCTATTCTTACACGCAACAGACATCATCTCGTCTGCTAGCCGAGACATCATGGCGCCCATTCCCGGCGACCTCAACGAAATCCTCGAAGACCTCCTCGCGTGCACCTGCGAAGGCCGCACTCAAGCCGTCGTCGCGTATCTTGACTTCCTGAAGCACAAGAACCTTTGGCCTATCAACAAGACTCCCGTTGACATGTCGATCCAGGCTGTTCTTGATCATCTCAAAGAAATGCAAGCGTCGATTGAACCTCAGCCATGCTCGCAGTGCTGCCAAAGCTACGAGTCGCACTTCGGGCGCATCTCTGCAAATGCTACCAGTTTTGAAGGCTTCTGCCTCGATTGCGTGAAGATGTCTGAGTCTGCCTACACAGTCGACTCCCCGTTCTTCAGGCGTGATCGACATCAAAAGCACGATCGCAACTGCCGCGTCAGGCACGGGTTCAACACGTGGAAGTTGTCTTGCATGGGCCCAAGGCGAGTCATGGCACAACGGGACGGCATGGCCAGGGATGGCTTTTGGTACTTCACCGCCGCTCCCAACATGCAGGTACGTTCCGTCACCGACTGTAGCTGGGCGATGGAGCCCATTCCGGAGCAGATTACCACGGAACCCTCCTCCTCAGGCATCTCCGAGGAGGAGCGTCGCAATGACAGCAGAAGCAAGACGCGTGGAAAGTACTTGTCTGCCTACACCGTGGCGAATGGCGTCTCCTCTGTGCAGCAGTTTGAGACCGAAAAGGAGCTGGATGAGCATCTCAAGCAGCATGAGCTTGTTCATGGCAAGGCGGCGAGGGAGAAGAGGGCCGCTGCCAAGGCTGCAGAGGCGGGTGTCGAGGAGGTTGCTGCCGAGATTTCAGATGTTGGAGCTGCGAATGCGGACAAGCAGGAGGGTACCATGGAGACCGTTCCCGTGGAGGAGACCGATGAGGACGTTGTCAACACGCCAGAGTCAAGGTATGCCTACTTCGTCTCCCCATCAAAGTCTCTATTACTGACGTCATTTCTTCTCAGCACGGCCTCAGAGCATACTCCAATTCTCTTTGCGCACGAGCGCACCGGTAGCAATCCAGGCACCCCGGAGCCCCTCCCCACCCCGCCCACCGAGGACTCCGCCGCCGCCACCGCCGCCCCCTGGAGGACCGCGTCGCCGGCGTTCCGTGGCAGTTTCCCGCTGGACGTTGTTGCGGAGGAGGATGAGGAGTGTGAGGTGGAGGTGGTTGGCGGAGAGGAGGAGTGGTCATTGTTCAATGTCTTCGGTGTGCATCTTAAGTAGAGAGTGGCATGTCGCTCTTCAATGTTTTCGGTGTGCATCTTAAGTAGGGAGTGGTATGTCGCTCATATTGCTGAGGATAGTGGAGAACCGAGAGATCTGTAGCTACATCATAGCACCAACATAGACTAATAGCATCAATTGCGAAAAACGAAGCTCCCATTTAGATATGTGAAATGTGCAAAGTGCGAAATTTTAAGTATCGAACGGTGGTAATCTCGATCGCCAGGCGCCCGGAGGGCGTCCGGATGCCTCCATGGCTGCAGCGTTTTGCGGATGGCAGATAGGATGGATGGAGATAGACGCTCACAGCTATTAAAGAGTCTTTAGTTTTCTCTATGTCAAATAGGGGTATATTGGTTAGATACTCTTCAACGACCGTTAATATCTATGTCGAAAAGGGGCACATCTGACTGGTAAGGGGGATTAGGGAGGTATAGAGTCTCAAAGCCGTCGTCAACGACTATGTCGAATAGGGGCATATTGGTTAAAGACTCTAAAACGACTCGATTTTTAATCTCTATATTGAAAAAGGGCACATCTAATGGTAAGGGGGATTTGGGATGTATAAAATCTCATCAACCGTCGTCAACGACAAAGTCGAATAGGGGCACGTCTACCGAGTAGGGTCGAGATAAGGAAATATAGAGTATCTATTAGCTCTAATAATCGAAGCCGCCTTTTAGATTTAGAGTGCGAAATCCTGGTTATCGAACGGCGGAAACCTAGACGCCAGGCGCGCAAAAGAGCCCGGAGAGCTCCCGGAGGCCTCCATAGCTAACAGCCTTTTGCGGATGGCAGATGAGAAGATATACAGACATTTTGAACGGCCGTGAGCGTCCATGTCAAAAGGGGATACATCTGCTGGTGGAAGGGGTAGGGAGGTACAGAGTCTTGTCGGCCGTCGTCAATGTCGAAGTCGAATGGGGGCACATTTACGGGGCAGAGTAAATGTAAGGAGGCATATAGTCTTGACTAACAGCATATTGAACGGAGGTAATGAAGATCGTAGGCTGGCGCCTGGAGAGCTCCTGGAGGCCTCTGGGACTAGCAAATTTTTGTGGATGGCAGATTTAAAACATGGAGATGGAGAGGTACAGATACTCTTCAACGGTCGTTAGCATCCCATGTCGAGTAAGGGTATATCTAAAAAGAAAGCTCTGATTTAGACATGCGACTTGTACAACGTGCCAAATTCCAGATGCCGAGTGGAAATCATCAAGAGCACCTGGCACCTGGAGAGCCTCCCGGACGCCTCCATGGATAAAAGCTTTACGCGGATGGCAGATAGAAAGGTAGAGACGCGGAGATAAAAAGACTCTTTAACGGTTTGTCAGAGTCTATGTCGAAAAGGGGCCTTCTTATTTTCAAAAGGAGGCTTTCTTGTCAAGTCGAGGGGCAACAAGAAACAGAAGGTGGTGGGTACGCGGAAGTTGTAGACTCTGCTTGGTCCAACTTGATTCCATCGATAGATGTCTGATGGCTAGAATTGAAAATCTCCAGGCGTCGTTAAATATCTCCCAACATCTCCCGGACGCCTCCATAGCTTACAGCTATGACCAAATTTCAGATAGAATGGTGGAGATGTGGGAGGTACAATATGTCAATCGATAGATATCTGATAGCTTGAAATGGGATTATTGGGCGCCGGTAGACAGCTTCTGGAGGTCTCAAGGAGGAAGGGCTTTTACCAAGTGGCAGATAAAAGGCCGGAGATGTAGGGTATACAAAGTATTGTGTTGGTAACTACTCAACCAAAGTCACGTGTATTGGTTATCACAGTACCAAGTATGTGGCGCGAGCTAGCTCGCGCCACATCACTCTCCGTCTCCTTTGTATATACACTTCGATAGCCCCCTTGAATGAACAATCAAGACAACCAACACGAATCCAAAGACATACAGAGGCTCCACTGTCCACCATCGACAGCGGCGAGCTTTGTGTCAAGTGATTCGTGAGTGTCTAGTCACTATCTACTTCTATGCATAGAAAGGTTTCCCGACATATTGGTCGATAGATGTCTGATAGCTTGAAATGAGATTTGCCGGCGCCGCTGGACAGCTTCCGGACGTCTCCAGGACGAACAGCCTTTACCAAATGGCAGACATTACGGTTGAGATGGGGAGTTGCAGAGGCCCTTTGACACAAGGGGGAAGTGGTGGGTACGCTGGGGTCGTAGACCCAGCTTAGCACCAGCATAAAACAATAGTATAATGTCACGAAAAAAAGAAGCTCCAAGTTAGAGATGTAAGAGATACAAAGTGACAATCAACAGATGTTTGATAAATAGTATTGAAATCTCCAGACATCGCTGGAGAGTTCCCCGAGGCCTTTAAGGCTAACAGCTTTTACTGGATGGCACAAAGAAGGGTAGTAATAGGAAGATGTAGAGCCTATCTAACAGTCGTCAGCATCTTGATCCACTCGAGGCTTTCCTTGCTTTGGCTGAATATGCCAATGTCATCAACGTGGATGGTGAGAACAAAGAACGAACGACGGAGACAAGTCCGGTTGCTTCGACTCAGAACAATTTAGAGACGAAAGCAGCGTTTTCTTACGATCTGTTTGAACCGATTCATACGGGAAAGCTCTGCCACCGATCAGGGACATCTATCGGACTATCTCTGGAAGTTTTCGAGGACCTGAATACTTTTTAGAGTTCAGACATTGGCGTGAGATGACATCGTAGGAATCAAGACTTTGGGTTCAGAGGTTCCAGCTATCGGGTCAGTGTCAGTCCCTATGGCGGCTTCAAGGAGACGGAGACGTACTTCTTCTGGTGGCTGTATTTCATTCTCGATTCTATGGTGATCTACTGCGATTAATGTGGGTACAAAGAAGATTCATTGCGTATGGCTTACCTCCAGTCGCTCGTTTGGTAGGATATTCAAAGAGGATAGGGAGAACTGGGGCCCATCTGTGAAAACCTCAGACTTGCAAAGCGCGGAGTACCGTTGATGTTGTGACATGTGCAACAAAGGGAGATCAAAAAGGTACTTGAGAATTTCATCTGCGCTTCTCAACCAGAAAAGCCGACAATGTGAAAACAGCGGGATGATACACGACATGAAAATAGACGGTTCATCGGCTTTGAACTGTTGTACAACCTCTCTCTGCTCTCCGAGGTGAGCATAACAGTATTTCCGCAACTTGTTGAAAGTGTTCCTAATTTACTTGCGATTTCTATGAGATCATACTTGATCTTTCTCATCTGTGCAAGCTCTTATTTACCTTCTCGAGGAAGGACCAGCTAGACAGTGGAGACTGAACTGACTTCGTGACAAGCAAAGTCCAGCCCAGCAGTCTCTTCGTTTTTGCAAACAGATCATGGGGTCTATCTCATCCACCACCTGTGCTGGGCCTGGCAGCTAGGGTTGTTGAGCAACTAAGCTAAGAGGTATCAGATACAGCATTTGTCCATATACTCTTCAACCACCACTAGCCTCCCTCAGGACTCCCACTCCACCAGTACCACCAGCCACAACAAACATCTCGCTCCTTCCCCCAATCTTCGGCAACCACCTGACAACCCAGAGCGGCTTTTCACTCTCCCCGTGGGTCACCACGCAAGTTCTCGTTCCGACATTCCATACCTTCGCCCTACCATCAAAGCCTCCGCTGAGAAGGTACTCGCCCGTCGAATTGAAATCAATGCTGAGGATCCAGGCGCTGTGGCCAGCGAGATTCGCGACTTGCTCGCCGGAGGAGACTTCATAGAGGGCGATAGTGCGGGAGTCGCCAGCGGCTGCGAGAAGGGTGGTGTGGGGAGAGAAAGCGACGCTACGGACGGGCCTGAGGAGAGAAGGCAACGAGTGGAGGAGTCGGCCTGTGTCATTGTTGAAGATGTAGAGACTGCCATTTTCATGGCCAGAGGCTGTGAATCGGCCGTCTGCCGACTGAGGAAGGGGGTTAGTTATGTCTTTTACTTTCGCAGGGTATACTCACAATGTCAATGCACATGCCCCAGCTACCTTTGGTCTCGTATTCCCTAATTCGCTTTCCCGCGTCCGACCCTTCGAGTTCCCAGACGTTTATACGTCCATCATGTGTGGTGCTCGCAAGAAACCGCCCATTATAACTTAAAGCCACCGCCCACGCCTCGCCAGCCTTCTTGGTCGTCTTCCCATCAAGCGGCATGTCCAGCTCAATCATCTCTTCGATCCATGTCTCGTCCGCCGTATAAGCCCACAGCTTGACCTCCCCGCCAAACCCCACAGAAGCGGCACGACGAAACGTCTCGCGCGCAACTGCGATATGATGGCATCCTAGAGCATGTGCCGCTTTCAACTCTTGTAGTTTCGCAAATTCCTTGCCTTGCTCGTTGCTCTGACCGCCTGCGCCATCTATTGCGGTTGTTGCAGCTTTTGCTGGTGACGTCGTTGAGGGCGCGGAAGGATTTGTCGGGGGGACTGTGCTGTGGATCTGGATGGTCGAGCTGCCGCTGCCTGTGAGGATTGAGGAGGGAGTCGGGGCAAGAGCGAAGATGTCGGTTGGGTGGATAGATTCAAGAGTGTGGAGAGTGAGGTATTGTTTCGACTGTGTTGAGGTGTTAATTCTCCACTGAGGGCTTCCGAGTGAGGATAAAACTACCATGTTGAAGCCGTACTAATAGCGTCTTGATTAGCAACGTGGTATGGGCTCGCTTGAAAATCTGGTCTCAAATCTGGTCTCTCCAGAGGTCGTTTGGGCGGAGACCTGATTTTCTGAAGTGGGAAGTGGGGAGGACGCGACGGGCCTTCGCGGCGAAGCGCGAGATCACGTTACAAGTCTCGACGTGTACCTTAAGTTTGACGTAGGTAGGTAGTGCTCAGTTGCGCATACAGGAAAAGAGAGCAAATCTCTGCAATTGGGGTATATTTGTGCTGCACTCCAGTTCGTACAGCCATATGGACAAGCGAGGATGTTTGGATTTGTCTCCTGACATTTGACTCCTCTACCTCCCCATCCCATAATCATTTATTGCATCGTCCCATGGAAGATATTTATAGTGTACACATGCGCTTTCGAGATCCTTATGCTAGCTGTCCTTGATGGCGACATATACCCTCCGTCAAAGATTGTTGTACAGTGCCATGTTATAATTCGCACCAGAGAACTCCAGTCATGCTTCCTCAAACGCCCCAACTGCCCGGAAGCAAACAATAAATCGACCTTTAACGGTGGCCTTTCCACTCCCATTGCTTCTTTTCCTTTCTGGCTATGCCTGGCACGTTGACATTGCTCAGCTTTTTCTTGATAGCTGCACAGACGACGTTAGTGCATCGGGTTCTACAAAGACGCCTCATAACAAGAGATGATGCATACCAATAACACAGTATGGACACAGGATGTGAGCCCGTTTCGCCCTTCCGCAGCCAGGACATCTTGTCAATTCTGTCACGTCCTTCAAGCCCTTGTTTGCATTCTGCCTATGCCTCCTCTTCATATGCGACACCTTCTTCTTTGGTACAGCGCGCAGGACCGAGTCCCATATTTCGCCGAGAAGGGTGGTGACCGAAATTATGGCCCCGGTAGGATATCTCAGTGCAGCTGATGGGATGGGAATTGGGATCCGAAAACGGAGGATGGGCGCTCGGAAGGGCGCCGCATTGACTAGTGGCGAGAGGAGGTTCTGGAGGGGAGACGAGGATAGTTGGCGGAGGGCCATATTGACGGAGTGGCAGGCCAATGGATGATGTGGGTAGTGGGGCGGCTGTTTAGAAGCTGTTCTGTGTTGTCGGACTCGGATGTCAGTTTTTGGTGGTGAGTTCGCGCTGGAAGTGACCTTTCCTGTTTGGGTTAGAGCGGTCCAAAACCCCTTTCCGCGGTCGAACGTCGCGACGGTCTCGACAGAAAGTGCCGCCCTCAACATCCACGACACCACAGTCCACAACCACTTCCCCCTTCTCGCTTCTTCTCACAACAGAGAGAATCCCCCCAACCCGTCCACATCCTCTCATCATCCTCCTCGCGCGGAACAATGGCCACCATGGCGCAGCCCCAGTCCAATCCTGTCTACCCCAAGAGCCACGTTGGTTTCGACAGCATCACCTCCCAGATTGAAAAGAAGCTGTTGAAGCGCGGTTTCCAATTCAACATCATCTGTGTCGGTATGGCATCTTTTTCTGCCCTGTTCATGCTCATCTAACAGGACTCGCAATGTAGGCCAGACGGGACTCGGAAAATCCACCCTCATCAACACCATCTTCGCATCCCACCTTATTGACAGCAAGGGTCGCTTCATGCCCGACGAGCCCATCCGCAGCACCACCGAAATCCAGGCTGTTTCCCACATCATTGAAGAGAACGGTGTGCGTCTGCGCCTCAACATCGTCGACACCCCGGGCTATGGTGACCTGATCAACAATGACCGCTGCTGGGACCCCATCGTCAAGTACATCAAGGATCAGCACAGCGCATACTTGCGCAAGGAGCTGACCGCCCAGCGTGAACGCTACCTCCAGGACACCCGCATCCACTGCTGCTTGTTCTTCATCCAGCCCTCCGGCCATGCGCTCAAGCCTATTGACATCGTCGTGTTGAAGAAGCTCAGCGAGTTTGTCAACGTCGTGCCTGTCATTGCCAAGAGCGACAGCTTGACCTTGGAAGAGCGCGCTGCCTTCAAGGAGAGGATAAAGGAGGAGTTCGCCTTCCACAACTTGAGGATGTACCCATACGACAACGAAGAGCACGACTCCGAGGAAGTTGCGCTCAACACGCAGATCAAGGTATGGACCTGCGTATGTGAACTTTAGAGTCTAGCTAATACCACATCAGAGCATCATTCCTTTCGCCGTCGTTGGCTCTGAGAAGACCATTGTGGTTGGTGGCAAGCAGGTTCGCGGTCGTCAAAACCGCTGGGGCGTTATCAACGGTATGATTCCTCCGAGGTCCAGATCTGAACGATACTAACTGTCGCCTAGTTGAGGACGAGAACCACTGCGAATTCGTCTACCTGCGAAACTTCCTCACCCGAACCCACCTGCAAGACCTGATCGAGACCACCTCCCAGATCCACTACGAATCCTTCCGCGCCAAGCAATTGCTTGCGCTCAAGGAACAATCCGCTGGAGGTGCACAGACAGGCTCGAGGCCAATCAGCCCAAGCGCGGACCGAGAATTGAGTAGGAACTCTCACCGTGTCACCATGAACGGCTATTAGAGCTTCAGTATATACTATTCGGGGTGTGTGGTGGACCTTCATATCTTACTCAATCGGCATACCCGTCGTAATCTTTCCTTCTGTTGCGCGACGCTGACTGAGTGGTTTTGCAGCAGCCTCAAGCGGACGGAATATCGGAAGGCGAGCTAGTGCCGGATGGCGCGCCGACTGGACCATGGGAAATGGCCATGCCGTTCCACCTGGTGCTCTCGGTCCCGTCAACCACCACCCCCACCTATCGATGCCAGTTCCCTTGCCTCATGTCTCTGTTGGAAACGTCGTCGGCTCCGGTACTGGATCTCTCGGCCACCGCAATGGGCGGAACAGCGAGGGCTGATCTTTCACCATGGTATATGCTTGTCCCTTCGCCTTTCTCTCTTGTGTCTTGAATCCAGAAATCCCCTGTTCATTTGTTTGCCCACCATACTTGCAGGGAGTTGAGGTGGGAGGTGCGGTGGACGTGGAAAACTATCAGCTTCTCTTATTCCCCCGTTCATATTCGTTCCATCCGCAGAGGTCCTTTCCCTCTGTTTTCTTCTCTCAATTGCGATTAGGGCAAAAAGCGAACTTTACTTCCCCCTTTTCCTCTTAGCGGGCATCTAGTGAAGATGAGGGGAGTAGACGTTGTTTTGGTCGTGGGAGCGAGCTTAGGAAGAATGTAATAATGCGTATAATCTTTTCTTCTTCGTTCGCTGGAGTCCACCAGCCCATCCTTTGGGCTTTCAAGACGTTCACTCAGTCGCGACCCTAATGGTTGTCTCTTCACGAGGGATGAGAACCTGGTGGAACTGGTGTCACGTGACTTTTTTGACGCCGCTCCATGCTCCTAACGGCCGACCTTCGGATTGGAAATTTAGCTTCAACCAGTAGGCGAAACCCTTCTCGCGGTTTCCGCAGAATGTTTCTTTGAGTGATAGGTCTTTCTTAGAGAGCTTGGGACGTCAGCTTGAGGGCGAATGTCAGGGGTAAATGCTAGAATACGATCCGCAGAAAGAGTGTATACATTACTTTAACGGAAGAAATTTCTATCTTGAGAAGAGACGAAATTTCGCTTGATCTGCCCGATATGGTCGCTGGTGGTGACGGACCAGGGGTGTAGTGGTGGCATGATTTGTGGGTGATGTAAGGAGATGCGCTGGAGTGGTGCTTTATGAGATGCGCTGGGAAGAGGGAAAGAGGGGAGTGGATAACACCGGACGTGACCTGGAAATGGGGAGATCAGACTGGGAGCAATGGATCTGTCTTGTGGTAGGGTTCAAAGAAAGCAAATATTCCTTCTATTGTGAGAAGCTACTCGAGTGCAGCATTTCTACAGTGACGTGCTTTCAGATACGTAGGTTGAACACGGTTGTTGATATAGTGAAATATCCCCTGAAGTTGCTTCGACTACCTGAGTGCTCATGTGACAGATTGTCACCTGACTGGACCCGAAGGATTTTAGCAAACAGATATCGCCGCTGATTCTTTACTACTAGACCAAAAGTGATGATACCCTGCCAGTTGTAAAGCTTCGCACAGCGTTGAGGCTGAACAATTGGAACGTTGCCTTGAGGTTTTCCTTGGAAGTCATGTAGAGTCTAAGCGGCAAGCGGAAAGGGACGTTGGCGATACCACGTCCTCTGCTCCCAGATATCGTAAGGTTCTCTTCCATGTCTATCTGGTAAGATCCCAACAACACAGTGTTTGTTATATCCCCCGAAGCTCCTGAAGGATCTCGTTTCGAGGCGCCCTGACGCCACCACGCAGGCAGCTGCACAAGAATGCAATCCAGCTGCCAAGGCCCGCCTGGTGCGTTCAAGGCATCAGTCTCATTGACTCAGCCTCTTGATCGCAGCTCGCACTTAAGATCTTTTAATTTCCAGCCAGCTATCTACTCTGCTTCATTCAGTTCCTCGTTTCTCTCAATTTCCAAAGTCAGTCTGTCAAAATGAGTTCCAGCGCGGCTACCCTCCCCCAAGGCGAGTTCATGGCTGTGGTATCCAGCGCAACCGCCGATGAGAAAGTCAAGAGTGGAAGCGAAGGAGGAGACTCGGAGGCATTTGTCGATGTCACAGCAGCCGAAACGAGCGAGGAGTCCAAGAATGAAAAGTCGACTGACTCCACCCCCAGCGAACCTTTGGCAGAGCCTGGCATGAAATGCGAGACCAAGCGCCAATACGAGGTTGTCGAAAAGGGAACCAAGGAAGTTACATGGGTCGACGACGTGCCAGAACGGTTCAAGGACCTTGATTCTGCAGATGACGAAGCCAAGCGAGCTCAGTATGCCGTCCTCCTCCGAACACGTCTCGTCGAAGGCAAGCAAAAGTTGCACAGCATTGTCGTCCAGAGTCCCTACCTCCGTAAAGCTCTCCAGGACCTACTCATCGGATATCCTGGCCTTGCGCTGCAGAAAGACCCTCTCGAGTTCGTCTCTCCGTTCAAGGCTTTCGTTCATCGATGGGATGATTTCATCAAGATCTGCGACAGTCACGGTGTTGAAGACACCGATGGCCACTTCCAACTTCTCCGTTCGATACTCGAGCCGGAAGTCAAAGCTTCCTTCATATCGCTTCGCAACTTTACCGCGCCCCATGGTGCTATTGACTTTGACCAGCTCTGGATGCTGTTTCCACCAGGAGCACTGCTCTACTCCTCCCAGCACGACAGCACGTTCAAGCTGAAGAAAGCCGAGATTTATGTTGACCAAACCAAGCAGCGGACATACTACCTTCTCCACTGCTACTATGTGGACTGGAACGGAAAGCGGTACGGTCGCCGTGTGGATATACTTGCCATTCCAGAGTACGACGGCAGCGAACGTGTTCTAGATCTCCCTGCCTATCCCCTCGAAATGCATCCCTCGACAGAGCTCATCCGAGAAACACTCGTTGAGCGTGGTCGCAGGTTCGAATCATTCGCAGGAGTACTCTACCGAGCCTACGATGGGATTGCCGTGGACAAAGGATCTTCCCCTCCACAGCGGAAACACATCAAAGGCCGCATTGTCATCGACGCGGAACTGTACGAACAAAACAATGCAAACCAAACAACATTGATGGAACCCCTCCGACGCACAAAAATGCGTCTCGAGCCGGTCAGTGGTTTCGACAACAACGACATTCCACCTTCATTCCCTCCTGCAGACATCTACGACTTCCGCTTCGACCAAATCCAAAACGAAGCCATCGCTTCCGCAGACGACGCCAAGTCCGGCGACAAGATTGAACTGACTGAAGAAGAACTTTTGATCTGCACGTCGACGCTTAAAGGCTACTCGCTCCGCACCAAGGAGTGGCTTGAATTCGACGTGGCACCTGTCCTTGATATTCAATTCAGCAATAATGCTTGGGAATCACTTGCACTTGACAATGGATACAAGAAGATGCTGCTCGGTTTCGCTAAGAGCCAGTCCAATATCGGGAACGAGTTCGACGATGTGATCGAAGGCAAGGGCAAGGGCATGATTCTCCTCCTCGAAGGACCTCCTGGCGTGGGTAAGACCCTGACAGTCGAGTCTGTCGCCGAGGAGATGCGTGTGCCACTGTATACGATCGCGGCCGGGGAGCTGGGAACCGAGTCATGGGAGGTGCAGAATCAGCTTCGACAAGCATTTGACATTGCAGCCGCGTGGAAGGCGGTTATCCTTCTCGACGAGGCGGACATTTTTCTCGAGAAGCGCACCTTGAACGATATTCGCCGCAACCAGCTCGTCTCGGTCTTCCTGCAGCATCTGGAGTACTACCAGGGGACGATGTTTTTGACGACCAACCGCGTCGAGTGCATGGATCCGGCGTTCCAGTCGCGGATCCATCTCACGTTGCCGTACCAGAATCTCACACCCGAGTCGAGGGCGAAGGTCTGGAAGGGCTTTTTCAAGAATCTGAGCGTTGATACTTCAGACATGACAGAGGAGTATGTACGCAAGCTGGCTGAGGAGGACTTGAATGGAAGGCAGATCAAGAATGCGGTGAAGATGGCTCAGTTGATGTCGGCGGCGGAGGAGCGGGAGAAGTTGGAGCAGGCGGATGTGGACCACGTGCTCGATGTGATGAACAAGAACGGTTCATGGGATCCGGAGAGGTCCGCTTTGGGGGGTGCAAGTAAGGAGATCGTCATCTGTACGCTTGCGACAAGTGCTGACGGTATTAAGGTGACCCCTGAGGAAATCAGGAATCTGCAGATTGAGGATCCGAGAGATGTTGAGAGGTTTGTGAGTGAGGTGGACAAGATTGCGAATGGGGAGGCCTGGCGGTCGGATATGGAGGAGACATCGACTGGGTGGGAATACCGCGGCATTGTGGGTACGGAGGATGCGACTCCATGTAGTGAGGGTGGCGAGGAGGATGTTTGATCGATATGTGATCTACCTTTTCGTGCG
This sequence comes from Aulographum hederae CBS 113979, assembly GCA_010015705.1. Classification (NCBI taxonomy): domain Eukaryota; kingdom Fungi; phylum Ascomycota; class Dothideomycetes; order Aulographales; family Aulographaceae; genus Aulographum; species Aulographum hederae. Next base: position 492,576 of record ML977140.1, on the reverse strand, counting down.
TATATATCGCGAGTGATTCCAATTCCATCTGCCCGCTTACCCAAGATATCAACGCCAAACTGTATATAGCAAGCGACCAAGTACTTTACTGTTTCGCCTTCCCGTTCTTGATAGCAACCACATCATCGCCATCGGACCCACTAGACCGACTCCTCGACCCGCTCTCACTCCCCCCAGTCCTCCCCCTCTCCTGCGCACGAGCCCACCTCTCCCCCCTCCCCACATAATGACTCCAACTCAAAAACGCACTCGCAACCACAATAAACGCCGTCACGCCGCCAAAAACCCACCAATTCCTGCCCGCGAAATAAATGCGCCTCTCGACGCGCTTGGCCAGCCATCGCACGACAGGCGTGACGAGGTTGCGGCGCTCGGCCTCGAGGTCCGGGTTCAGGGTTATGAGGAGGCCGAAGAGGGAGGTTAGGATGAGGGAGAGGAGGATGATGGTGAGGACTTGGATCCAGGCGAGGAGGATGGCGATGTTTTTTGTGGTTTCGAGGACTACGAAGCCGGCGGCGACGAGGGGGGTGACTTGGTCGAAGGCGGCGTTTATTTGGCGGGAGTAGGGGATGCCCATTTTGGGGTCGGGCGTGTTCGAGGCTCTGACTCTGTCGAGTACTTGTGGTGGTTGGAGATGCCGATGTGGACCGGATGTTCCGTGTTTCGAGTTTTCGGCGGCAGTGGTGGGTGTTGGTGGTAGTGGTGGTGGTGATGGTTGTGTAATATTAGGCCTTTTGATGTTTGGATGAGCGGTCCCGCCGCGGATACCGTGAGGAATCCAGGAGATATGATCTGAGGGGTAGGAGCTGGTGATAGATAAAACAGACGCTTGGATATAGAACGAAGAAGAAGAAGAAGAAGACGCTGGAATTACAATTGAATGTACAATAAGGATACACGCTAGAAGTACAGACAAGTCAGAAGAGTAGATAGGAAAAATAATGAACGGAGGGCGGAGGAAAGGAAGAAGAGAAACTTAACGAAGTGTTCCGCCCCGTCTATAAAAAAAAATGAAGATGTGACGTGGTTGCTGGGCGTGGCCATCATGACGGCATGAATTGGGGGCGCGCTGAGCTTAGTCACCCCTCGTGGTTCAGGTGGCTGTGGTGTGGTGTGGGTGTGGCATTCTAAATCCATTTCACCTCGGAGATCTCTCCTCTTCTCTCTCACCCATCTATCTTATCACCAACCGCAGCTCCGAGCGTCTATCACTATCAAACGGATCTCCTGCCGGGAGGAAATCCCATCAAGTTGGCAAGGCTGAGGAACTTTGATGAGCAACGTGCCGGAAAAGCTTGTTCGGACGTTCAGGTACGTACTCTACCGAGGGTGACAACCTCGGGGGTTAGCTGAGTATATTGGCTGCTAATTGTACGGGCACGAAGGCTGCGAATGCACTCGTACTACCTTTTCCCATATCCGGTTCCATGCGGCTCCTTGTAGTGTATCAATGCATCATTGCCGATCTCGTGGCAGTTCAGTCTCAGGGTGACAGTCCCGCTGATTATTAGGCCCTCGGGCTGCCTTCAAAACATCATGTCGCGAAGACCAAGAAAAGACTCGGGGGGAAGTATATCGGTAAAGATCATGGCAGAGTCAGATGTGTCTTCTTCAGTTACAGGTATACTTCTTCTCTGGTTTCCAATTTTTACATTGCGCGTTCCTCGTTACCTTGCTTGGCTTCCCCTGTCAGAATCTCAGCTTAATGCGCACTTGATCTCCTTGATCTCCAGTCAAAGCAATCAATACACTCAAGAGGCACGGCTAAACACTATGTATGCTCCTGGGGAAGCCCGCAAGAAGTAATTCTTCTCAGATCATTGAAGGATGGTCTCGCTCTTAGTATGCTTAGGGCACAACTGCACAGCTCGAAGGAATGGTTTCCGAGTCACGGGTGGTGTGTTTTAATATATGCTCACATCTTGACTTGACTGCATTGGTGGCATCTTGCCCTGCAACAGCTCCCACAATATATTGTTTTCTCCGTGTTGAGAAAAGGTCCCCCCGCTATCATTCGCACAAATCATTCGGATGAACTCCCGAGTTTCAGATTTATACCCACGATCACTCGCGGATGCTCGGAGCGCTCAGCTTGCCGACCGATGAGTACACTATTCATCATGCTGCCGATGGTATTTCAAACATATGTAGGAATTCAAGTCGAGTTCTGTGTCCTCTGTTTCGCACCATCGCCTAGACGCTCGTTTTTTTGTTTCACTCTTTTCGCTCTTTTCATCATGAAGGCATCAATTCTTCTCTTTCCCGTACTGGCGTCTGCCGCTGCTGTGCAGTATGAGAGGAGGCAGTTTGCTCAGAAGTTCCCACTGGCTGGTGTTAAAAAGATGGAGCCTCGATTGAACAAGGAGGCCGAGAGGATTATGGTCACTTGGGGACCCTATGACCTCCTTCCCAGGAGTGTGAGCCGGTAGATTTCCATTGACTTGTCTCGTCCTGACATTCTCTAGGCCAAAAAGACTAGCATCATGCCAAGCATGGATCCAAACGGTCAAGCATTCATCGCGACATTCGACGATGGATTCTGTGAAGACTGCTCCGTCCTCCAAGGCCAAGTTGGAATTCAGTTCGCCAGCAACGGCACGGAAGCTGATGTCAAACATGGCGTCTACACTCACCACATTGATACCATCATCAACAAGGGCAACAAGAACTGGATCTCGTTCTGCGACTCGGCAAAGAACAACAGCATCTCCGGCTTTGGAAACTTGCTCGACAACATCAACGTGCCCATGACGCCTTTCCTCATGATGGGAGACGACAACGGCAACACACCAACGCAGTACACTTCTTCGGACGGCGAATTCAAGAGCGGCTTTTACGTCCCTAAGGGCGCCAACATCGCCGCGTCGAGCGAGGTGGTCAACTACAGCGAAGACACTATTCCTTTGTATCTGTACATGGACCTCGAGTACATGCCTGGAAAGTACGGCTCGGACGCGAAGACCATGCTCCTATCCGTGACGGGATGTGGCGGCCGCAAAATCGCGCTCAACCATGACGGCCCTACCCGGACGCAGAGCGAGGCCTTCAAGATCCTTGAAGATGGATATATCATCAACGGGAGTAAGTGAATATGCTGCTCTGACTTCATCGACGTCGCATACTAACATGCCCACCCAGAGGGCCATCTCCACGACGGCGGCGTCTCGATGGAAATGCTCGTCAACGGAAAATCCGTCTGCGAATCCAAAGCTACCTACGGCGGCGACAAGGGCACTCTGACGGTCGACGGCAAGAAGTGGGAGACCATCAGCGCCATGACGGATTGCGGCAAGCCGATTCCGGTCAGGAAGGGCGATGCGCTTAGTGTTGCCGCAACTTATGATTTGAAGTTGCATCCGCAGTAAGTACTAACTTTTCATGTCTCATCATAGACGAGCCTTTGGATTCTTTCCAATTTGTTTGGAGATGTTGAAGATGAACTCGACTGACACGTTTTACAAGACGAACGCAAGGACATGGCGAGGAGGCCGGTGTGATGGGTATGTGGGACTTGACGTTCGCGGAGTCTATGGGGCCCATTCCCAGTAAAAGCCTGCGCAGCGCGGAGTTTCTGTAAGAATTTGTGGCTGGGTAAGAAGTTGATTACTGTGTTGCGATGAGCTATGTAGTCAGTTTTACAGTACTGGACGGAGACGATTATCGGAAGGAAGACTAGCTGGCCATATGCCTTTATCAACTTACCTGCCTCCCAATCGCAACATTTACCCCTGAAAAGGGGTTGAAGTTGTTCGCATTCCACCGACTGTCACGTGACTAAGGCTTGCCAGCCCTTAGGTTCTTCATGTAATACTATCTCGCAGTCCGAGAAACCTCCATGGATGTGTCCTGTTTTTTCCCCTTACGACTTCGGTGACATCAAACTTCTGGTTCAATCTTGGTCCACGAGATCATTCCATCTATTGCCATCCACCACCATCATCTCAGGAACTCCTACCCGATTGGGAATGGGCACACCAAAACAAGATTCGTGGATGGGGAAGCTTTTCAATCTCTGCATTTCTAAGCCATCAAACATATCGACCTACGAATCACTTTCGCGAAAATTATGATGTCAATCAACCCGAAAAGTCGCGTTGGAATTGACCTGGAAATTGTTGGTGAAATCACCTGCAGATGTCCCTCAAGATCATCTCAGGAACTCTTTCCCAAAGCGGTTACTTTAGCAAAGCGGCAAGCTAGCAGCAGACAGGGCTGGGATGGCACGGCCTGCCGCTCAGCCGCGCTAAACTGCATGCGGTAATAGTTGAGTTGCTTCCGAGTCGACCCCGGATTTGACAGCGTAGAGGTTGAATCTGGATATAATTTTTTGGGATTGCACACCACGATAGCTGTTTTGCCGGTTACTTCTCGGAAACAATGCTGGGGGATGAGCAAGCATGGTAAGGTTTACTCATCAGGGACCCTTAGCATGTTGTTCTGCGAGCCAAGTTATGGAGATTGGTATTTAAAGTCGACCGGATCGCATCCTTTTCCCTTCTCCCCATCTTCATCTTCACAGCCAACAAGTCTTCTACTACATCAGCTTGTCCCAGCAACTCTGTCAACTGTAAAATACAATTTCCAAAGACCAATCGAGACTTGAAAACCGCAATGTCCACACACAGGACCGCCGCAGAGGCCGCCGCCGCCGACAAGTCCAAACCCTACTTCCCTCTCGCCAGCGTCACCCAAGACGGCTACTCCAATGAAGAAGAAGCGACCGCGACATGTTTCTGCGGAACGGTGCAACTAGCATTCGTAAGTCCCATCCGCACACCTCAGCCAACCAACCTCCAAATTAACTCTCCCCTAGCCCACCAAAGCCCCCGGCCTCGTCGACAGCTTCATCTGCAACTGCACCGACTGCCACAAGCTGACCGCGAGCATGTTCGGCGCGAATTTCGTCGTCAACGACGACTATCTCAAGCACCTGCGCGGCGAGTCCAACCTGACGCAGTGGAGCAACTCGACCACCATCGGCACGCCGAATACCATGGTCAACTTCTTCTGCAAGACGTGCGGCTCGCTGCTGTATCGACGCGGGACGGGCTTTCCGGGGCATAGCATTTTGAGGATTGGGACTGTGGATGACTTTCATCTGATGGAGACGGTGTTGAAGCCGAGGGTGGAGCAGTTTACCAAGGATAGGGTTAGTTGGTTGAAGGGTGTGGAGGGCATCTTGCAGGTTGAGGGGTATCATTATGGGTGACGCCAGAGAAGGAAGACGCGGGTGCAGCAGAAATTGTAATGGATGTGAAGAATTGGCGGTAGGAGAGAAAAGAAAGGGAATTTAGTGATAACGTCACCGATTTAAATGAAAGTTCATAACCTTGAGCACTCTGTGCAATTGAGTGCTGGGAATGGCTCTCGACATGATAACTGTATCTTCGAACAGCGGAACAGTCCGCTTTTGTCCGATTTGAGGATGAACGGACGGGTGCCGACGATCTCCAAGTCACATTCACAAGCCCTTCCTAACAGCACTCTTGAACGGCCATATCTGCACCTTCTCCCAATCCCAAACCTCCCCAGTGGTATAAACGTCCTTCTTCAGCCTCTCCAAAACCTCCTCCTTCGTCGCCGCGACAGCAACCATGGCACTGCCGAGCATATCGGGTGTCTCCCCTGGCTTGGGTACTTCTGACATGAAAGCGCCGCCGAGTACCCAGAGGTCGTCGCCGGCTTTGTTATCGGCAAGGACGTTTGCAAGATGATCACTGGTGGGCGGGTTGAGCGATGGCGGTCCTTGTGGGAAGAGGAGGACTTCTTACGGGCGAACTTTCAGACGGCGCTCAAGAGCTCCGGGTTGGTCTGGGAGAATGACGAGCCATTCGAACTTGGCGGGTGCGGAGGACATTGCTCTCGAGGTTACTGTGGTAGGGGAAGAGATTGGACAGAGCCGCGTTCGAGCAGTCGGCCGATGCGAGGTCAAAGGTGAGCAAACGGCAATTGGTCGTGGAGTCCGTAGTAGTCGGATGGAGTACATAGAGCAGCCGAGAAGATGAGGTGAAGGGAAAAGAAAGATGAGCAAACAGTATAAGTCCGCAAAGCCGACGCGAAAGGCGAGCCTGGAAAGTGGGGGAACTTCGGCCCTCGTCAAGCTTGGGAATTAGCAAGTGCGCCCTACCTTTGACTGATGGGGTATTACTTGAGCCTGTGTGAGATGCTCTGATGGGGAGACTCTTCAGGGCAGTCAAAAGCAAAGTTTGATGGCTTCGGGGTCGAGCGAAGGTTGACCACGTCTTGTCGTTGGATACGGCAGTTACAGCTCGTAAGGATTGTGTGGAAGGTGGAGCGGGAATTGTGGCCTTGGAGCCTCAGGGCGGACTGGGCGGAGCGGAACCCAAAGCCGAGGCTGACGTCAGCACATCCCCTCCGACTGTGCCGACCTCTCGGAACGCTCGACTTCATATTCAACTTCCAGCTGGAGGACTCCCTCTACATCCCCTAGGTCATCCCGTCTTCAGCCTCCTTACAACAAGACCGTGAAGTACGAGCTCAGGGCATGATATCATCATCATCATCATCATCATACGTACCTTTGCGACCGAAGAAATCTCGCCTTGGTTGCTGATTTCAGAATTCCCTTTGAAAATATCCCGAAACATGATCCTTTCACACCTTCGATGGGCTGAATGCGACGGGCACCGCATACAGCAGCTGAAGCTTCTACTAGGCCTCGAAACTGACTTGGGAATCTGAATCCGAGTGAAATCCAGATGTTGTAGGATTTCTGCAGTGTCCGGTCTCGATAGAGCAGCATCGCTAGACTGACTACACATTTCACTCAAACATGTACCGTAACATACAAACATTCGGAGACCGCTGACGAGATCTAGACGCCATCGCTATCCCACAAACCTTCTCCAATGTTCTCTCTTGACATCGTTGTGACGCCGTCGCGGTTCGGGGTACATTGTGTCAGCCTGGATATCCCGGCCCTGAAACGACCGAGCTGACTTCACGTGCTCACGACGATTCCGAGGCGAGCATCCAGGGGTCACCTTTAGGAGGCTCTCGGGGAGACCAGGTCGTTCCACTCAGGCGGGTGCTTCATCCAACCCATAGATTCACCGCGGAGCAACTCCCTGTCCACGATCGGTACGTACCCTCCACGTCCTTGACGTAAAGGTAGGATGGATCGATCTGTTTCGTCCAGGGCTGTTTCTTTTGCTTCATTGGCCATCCAACTCGCCATATTTGCGTGTCTCTTCTTGCCGCTACTCGTTGCCGCACAAATGGCATCGCTACGCAGAAAAATAGCTTTCGTCCCTCTCAGAATACGTACCGTGCGCAAGCGAAGCTGTAGCTAAACTGGTCCTCCAGGTGGCAATCTTCATACAATTTTCTTTTTTGCTGCTTGCTGCTGCATCTTTGGTATAACTGCGCGGAGTATCGACTTTGGCGTTTCGTCAGAGTGTTCCTTGCATAAGCGAAGCTGTATTGACATTGGACCAACTCGATTTCGGTTCGCTTATGCCGCCTTGATACGACTCCTCGATCGGTTGGGGACAGTGGCCACTGCGCCGGGCTCTTGGAGCCATGATGGAGTCACGATAGTACCTGACTCGGAAGTCTGCCATCTGCCGTGCATGACGCCTTTCAGTGTTCAGATCTTGCAATATGTCCCACCCGGGTTTCCTCCTCCTATGGGCCCTTGATTTTGCACTGACGTCTTTGGAGGGAGCAAAGTAAGAAAGTGACGCTTGATCGACAGCGCTGTGGATCTCGAGGCCTTGCTTCGCATCACCACTATATTGAACTTGGCGTTGAAGACCGGAATGGCGTCCGTGTTGGTAAAACCCGACGGCACTGACAGGGACGGCTGTGGATCTGTTTACAGGGAGGTTCCGTCAGTCGATCGTGGTTCGAATCCGCTCTGCAAATTCCGGTTGGTCCTCTTTCCAGCCAGTTGACGTTTCAAAACTTCCAAGAATGGGTATGGCTTTTCCTGTGGCCGTTCCTTTGGTCACTTCTTCTCGGCGTTTCTATCAATCTTTTTGTTTCCTGTCATTTCGGGACTGCTAACCTTATCACACTAGTACCTGATCTATCCGTGCAGCGTTGTACATTGAGTATGGCTGGAAGGACATGGTCGCTAGGTACGTACCCGTGCCCGTCTTGTGGTTGAAGTGATGGTGGAGTTTTTAGGTGAAGAGTAAGATCACACGTGAGAATGCCGAAAGACCATTGCTGCTCGCAATCTGGCTCAATCAATCGTGGTGCGAAGGTATCCGCCTACTGGTGTTTGTTTGGTGCGAGCCTTTCTCGCAACCTCGATGTACCTTGGTTCCTGATTCACCCCCCATGAGCCTGTGATTCAATCCCCACACCGTGCTCCGAGGACTCACTCCACAAGCTCTCCACTCGCTCTTGGCCTGGGCGATCAATCCCAATCGTCACCGAAGCTGAATTCTTATGTCGTACACGTGAGTATGTCGAGAGCATCCTTCGACGAACATATAAACCAGCTCTGTTACCTCTCAAGTTTCGACATCATCCACAGCTTCCACATCTTCTCCAGCATTGCCTTCATCTGAGCATTCCAGCAAACCATCTTTATCACTATCTTTTGAACCTCCTATAATCCAACCCCCAAAATCAAAATGAGATTCCAACTCGCTACCGTCGCCCTCATCGGCGCTGCCGCTGCTATCCCAGCTCCGTATGTTGTTTCCACCAAGTCTACAAAGGTTCCTACTCACATATCATCCAGTCAACTCCCAGCCGCTCCCTCCAGCGAAGGTGTCAGCGACGCAGGCGCCATCATCCAGGGCGTAGCCGACGGCCTCAAGGGCGTCCCCTTCGCCGGCCCCATCGTCCAAGGCGTAGCCGACGGCCTCAAGAACGCCGGCTCCAACCGCGTCGTCAAGCGCGAGCCTGCCACCGCCGCCGACCCCGATCTCACCGAAGCCGGCGCCGTCGTCCAGGGCGTCGCCGATGGCCTCAAGAGCGTTCCCTTCGCCGGTCCCATCGTCCAGGGCGTCGCTGACGGGCTCAAGAGCGCCGGCAGCAGCCGCGTCAAGCGCGAGAATGTTCCCCGCGCGGACCCCGATCTCGCGGAGGCTGGCGCCATCGTCCAGGGCGTCGCCGAGGGCCTCAAGAACGTTCCTTTCGCGGGCCCCATCATCCAGGGCGTCGCTGACGGTCTCAAGAGCGCCGGCGGCAGCCGCGTCGTCAAGCGTGAGAATGTTCCCCGCGCGGACCCCGATGTCGCAGAGGCCGCTTCCATCGTCCAGGGCGTCGCGGATGGTCTCAAGAACGTCCCGTTCGCCGGTCCCATCGTTCAGGGCGTCGCTGATGGGTTGAAGGCTGGGTCTAACGCGAAGCGCGAGGCGCAGTTCCCTGGTCTCCCTGGTCGCCCTACTCCTCCCGCGCCTGCTAACGATCCCTCTGGTGGTCTTACGCGCGCTGGCTCCATTGTTTCGGCTGTTGGTGCGGGCTTGAAGGGTATTCCTTTCGCTGGACCGATCGTCTCTGGCGTCGGTGTTGGCTTGACCCAGGCTGGCAAGGGCGGTGCTTAAATGCACTCTTTCTACCTCTTTCTGCTTGTCGGAGGAAGATGTGAAGCAGCATGTTTCCCCTTCCTGACCACGCATGATCTGAGGATTTCTGGCTCAGTACTCACAGCTGTACCATCTTTGTTTTAGCGGTTATTTCTCATTTGTTGTACCATATTCCTTATCCTGTTTGATGTCCCATTTCCTTCGTACGAGAATAGAGAAAGCTCTTCCTCGCCTGTATGATACTTCAACCATAGAATCACTTGTCTTACCAACCTTTCCTCTCAAGTAGCTTCAGCCTCTCCACCCCGCGACGTCGTGACCACAGGGATATCCCCCTGCCGTTTGTTCCCCATATAAACAACCGAACTCAGAGCACCCAGGGACCCAACCCGGTCGCTGCCCCCATCGTTTTCGATCGTTCAGCCCTACCGTATTACGTCGACCCCGACTCGCGATCGATCGACTGCCGAAGTGCAGGCCGGGCTGCCAAGCTGAAACGAAGGCTCGACGACACGTGTTTCGGTCCAGCTCAGTCAAGGTGTTTGCTCTGATGGTGGGAGCGGGATCATGCTGGAAAATGAAATGAGGCTGCGTGGACTTGGTGGGTCTTGGTGGGTCCTGGTGGGTCTTGGGTGGATGCGATGAACGACGTATTCGGTTGTTGGTGGGGGGAAGTGGTGACGGCGGGATATGCCGCTGTCATGTCTTGACAGGTTTAAACGGGTACGTCGTGTTGGGATTGCGAGGTCTTGGAGTCTACGTTTGTTTGGTTCAGAGCAGGCGGTGTTGGGCTTGGATACGTGATGGAGAGGAGAGGTAGATGGTTTCGGAGATGACTTGATGCACTTTCTTCTGTGTTAAAAGGCTGGAAGTCTCGCAGTAGCACCCTCACTTTTCCTGGTGGCGGTGGATGTGACTGTTGACTGCTCAGCTTATGAGGTATGTTCGCTTTCGCGTCGGGTAGCCATCACTGGCATAGAGGGCAGAGAAAAATAAGGTATGCAGTGTATTTTCAAACTTGGACGTTGGCTGTCTCTGGAATGTTGATAGTGACTTCCGCCGTTGACATCAATGGAAGAAACGACAAAATAAAAGTTGTGGGAAACCTTGAGGTCACAGGGAAACCTTGAGGTCACAGGGAAACCTTGAGGTCACAGGGAAACCTTGAGGTCACAGGGAAACCTTGAGGTCACAGGGAAACCTTGAGGTCACAGGAACGAAGGAAGATTTATTGTCTCTAGGTACTTGACCTTCGCGAGCATTAGAGACAGAATTGTAAAGTGGATCTCGCACCAAAACCTCCCCTCCAACTTCCAGATGTTTGCAATCTCTGTACGTTTCTCGAGACCGTTGGATGGTGTCCGCGAATATTCAAGTGTGGATATGAAGTTTACGGAGATGGAATAGGAAAGGTATATGCGTAGGCATAGAGACGACGTAGGTAAACAGTTTGAAGTCCCCACATCCAACTGTCTGATAGATTGAACTGAAACAAGTCGGACGGTTCATGATGCATCGCCCGAATCTGATGGATGAAGTCTGCAGCAACTCGGAAGCAAACACGGAACGGAGTTGGCGATCATGCAGCACGTGACTGCGCGTTGAGTCACACTTGCCAGCTTCTCAAATAGACTTAGCGTAGAGCACGTGGGAGTTGATGAGATCGCACAGGTGGTCTGTGCGCTCGTGGATAAATAGGCGGCCACCTGCCACCTTCTTCCTCTTCTTCTTTTCTTTTCTTCTCCATCCAAGTGCAAGGGCATTACGCACAGCAGTGAAGATTCGTCTGAGCTTGCGTTTTTGCTAGTTGAAAACTACAACTATTTGACTGCTTCTGTTGGCTTTCGAGTCGGCAGGGAATTTTTGAAACCCTCCATCTGTCATGGATGAACTTCTTTTTCATTTGTCTGCTCTCCTTGTGGGAGCAGCTGAGGGAAATGTTTGTTGTTTTGCTTGAGGATGACTTCACTGAAGGAGGTTCGTACGCTATGGTGAGGGATGTCCCATCTATTCCCCATGGTTGCTGTGAGCTCACTGTTCGCTCTTCCCACTGCCTGCGGATGCCTTCATCGACCAGGCTGCATGTCACTGCCGTATCTGAGCGTGGTGTTGACCTAGGCCTCCCACCACGGCTGAGATCTGCTCCCAGCGGCCGACCAGAAGCTCAGTGAGCTGACCTGTATTCACCCAACGAAGACTCGAGTCCATGAAAGTTGAAGCGTCGAGGCTCGAGCTGGGCATCGTGTATATTCACTACCACACCTTGACCCGATCGCCAACCGCGTGATTTTGATGAGCTGCCAACACCGGCAGCAGTGAGCTCACCTTCTCGCAGTCAGCCCGCTTGCACTTCGGTGGAGCGCACTCCTCTCCGCCTCGAGTTGATCTACTCAGAACGCACCACTATCGGTACATACTCAGCCATGACACCCTCGAATTGAACTGTTCACACGCTCGCGTCCTCTTGCTTCCCCTCACTGCGCGCACTCTCACTCGCCGCGCTCGCTCGTCCGACTGCTACCACTTGTCCGCGCAGTACCCATCCCATTCCGACTTTGCGTACCGGGAATTCAGCATCGACAACGAAACGATAAGATAGCATGGGATAAGGTCAAGTGAGTTGAAGCATACTCTAGAGCATCCTGGAGACTAGGGCCGACATACACCTCGCCATCTATGAGTAGGTCTTTTGGAGCAGACCTCGTGCTGGCTGTCGTCCAGAGCAGCAGCCTTTCTGTGTCCAATGCATCAAGTAGGCTCCGCTTCTCTGGATTACTGCTCGGATCTGTCAAATGTTGTTGGATTCAGGGTGGACGTAGGAACAGAAGTCGAGGGAATCGTAGATCAGGTAACCAGAATATCAAGAAGGAGTGTAGGTTGAATACAGTTCACGAGAAAGAAACGAGGAACGGCGCCTTTACCATATCCAACATCTTTCTCGTCATCTCTCCTACCCTTGGGCGTCGTCCACTCCATCTCACACTTCCCCCTTCTAGTCTATAACCCTCACCTCCTACAACTTCACCTCCTTGACCTGCGGTATCGGCCTCCCAGCCTCATGCCACTGTCCTTCCTCACCAGGCAACGGCGGACTGACCCCCTCAATCTCCCACAACTCCCTATCCGTCTCATCAGCATGCCATTCCCAATCATACCCCCAATCTTTAACCCACGGCTGTAGCAGCTGATTGACCCTCTCTCTAAACATCCCCTTCATGCCGTCATCTTTCATCTTGCGGGCGATGTTGGACGCGAAGATGCGGATGAAAGGCGCCTGGGGCTCCTCGGCGGCGGCCTTGGGATCGGCCCAGAAACTGGGGACGGGAAGGCCGATGTGGTGGCCCGAGGCGTCGGTGAGAGGGGGCGGCGGGCGGTTGCTGCCGCCGACGAACATGTCGGTGGTCTTGAGGGGGATGAAGAGCACCACGACGTAGAAGGCTGGGAGCCCGATTGTCTCGTAGAGTTTGGTTATGCCGTCGGCGAGGCCCTTCTTGTGGGCGGGTGTGGTGAAGGTGCCTTCGGGATGGTAGATGCGCCAGAGAGGCATGGTGGTGGTGTTTCAGTGGGTATAGAGCGAAACGGATTTGGTCAGGATTGCAAGGGTCATGATTTTGAAATGTAGATGATCGAATTCGAGTGGATGCTTTTTGGAACGGCTTTGAGGAAGAAGGTATAAATATTGAAATGCACTAGAGTGGTACATGATGGAGTTGAGTAATCAGACGCTACACGGCGAAATGGAGAAATGCATGATTAGATGAAGGTGAAATTAACGACTAAACAACTAGGCAGATATCTCGGAGATAGGTCGTCTCTGTGGCATTGTTATTTTGGCATGATGGAAGCGCCCTGGAATGGGGCTCTTCTACGAGCCGATCCGCGGTGTGAGACGCATGGATGAGGGCATGCGATCCGTCGCCCCTGTACAACCACAAACACGAACTTGCGAGCGGTGATGATCTGATTTTCAAGAGATTCGGCCTTGTATATTGCTATGCCCGACTCGCTCAACGCTACACCGAGGGTATCATCCACAATTCTTCCAATCACGTAATGTACAGTATCAATTGCCCGCAGCAAAGTACTGCATTGCTTCAAATCGATCACTCAACTACCCGACGGCTTCGGAACTTCATCTTTCGCCTTGTCGAAGCCACGCTTGCCCAATGCCACTATGTTCTTGAAACCTTCTGCTGCGCGGTCGTTCCAGTCGACGCTGGCGACCCATCTGACCGTACGCTCGACGTCTGCGTTCCACCGGTCTTTCGCCTGTTCGACGATGCTCGTGCGTGCTTCTCGAGACGTCGGGGGTGGTGCCACCGGAAGTGGCTCGACGATGTTCGTGAGGACTAGGGCTTGCTGACGGAGAGAGGCGGATTGGCGGAGGCGGTTCTGCTGGTGGATCGCAACGGAGAGATAGAGGAGAGAGGCAGTAACGGTGAAGCCGCCGATCTTGGTTCTAGAGTTAGTTGTTGTTCATAGACTTGCCACCGCATTCTGCGTCCGCAACACTCACCAGGCCAGACGTGAAGCCCATGGCGAGTTATGACACCCTCGGGATGAAATCCGGTCACTGGGGGAAGCTGGTTGTAGGCCAATTGGGCGACGGTGGGATTGCCCGACTGGAGCGACCGCAAGAGGCGGCGCCGGTGAATTGATCAGGGGATTGGAGAGGAATGGGCAAGGATAGACGAGATGTCACCTTTTCTTGGTGTTGAAGGTGAGCGGCATGTCCCGGCGCTTAACGTGTCTATGTCGTTTTGCCGATCGGCAAATTTAGTTAGGAGCCAACGCTACGTGCGACCTCCCACTCCACAAATCCTCCTCCATTCCACCCTCTCACCACCCCCTCCCCGCCTTCCAGCACCCCTCTGGTTGTATACGGCACCGCACTCTGCGCTGCCACAGACACTCCGCCCTCGGGTCTCTGCTCCTCGCAGTCCTCCGGCTGACGGCAGCCTCCTAAACCGAGTGTTTGCGACTGCGACTGCGACTGCCCACCGAGCAGCTGTCCAACTCAACGGCCTCTTCTCTGTGTACCACCCGCAAGTAACACTTCCTCTGAAGCCTCATGTCTGCTTGCGCTCACGATGCACACTACTTCGCCAGTGCTGTTTTCCATTTCCCTTGAACAACCTTTTACGTGAGAACCTTTGGCTTCCTGAATTACTTCATTCCTTCCCGGCGCACCAGGCTGCATCTGCATATCCCGGCGAAACACAAACAGGACCCGGCGCCCTTTCGATCCACTGGAGATCTGCTATAATCCATCATGGCTTCCGCCCCGGTTGAAGCGGCGCCCGTCAGAATGTCCTTTGCTAAGGTAAGCCCGATCTTGTCTCTATGCTGACCGCTCAAAAACCACCCTGCGAATTTTGCAGCGGCTAACACTCCCCTCCTTCAGGTCGCCGCTTCACCCTATGTTCCATCCAATACCAAAGAAAATATTTCCACTTCCAAGCCGGAAGTAATGGTTGCTGCACCCATGGTTGTGTCATCAACCCCGGCAGCTGTTCCTGATATTCCCAAAGACACGGCACGAGAGAAGACTCCAGAGGCCATCAAGAAGAGCCCCGCAGTGAAAGCTGTTGCTGAGGCCGAGGGGGTGAGGGTAGAGACGGATGCCCAGCCTGACGGATTGCCCAGCGGCCACAAAAGCGCCCTTCCTGACAGTGTCCGACCTCTCATCTCCGACGACGGCAGCACCCAAGTCTCATCCTCCGACAGCTCCATCAAGCCCAACAGCGGAGAGAGTGTGACCTCTGGTATGACGTTCGCAATCGATGAGAAGGAGTCTTTGCGGCCGGATGACAGCATCAGCACCAAAGCCATCGAAGAGGAGGATGCACCCTCTGCGCCTGGCTCTATCGTTGCTGGATCTCGAGCCCAGTCGGACGTCGACAACCGCGCGTTCCACGACCAGCTTCACGAGTTGACCGCGCTGGCCCACGTCCCGAATCGAAATCCCCCCATGGATCGATTTCAACCCGCTCCCATTCCACCAGCTGGTGTCCAGTTTGGTGTTCCCCAACCCTTGGGCACCATCCAGCCTGTCATGCCTGCCGTCGCTGGAAATGTGATGATGGCTCCTTATGTTCCGAACCCTGACGAGAAATTGCTCGAGGCTCTGAACTCACCCAAAGACCGGCCATTCGTGCTCAAGCTGGAGCAAGATCTGATTGACTTTGTCAAAGACCCAGCCAAGAAAGACTTGGACCTACCCCAGGCAAACTCTTTCCACCGCATGCTGTCGCACCGACTCGCAGACTACTACTCGCTCAATCATGTGGTTGATGACACGGGAACTGCTGTTCGCTTGTACAAAACTACATGCCGAATGTTGTTGCTACCCTTTCCCATTCTTCTCTAGAACAATCTCACTGACTATCACATAGGCCTCCAGTTCCCGTTTCATCGTGGATCAACCCCACCACGGCCACGACGTCACCGCCCCCCCCAGTCCCTGGCCTCAAGATCATGCGACGAGGAATGGATGGCAAAGACATCTCAGCTGGCAACACTGGGCCGAATTCTGAAGGCCAGTCTAAGACCACCTCTGACGCGGGTGATAGCGATGGCAATGAGAAGAAGAACAAGGCGGCTCTGACCCGTGAAGAGAAGGAGGCCAAATATAAAGAGGCGAGACTGCGCATTTTCGGAACGGCAGAAGAGACAGCAGCCACAGAGAGTACCGAAAGTCCCAACGATAAGGACAATTCCCGATCGAGTTCAGCCAATGGCAAAAAGAAGGCCAAAAAACAGCGCAACTACAACGACGATGGGTTTGAACCGCGAACCACGTTCACTGTCGGTCCTCAATATCCTGAGAACGGATATACGGGTGACACTGTGTACTACAACTCAGTGTCGCCAATGGCGCCGAATCAATCGTTCAGCACTGTGCCTGGGAATGCACCAATGCAGGCATATGCTCCAACGTATCCTCAGATGATGCAGCAGGACGGCCAGGCTTCGTACATGTGGAATCCACAGACTTATCCTCAGGGCTATGCGTACGATGGGCAGAACTATCAGCCGCCGCAGGCTGACTACGATCTCAATTCGAGTTTTCAGCGAATGAGCATGCAGTCCTACCGCAGCAACCCACCAACGCCTTCCAGCAGGCCTTCTGTACCTGCGATGCCTCCGCAGAGCGGACCGTACCAGTATCAAAGCTCGTACACCCAGCCTCAATATGGACATCCACCCCAGTATGGACAGCAAGGATATGCTGGCAGAGGTATGCCAGGTCAGAATATGACGGCTCCATATCCGTACGGTCAGGGTCAGCCAAGTTACCAGAACGGAACTCAGCAGCATCCCCATCATGCCAGCTTTAACCGGCCACAATTCAATCCACAGAGCCAAGCGTTTGTGCCCGGCGGACCTGCAGCACCCATGATGATGCAGCCGCAAATGCAGCCGCAAATGCAGCCACAGATGCAACAGCAGATGCCGACCATGCAGCCTTATCCGCAGTATCAGATGCATGGCCACAGCCCGGCGCATCGCGCAGGTCTTTCGGCGTCTAATTCATCCTACAACTCTCCTCGGATGCATCAACCGCAAATGGTCCAACATCACTTGCCACCGCAACAGATGATGTCGCAGAACCCGATGATGCACTCTCAAGGACAAGCGCAAAGCCTTGCTCACCCTAATGCTTTCAGCAATCGCGTCGGCAACAACAATGCCAGCATCAGCAGTGGTGCAAGTAGCAGCAACGCGACTCAAGGCCCTACGAGTCACGCCAATAGTCAGATGAACCACTCAACACCACCGCATCATCAGCACTCCCAGGTCCAACATCACCAGCAGCAACCTATGTCGCATCCACTCCCACAACCTCTTCCCCAGGTTCCCAACCCGGAATCGAGCATAGCCAAGTGGGGCACACCTGCGCACCTGCCGGCCAAGCCACCCAAGCCAGAGACGATGGAGCCGCAGATGTACTTTGAGAACAATCGTAGCTTGCCGTTGTCGCTCGGTGGACATCAGGGTTTCCCGGGGATTCCTGGGAGGCTTCCAGGTGCTGGCAGTGCGGGCGCCAGTCCGATTCTTGGCGGCGGAAGGGCAAAATAACTGCCCTGGGGAGTTGGGGCTAGTGAAGGAGGTCATCATCTGAAGAGATGCGACTTCTCTTTTGCACCTCTCAAGAGTCGTCCAGGAGAATGATCCCATCTCGGAACTTGCTATTTGCTTTCTCTTAATTGATGCGTTAATGCGGCATGGGTCGGGGAACATATGGAAACGAAAGGAAAGTCTCGGATCCAGGTTAGGTAGGTAAGGGAAGGGGCGATGCGTCTTTGTCAAGACTTGCCCCCCTCTCCATTCATCTACTTACCTGGCCCGCCTGATTCTCTTTCACTAAAAGCTTAATGATTTGGTTATCTTTCTTCCCCTTCCCCTTCCTTTCCATCTTTTCTAGGGGTGGACGGTATAGAATGGAACGGTGGGGCGCAGGAGGGGCGTAATAGGGCGTTTTTATCAGGTGGCAGGGGCATTTTTAGATTGTGGTTTAGCTTTAGCTGCCTTATCTAGTGGTGGATGCAAGTGGCTATCTGGTAGGTAGGGTAGGGTAGGAAGAATGGAGCAATTCAGATGAAGTGGTGTTTGTGATGAGTTATTTTGATGCCTGTGACGCTATGCTACAGACCCAAGATCTAAGGATGGCTCAGACACCAGACACGGTCCGAGACTGTCCGTTTCGTTCAGTATTTTGTACAGGTGGAGAGACGTGCTTGTCTTCGCGCTATCTCTCCTGCTCATTGTATAGTCTCCATGTCCGCCTTCCCACCGAAGCTTCACGTTTATCCTACACATCCGTCATAGATGATGACCCTTGCAAAAGGGGGCTATTTCCATCTCCCTCCTTAACCTCCAACATCGACCTCCCCAGCTCATGTGTTCCCATACAGCCCCTTAAATTTGAGCGACTTTTTAGGTTTTTTCGCCATGTCATCAGGATATACCTCCACCTTAACCGGCGCGGGTAGCCTCTTGGATCCTACTCCCCTCTTTTGGTCCGCCGCCTCCTCCTCCTCTATGCGATCCAAATCATCATCCTTCTCCCTGCGCCGACGCTCCTCCGCCTTCTCATGCCTCCTCGCGTCATACCGCATCTCGCCATCCGCAACATCGCGCCCCCCATCCTCAAACTCCTCATCCAAATCCACGCGCCGGAACTTCTTCACCAGATCCTCCATGCGCGCCTCTCCCCCCTGGCCAGAAAACGCGAGCATCTTCTTCAGGTTGAGCGTCGTCAGCGGGTGCATGGGCAGGTCTTCGTTTTGCTGGCGGGCGAGGGCGCGTGCGGTCATGGCGAAGCGGACGGATTTGGGTGAGTCGACGAGCTCGAGGATGGCGGATTC
>ML977140.1:206788-473599 GCA_010015705.1 Aulographum hederae CBS 113979 | reverse complement strand
CTTGGTCTTGCTTTTTGGGCTCGGTGCGCAGGACGCGGGTGTAGCCGCCCGGGCGGGAGGCGTAGCGTTCGCGGAGGGGGCCGAAGAGTTTGGGGAGGAGTTGTTCGGGGTTCTGGGGAGGAGGAGGGGTGGTTAGTTGTGGTTTGAGGGAGGGAGGTTGGTTGTTCGTTTGTTGGAGGGCGGCAGAGGAGAATTCGCGAAGATATTGACGATGTATAAGGGCTATTTGAGGTAGTTGGCGAGGGGGAACATACATAGAATATCGCCGTCGCCCGCCGTTTACTGGCTTCTGTGTTCCTCTTGCCGAGGGTGATAACCTTTTCAGCCAGCTTTTGCGCTTCCTTCGCTTTTGCGTATGTGGTCTCGATGCGTTCGGATTTGATAAGCGACGTTACCATATTCCGGAGAAGCGCTTGTCGATGAGCACTACTCCGAGAAAGATGCCGGAACTGGGGCTTTTGGCCGGCCATGGCGAGAGTTGGGGGATGCGATGGGCGAGCGTGGGAGCTGCTGGTCTTTCAGGAGGTTGACCGTGGAATGAGGGGTTGGGGTTATGAGAATTGGAAGATCATGGGCGGCGGAGAGACGGGTCGAGGGTGGTTGTCGGTTCAATTGAGCGTGTTGCGAGGCATGGAAGCGCGGATTGATGGCATGGACTGGACTTTTCGTGAGTGACCCTGGAAGCTTTGAAGTTCGTGGGAATAGTTGATCCGCTCCGAGCTTGTCGGCAACGTCGGTGGTCAGCACGCTTTCACGTGACTGAATGTCCCGTACCACTTTCATCTTAAGCGGCTTTTAGAGCCCAGCATATGAGCAGAGGCGTAGAAGGGACTCGTGGAGACAGACTTCTTCCCGCAGACCTTGACTGTGGCTCGGCTTTATCCGACTTATAGAGCTCGAAGTCACACCTGCTTTCTTATCGATAAGGCGCCCTGAAACGCGACTGGAGCTCAACCCTCAAGCTGTGACGATTTTGAACGCGACAACTTTGAGGACTCGGTTGAAAAGGATTATTTCCAGTGTCTACGATATGCTACGGGCTCGGATATGGAGTTCGTAAGTTCGTTCTCATTCCATCTATACTCCAGCGACTAACATGCTCCAAGTTCTCGCGCCTGATAGGAGCGTCCAAGGCCCAAAGCCGACAAACTCCACCAAATCCACAGCAACGTCTGGCTCGCTTTAAGCGGGTGTACGACCAGATTCTGGTAGACGAATCCTTTCGAGTATAGTACAGGAAGTACAGCTAACAACGTAATAGTATACATGCCAGAAGACCAAGCACCTCGACACAGATCCTGCCGCGACAGAGACAGTTCGAACATCTCTCGCCCGCCTAACTACCATCCTCCATGATGAATCACGCTCTCCTGCTCCCCACCTCTGTCTCCAGTTCTCCTCGTCCTCCCAACTTTACGCAACCATCTCCCGCCTCGCCGCAACCACATATAATGAATCCCTCGTCCGCGAAGCTGTCGCCGTCTTCGGCGCTCTTATCGACAGCGAAGAGGAGGAATTCCTCACAAATCCACGTTTTGCGCAAAGTCTCATGGGCTTTATCGACCGGGTATCAGGCGGACAAACATTTTTCGTGGGCGAGGACACCGAAGGCGAGATCGTCGAGCTGCTCTTTGGAATTGCGGCGAAGATACGGCTGCAGCCCGAGATTCTGCCTGTGTGGTTCAGGGCGAGAACGAAACCGACACCGCAATCAGCAGATGCGAAAGGAGATTTTGCGGGAGTAACACAGAAGGAGGACTTCCCACTTTGCTATCAGCTGATTGACCATGTGCATCATGAGGGGCGCATTGGAGACTTCTCGCGGACGGGATTACTATACGTGTTTGAGTCCGCGAGTAAGAGTCAAGAGCTGGAAGCGTGGATTGTGGAAAGCGATCTGCCGACACTAATGGCGACCGGTTTAGGAGCATTGTACAGCCAATTGAGCAGGTAAGTTCAGCAGCGCGCCCTCGGATGAGAGTATGCTAATTCGTGGCAGAAAGCTGTCAATATTGCATCCGGCTGCGGAGCTTCCCATCATTTTAACCCTATCCGACTACGCCGAGCTTCAAGAGCCCCTGGAGGCGGAGAGCATCTTTTCGGCGAAACTGGAGGAGCATATGCACACCTTCTTGTCATACTTGACCTTTTGGCAAGATGTTTTGGAGCATTGCAACTCTCTCGATGTTCGTGCGACGTTAATCGACCATTTCCAAGTCTTGTTTTTGCAGCAATTATTGTAAGCGCGCGCATCTTTGTGCATGTAATGCAAATGCTGACTGCGACTGACAGATACCCCTCTCTTCTCGAATCTTCCGACGTCGATGGTGGTTCGTCTGTGGCTGTTCTGACTTACCTACGTAGGATACTCGATGCTCTGGATCATCCAGAGCTCGTCCATATGATCCTGCAGTATCTCCTCGCTATGCCGGGAGGCGCACGCTCTGTCACTCCCCACTCTCCCGTGGCGGCCAAGCGAAGAGTGTCCCTCATGCTTCTAGCTCAAGCCAAAGACGACGCTGATCAGCTGAACCCCTCTCTGTTCAGCTTGGTTGATCTTATCCTGAGTAGTGTGCAATCGAACAATCCTCAGACTGTCGTAGCAGCTCTGAAACTGGTGACGGTCATTGTCAGTAAGAATCATAATTACGCCATTGGGAGTCTAATGCGAGTGGCTCTCTCCAATGTGAAGGAGCCACAAAGGACGCATGGCGCTCTAAACGCCGAGATAGAAGCGTACATGGCCGTTGCAGAGGACCTCAGCAGCGACAACCTCGATGAATCCTACGACACCCATCTCAAAGATGCCCTGAAAATTCTCGAGTCGCACACTTGTTCCGCCGAGACGCTGATCCTCAATGGAACCAGTCCAGCACAGCGACGCGCAGTACCGGACGTCATATGCATCCGCCCAGCCCAAGCCCATTTCCTCGCCAAAGACGACACCTTTTTCAACCACCTGATGTCCATGCTCCGCACGTTCTTCACCAACAATGTGGAAGCCAACCTTGGCCTGACCGAAACCCTCGTCACACTTTCTTCCTGCTCCCTCCTTGGCCTCGAAGGCTGGCTCGCGGCCGAACCCTCCAAATACCAGTACTCAGACTCGGATGCTGCTCCCACCACAGCGGATGAGAACCTCCGCAATCTCCTTATCGCCCGGGCCGCGCCATCATGGTCTCCAGAGCACGCGCCTATCCTCCTCACCACACTCCGATACCTACAATCAGAACTAGCAATGCTCAAAGCGGAAATCCCGTCTCTAGACCAGCTCATCGCGCTAAGAAAACAGGTGTTCCAAGTCCACGACTCGATCTCCGCGGCCGCGGAAAACAAAACTTCAACGCCAACAATCATGCTCGCACAACATCAAACACCAGCTTCCTCGTCGACGGCATTTGATAAGGCAGTAGACTGGTCCCCTCAGAAACCAACAGAAGTCCTCAAACGCCTCCTCGCAGAAGCCACTTCCTCCTCTACTCCCTCACGCTCAGCCTCACCTGGTGGATCTGGTCGAGGTAGATCGATGATGGGATCGCCCACTCCGGGTTCGTCCTCCCGCGTCGGAGTTGGTGATAGACGTAGTTGGCAGAGCACAGGTGGACCGGGTACGCCGAGTCCTCGAGAGAGATCGCGGAGTCAACGCCCTGGTGCTGCGGGTGTCGGCAGACCTAAAAAAGAGGGTCGTGATGCGTTGCTTGAAGATGTGGTCAAGGCGGCTGATGCGGAGGTTTTAAGGAGGAGGATTAAGTTTCCGATCAAGAGAGGTGGGGATGCGGAGGCCGGGGCTGAGAGGGAAGACGGTGGTGGCGATGGAAAGGGGAAGGAGGAGAAGAACGGCAAGGGAGAAAGTGAGCCAGAAAGGGATGCGAGTCTCAGCCATATTCTCACCAATGTTGTCATCTTGCAGGAGTTTGTCCTCGAAATCGTTGCGGTTATGCAGGTCAGGGCGAGTCTCTTCGGGGAGGTTAAGTTTGCGTGATTGTGGTACATCCAGCTATTTTGGACCGAACGAGGATAAGTAGTGGCGAAGCTTAGGTAGAGGAGAGAGGAGCTGAGAAAGGCATTTTCATCTGGATACCGCGGATTAGCGAATCTAGTTTCGGGATCGAGTGATTTTCATCATCATATCATGCAACAAGTCTTACTGTATGTTGACTAGGGAGCTACTGTGCCTGGTCTTGTGGCCCACCGTGTCCCAGAATAATCATTTTCGACTCTGGTGGCCAACAGTGCTCCCATTAGACAGATATCTGACAAATCTCAAGATCTGACTGACTGACTAATTAGTCAATCGATATCTGACTGACTGGCAAATATTTCTACGTAATCTGTCAGATAATCAAATTATAGATCGATATCTGGCAGATAATCTGGCGAATAATTTAGCGGACAAATCTAGTAGAAAATCTAGTAGAAAATCTACCAGAAAACCTACTAAATACTAACTAGAGGCTCTATAATAGGTTATTAGGTAGAGGTAGTTAGATAGAGGTATATTATTCTAGAGGTTATATGATTATATAGTACTAGGGAATATCTGCCAGGTATCTGCCAAAACAGCAGTAGGCAATCTGATCTGACAGATAACTATAACGATATCTGACTGACTGAGTTGAACAGATATCTGACTGATTAAGCCAGTCAGATATCTGTCTAATGGGAGCACTGGTGGCCAATGAAAACTGGTTCAGTGAACATTAGTATCTCCTTGCAGCTGAGAGCGAGTCACGAGTATGTCGTTCATGCTCAGCAAAACCGTTCCAAGTATACTTTCATAAATCGTGAATCCATTATACTCCCACGGGTATCGTCTTGAAGCATTCAGGTACTCCATCCCCATTCTCATACACCGCTAATAGTATCCACCAAATGCTCTTCGATGTGTAAGGGTGCGATGTCCGAATCTATCTCTCCATTGATAAGGTAATGAGCAATGCTTTTCCTTCCAATGCCTGCGCGCCTTCAAATGAAAGGCGGAATCCCAAGCCGGGCCGCCGGGAAGAATGTAGTTGTTTCTGCTCTTGATTCCCTCTATCTTCATCGCCGACCATGATGCTTTGTTCTCCGAACGTGAATGCGTCGTGATCTTGGACCCTCGGCCCATCTCGTGCTCGGTCAGGTGACCTTCTATCATGAGTCTCGTCCATCCTGGCCCAAACGCTGAGCGGTCATGGGGGAAATCAGCATGAGGTGGGCTCAGGGGCTTGGGACTTCAGGGACTCGGTGGGGAACTGGCTGTTGCCCTGAAGGCTGTCGAGTTCGAAGGGTCCGTTTTCGAGGTCTGGAACAAGGCATGTCAGGGGTTGGATATATGTAATGGTGTCTTTTCGTAACACTGGGCGAGCTGGGAGATGATGAAGGAGAGGTACGGGGTATGGTAATCAAGTTGTTGGCGATGTCGAGCATGGACAAGGGTGAGAGGCAACACGCAATGGTAAAGAAACATGTATGGACAAGAATGTTCTTGTAAGATACCAACATAAGAAGCGGAACGGATGTCTTGGTCAAAACACGGATACAGGCAATTGAGTCACAACTTGAGGTGGGGAACAGTTCACTACAACACATGATGAAAGACAGTATCAATGAAGTAGAAGATGGATAGCACTTTATGAGAGATACATGGCATTTCAAGAAGATTTCTAAGAAACGTTCATACCGAAGGTACTGTTGGTCCTGCTGCCAGTGGGCGGAACAGTACGCTGTCGACGATACGAAGCAATAGCCACGACCAGCGAGATGACAGCAAAAGGGACTGTCAAGACAACGGCGAGGAGATTGATGAGGTCGTCCGAGTGCATCGAACGGGCGTAGAGTGGAGCCATAATGCTGAAAGATAGATCGAGATGGAACAGGTGTTATGGACCAGGCTGAGATTGGAGGATGGAATTGAGAAAGAGTCCATGATGATGAGGGAGGGAATCTGGAGAAGTTTAAGTAGTAATGAACATGGGTGATCAAGTTTCCAGGTATCAGATCGTTTGCTTGATGATGGCCTTGGTGGGCATGCCGTGGGTGAGTGGTCCGCACACCCAATCCCCTGTCACGCTGGCCTGTGGTGCTGCGCCTTCGTGGGCATCCCGAGTTCCCGAGTTCCCCTCCTACAGAAGCTCGACCAACCGCGCCGGTCCCTCGCCGTGCCTGGTAATCTTTTCTTTTTAAGGCTAAATCGCTGTCTCGTCGCTCGCCAATCGTCCTTACACTTATCCATCGCGGCTCCCGTCACTCGTTCCACTTTCTTTACGTAAGGTTTATCCGCCTCGTTTTCTTAAACACATCCTCTTTTGTGACTTTTAATTTAGAGCCGCAGGCCGCCGCAGGAAAGATGAGATCCCTGCAGCGTTCAAGTTGCCGGTTCGAGGTTATGTCTTTGATCGAGTCCCACAGATTGCCCGGGGAGGGAGCCACAGGCTCCCCGGAGGGAACCACGAGCAAACGACAGGACAGGAGAAAATCCAGCTCCCCGGGATATGCTGCCCACAGCTGGTCTCGCCTGGAGATAGTGTAGGTACCCGGGAACCAACTAGTAGGTACCTAACCTACTTATCTACTCTAAGACCTACCTATATACCTTCCAGTTTTGGTAACATCTAGGTGGTAAAAAGACAGGAACCTGAGTACCTACTAGTACGGTTTGGAAGCTTCCTACCTAGTGGCATTTTATGGTAGGAGGTACCTTAGGTACCTTAGCCGCTATGGCCATGGCCTCTTCATGAAAAAACGGGAGGCCTTGGGAGACTCGAACGGGTCCGGTAGTATAAGGTGCCCATAGGTAGCTTCAGTATTACACCGAAATCATACCTAGGTAGGTTTCCAACACACCTAATCTGCAAATCTTGTGGGAGTAGCTTACCTATATAAGCGTGCCCCGGATTCCTGGGTGAAATGCTGTTGTTTGGGGTGGCAGGCAAAGCGGCAAGATAACGGTAACTGTCTGCATTCACAGCTCTCATATGCACCTGGGCACGCTAAGATGCTTGATGTCACGGTGAGCAGGCAACCAACCTCTATTCCTCCAAGTGCTTGAGAAGTCGTCCACTGCTTGATATGGATGGCAGCGGGCATCTGCAGCTGCATTGTGGCTCCGCTGGTTCGCTTGGGACGGGCGGCGGGCGTCTCTTGCTCGTTGCAAAACGTGTAGACATGCTCTTTTTCCAGTTCGACGACCTCTTTTCAAGTTCCACGGCCAAGCATTTCCTATGCACTCCAGTGACAGTTTGGCGATGGGCGGGCATTTGTGGCTGCATTGTGGCCCACTGTGCATTAACTAGAATTGACTCCAGTGTTTGCCTTCTTTTCTGCCCGTGGTTCGCGAACCGCTCGAGCAAAGTGTCAAGTCTGCGGTGATGAGTTGCGGTGTCACGCACTTAAGGTATGGAAGCTCAAGAAGCGCGCAACAAATATTGGAGCAGACTACAACTTACAGAGAGTTAGCAGACGGAGCTGTGGGAAGAGAAGAGTGGCAATGTCACCACGTATTACACTGAGCTGGAATTGGAAATACCTCAACAGGAGAATACTATTTCTTCATCGCGAGACCCAAATTTCGCAGCAGGTCTCGAAGGCTCAGGGCAGCCCCCAGGATCGGTGGGGAGTGGCGCGCGGCAAAGACTGGAGTGACATGTTGCCGAGTTTGGTCGCACCGCAGAACACCTCCCGCTGATATTCGGTTTTCCGCAGAATCTAGCGGTTGCTTTCAATTGCTGGCCTGATCCGTGAGTGGGCAGGGCGCATTTGTACCATACACGTGAGAGCGGGAGGTAGTAGACTCGAGAGCTGGAGGACCTCCAGGAGGTTCGACTCTCGTAAGGAGTAGGGCGCGGCCTGAAGGTTATTTCCCGCAGAAGCTGTTCTGCCCTCACACGGTGCGCAGTATACCATATATACCTAGATATGCGCGCAATAGCCGCGGAGACAGCAAAATATAGGGCAGGAGGCCTCCTGGGCCAAATAGGGTGGTGTTGAGCAGACGGGAACGACTCCTGCGGATAATCTGGGCAGGAGCTATTCTTCGGTGCGACCGAAGTCGGCCTTTTATTACACCTGCGGTCAAGTCCCGCGTAATCCATTGGATCGGGTGGAATTAAATGGAGGAGGACTCCAGCTCTGACGAATACGGAGTACCCCTTCCAGGCCACCTCAGGCTGCAAGCCGGGGGCCCTAACAGCCAATCGAGCGCGCATGTCTCGCCGCAGGAGCGTCATGCCTAGGTACCTAGGTACTGAGCGGTTTGACCAACAGGTATACGTTACCTGCGTATATCTGAGAGCGCCGCAAAAAGAATCTTGGCCGGGTCTTCAACCACAGACCTGCGTTCTTGAATTTCTAGGTCCGGGAAACTGGTGAAGTGTCTAAATCGCAGAGCAAAGAGCATTGAAGGGTCCATTTGCAAGTGCTCCAGTCCCCTCCGGCAACAGTGAAGACAGTTATCATGACATTGAGGCGCAGCAAATGCGCCTTGCAGAAGGCCTTTTCAGCCTTTTTGCACGGGAACATTCATTGCAAGTTGCTACCTTTCATGCGGCCGGCGGCTGTCCAATCGACAACATTACAGGGGGTGACATAACTCTCCGGACAATTTTGGCGAGACTCTGGGAGCTGGGTGTCCGATGAAACATGTCACCCTCTGTGACAGTCACCCGCAGTGACGCGACTGACTGAATGGAGGGAGCGACGGTGGAAAAGGGGCGCTTGCTGTGTGCAGGAGGATGGGATGGCACCAGCAAAACTCTACATGGATGCTTACCCGCGCCATGTAATGTACATTTACGGGGTGCTCACGGATTGTTCTTTTCAGAACACCGGTATGCATCCACCCGTCCTCCACAAGATGGCAGGAGGCCGCCAATTGGGGTGCAGAGTATGCCTGCCGCGTTCATCGACATCTCCCAGTGCTGTCACGACCATGCCACTGCCACATCCCTGTCCGCCGTGTGCGTTCCATCGTTCAGTGGGACCTCGATGCATACCTGGTCCCTCAAGATTCGTAGCAGTGATGAGGTGTCCACGGACTGCAAGTAGCCTGCTCCGGCAAAAACGTGGGAAATTCCAGTGAGCCGCAGTGATTGACCGTGAACTTGTCACCGGATCCGCACAACCTGCCATCTGGGAACAGTCTTGGAAAGCTGACTTATCATGCCAGTGATGAAGCCGTTCATCTTACCCCAAGATGTTGACTGTAGCTGACTGAGTGGAAGAGAATCGAGAACATGAACCAAGCTCTGCGCAACATGCCAGTGCCGAAAGAGAGCTGTGTTAGTCACTGTTGGTTGTGATTGTACAAATGAACTTGACTCACTTGTGGCGGCACCACCTTTGAATCCCTTTGTGAACGCGCAGGAAACAAGCATTTGGGACTGGAAGACTACCCTGGCTTCAATGACACAGCCTTCAACCCACCGCAATGAATGTTTTCTCATCCCGTATGCAATGTCAAAGTCGACCTAGCCAGGTCAAGAACAGAAAGAACTTCGGATGACTGAGTAGAAGTGAGAAGAGGGAACATGCCCGGAATCTTGAACTCCGTTCGGATCTAATAAATGTTCATGTTCATTGGCCGCTGGAAATCAAGGGATTCTCAGCACAAGACCGAATGCCGTTTGAAAGGGCTGGGGATGAAGGACTGACTGTCAGCGTCTGGACGGAGCTATCATGAGCATTATTCTTACCTTGTAGCGGCTGTCATGGTGAATTTATCGTCTGCCCTTCGGTCGTTGACAGGGATACCTCAATTGCGCCAAAGCAGAATCCTTGAAAAGATCGACTCCATAGTTGTGAACTGCCCGGTCGTTTGTTCGAGCCAATATACACTCAAGTTATCGAGAAAAAGTTGGTGGCGAGGTGACTGAATAAAAGAGGCACGAGCTTGGGGATTGGAATGACTTGAGAAAAAGGGACTGCAAGAGAAGATGTGGAATGAAAGGCCCCAAACGTTAATGGGACTAAATCTCATTGCAAAACCACGGATCCAGTGTTACGACTCTACGAGAAACAGTGATAGCAGAACTGGTACAGAGGCAGAAGAAGAGGCGAAAAGGATAAGTAGACACCAAATATAAAACCGGGAGGAAGGTTTGAGAAGACATAGAAGACACTCAGTGTTTGGGATATTCTGCATTATTATACAGAATAGATCCGACAAAGAGATATGTATGCTCTTCGTTCTACTCTACGTTGGTATGCCATATATTCTGTAGAATGTCAGCTATTTCATCTACCAAGACGGCAGCGAGAGGTAGGGGAATCTCTTAAACCTTCTTTAATACCTTAAGACACCGAAAGCAAACGTGCTTACTTCTTTTCTAAACGATTATAGAGCACTTCTAAAGCTCGTTAAAAGCGATCTAAATAGTTAAGAATGCCTCGTAGTAGGGCTTTTAGCCACCCGTAAGTCTAAGTTCCTCCTTCGTCTGTATTAGCGTTAGCAAAAGTAGTCCGTATAGAGAGTAATTCTATAGTCCTTACTCCTAATTGTCTTCGCTACGGGCAGCTAAGACTAAGCTGATACCAATTATAATGTACCCAAACATGATACAAATTTCCTCTATCCATTCCTAATTTCCAATCTCCGACCATGATGATAATTTGTGCTCCGAACTTAGAAGTATGATTATAAACCCTCGACTATCTCGTGGTCGATTAGGCGACCGTTCGTCAGGAATCTCTTCCATCGTGACTCCAACGTTGCGTCGTCATCGTTGGGAATCAGCATTAGCTGAACTCGGGAGTTTGACGGAATATAATCGAAAGTTTTTCCTCCGAAAGTGGCCAGGCTCAAAGTTTGATCCGTACTCAGAATGGTGATGGCACGTGCTGTAGTCACGTGCACCCGTCCATCGCCCCTGATAGCTCAATCCATAGGAATACACTCTACCTCCCACGCTCCAAACCCCAAAGGTCATCAGCAGCCATCTCAATGCGACCCTCGACAACAGACCGATCTCGAGTGTCGCCGGTCACATCCAACACCCGGCCATTGCTCGCGTCCATCTCAAAGAGTCCAGCCACCGACGAAGCCCAGTTCTCCCGCCACGAGTCATCGCCCGACATGAACGACGGCGTCGCGAGACTTCCGAGATAGCTATGATACGCCTCGCTGTCTGCCTGCGCCACTCTGTACACGTCCAGATCATCGCTGGAGGCGTCGGACGCGAATTCCATTCCGGGATCTTGGAGGCGTCTTACTCTGACGGGCTGGAGAAGGGCTCGGAAGGCGCCTCTGAAGAGCTGCACCGTTTTGTTTCTCGATAGGGGGATTGACTTTTCGCTCGTGTCGGTGCTGCTGGTGGAGTCTTGCTCGTCGTCGCTGATGGGCGTCTTGAGCGGTCGCGGCTTGGAGAAACCGGGCATTGGGATTTCCGTTCGTACTTTGTCTAGGCTTGGGGTCGTCCATGCGCGGCGTGCGGCTTTGCTTCGGAAGGAATTGCCAGCCCACCGATTCGGGTTCGAGGTGACGGCTTCTCGAGGTGCTGTACGTGAGTCAGTAAAGGTACAGAGTCATCTATATTAGTGGCTGCAAGCCTTACAATTGCCTTGCCTCTCGTCGTCGAAAAGACAGCGTGGAAATCCACTGATCGGGAAAACGTGCTCTTGGCTCATACTCAGCCATATCTCAGACATGGCGAGTCTGCTGGATACGTGGATCGTTGTTGGGATCTCAAAAGTGCCCTTGTTGATCATGCGGTAAATGAGAGCATCTGTGATCTCAACAAGATGTTCGCGCCTTGCTGCCTTGTCTTGCTCCTTGATGATGAACATGAGATGACTGTGGTTCTCTTGACGTCGCTCCTGAAAGAAACGACCTAGCTGAAAGATATCACGAGTGTTCTGCAGGCGGCAGACAATCCGACCTTTTCATATGGTCAGCGAAAGATCTTCTACACATTGGAGACATACCTTCGGCGACCCAGCCACTCCCTTTTGTTTCCGCAATAGGCCCAAGAAGCTCAAAGTAGAAGCTAGTGGCAAGCAACTGGAAAGCTAGGCTCTTAATCCTGAAATCTTGCTTCAGGCGATTGCGTACATTCTTTTGCAATTCGGGCATTGCTTTTACCTCGTCCAACGATGGGACCTCGCCTGTAAGTTCAGGGTTAACACGCACGAATCTGGATTGTTTGATGTTTCGGGGCAAGTTGTCGAGATACTTCTCCCAGATACGTTCACATTCGATCGATGTGGCAAGATGGTTTTTCGCAATCCGTAGCAATGCTGCCGCGTGACTGACCACCCCACGCTGCGCAATCTGTACCGATTCTGTCCTCTTGAGGCTGGGCGAAGTCGCTGTTCCGAGGGAGACGACGATGTCTGGATACGAATCTTGTAGCTCGGGCCAGATCAACTTTCGCTCTTTCTCGGCTACCTCGATCGGGTTGTTGTGGAAGACTGCGCCGTCAATGTATGAGCGTTGGGTTGGGTCATGATTGTATGGTTTGAAGAACTTCGGTGCTGCTGAAGTTGCGCGTGCCGCTTGCCAGATTTTCAACTCGGCGAATTGTTTCTCAGGGCGCAGGAATTGGTAAGACAGCTTGTCAGAGCAGACTCTGTTGTAGTTGCCCATGACAATTGCTGATCTACCATTCAGCGATGCGGCAGTGACTGCGACCCTCACTGTCGAGCCTGCATTCGCGGTGTTGATTTGGCGCCGTCCGCCAAACAAATACTGATCCTCGGAGTAAGCGTCTTTTAGACATTGTTCAAGTGGCTTTGTCTCATAGCGTGAGTGGTTGAAGTTGTCAACGAAGAATCCGACACCCCAGATGGCACTGCCGGCACGGCGCGTGAAAGCTTTCGTGACCATGCTTTCGAATTGGCTGATGCACTCCTCCACGAGCCAGTTCATCACGCCGAGTCCGAGCGTGATCAGACCTCCAGTGCTAGTGCCGACGATCAAATCGAAGAAGCTTTGTATGGGTATCTGGACGTTCATGGCTTGTTCGAGAGCTCGCAAGGTCTCCAGCTCCACGATGCCGCGCATTCCACCGCCATCCAGAGTCAAAATGCGGACTCCAGCAGATTTTGGCTTCAGCCGAATTGTCCACGTATGACGCACATTGTTTCCTTCGAGCGGGCAATTGTACCATATCGATCTCGTTGGCTCCATGGCTGTGTCCGTAGAGCTTGACACAAGGCGTACAAAGAACATGCCCGCACGGCAGTGGGTGCTCAGGAGCTTCGAACAGACAGCATAAACACACAGTATGGCTATCAAACTCGTCAGGAACACTAGCACCGTTCGAAACCTGTCGGTAGAAGCTTTGTACGACCTTGTCCCGGTGTATGGTCGCTGCGATCTGGCTTGCGTCTCGGCCACCGTCCAACAACTTCTCTTGCAGTTCTTCCTGGAGATGCCAAAGACGGCTGTACACTGAATCGCGGAACTCTTGCAGATACCTTGCGTATCTAAAGCTCGATTCAAAACTACCGGCGGCAATGATCTCGCCGTTTTTGGATTGGTGGTCTTTGCCATGCCCGCTGAGGACGTTGACACAACGCGTGTTTGTACTAGGAAGTATGAATTCGCACGGCCAATGCTGCTCGCAGAAGTTCTCCAGAGCTGCATCTATGTGTTCGAGGTATTGAGGGAACACCTGATCAGCAGCACCCGGTTTGTTGTTCCTCGTCGTCTCGATCATGATACAAGACGCTACCATGTAGCTGAGAGCTTGGAAGATGACTGCTCCGTCAGCCTCTCCCTTCCAGACGTCCTTGATGTTGATGGCAAGCTTGAGGATGTTGCCGCCAAAATCTGGCGGAATCGGACTATTGATGAAGCTAGCCTGAACAAAGTCGAATGGGAAGTCTAGTGTGCCGGAGAAATGACTGAAAGCATGTTCGAGGTATGCTTGAAGATCTTCCACGTCGAGCAGCATGCGTAGCTTCGCTTTGTTGCTTCGTGCGGCAATCGAAGCGGTGAGAACGCCGTGAGAAAGCTTTGCGACTTGGTCCTGCATCAATCGCGGCCTGCCTACCTCTGGGATGCGAAGGATCTGGATCGAGCTGTAATAACATAATACCAGTTGTTCCAGGGTATCAACCATTTTGCCCCGCTGCCGCCACGTGTCCGCATACTTCTTGAACACGGAATTTTGGTTGACGGTCTTTGCAAGGTCATCTAAAATGGTACTTGTGTTGACGTTGACGTCCCACAGCTTCGCGTCGATGTCGTTCTCGGTAGCGTTCAGTACGATGATTGCGTGTGGTAGCAAAGGCTGGTTGACCGACGTCTCAATCGCAGCATTTGCCCAATTGATGAGTCGTTCGAAGACATGTTCAACGACTCTAGGGTTTCTGAGCACGAACACAATGACGTCCGAAAAGGTGAACAAGAGCCGTGGATAGAGGTTGGTCACCGCGAACTCTCTCCCGGCTTTGTAAGATTGAGCCCATAGCAACTCTCTCTCGGAGATGATCTTGACAGCCTTTTGGAACCTCCCACTTGCGCTGTCAGCGCCAGACGGTTTGTCACTTTTACGCTTCCTCTTGAGTAACGCGCCCAGCGGCTCTCTTTCACCACCCTCCAGCCCTTCGCAGTCCGCGTAGAGTATCGGAGCTTGCCCGTCCCATGTTCGTGGGTCGATGTAAAGGTGGACATCTTCAGACGTCGGTACATGAGCGCCTCTGCCTCCAATGACTGGCGTTTGAAACTCGTACGAAGAATGAGTGTCCGACGCCAGGTCCACCATCAATTTGATCAGCGTGCTTTTGCCGGCTCCAGTCTGACCAACAAAGGAGACCAAGCTGGGCGTGCGTGTATCTCTGTCTGTGTCTGTGCTCCCCACGAAGCGCGTGTTGGCTGCTATTTTCTTAGGATCGGTGGATATCATGAGGTCTGCGAATCTGCCGTAGTCCTGGAAGATGGGCGTGCTCTGATCGGCTGGTCGTTCGATGCCAAACCACGTCGTGGACTGATCCTCTGCCCATAGCCGTTCACGGACCATGTCGTCCGCGGGAGGCTCGAGTGCGTTCCGAACCTTCTCAGCTATGGCAGGCCTTGTCTGCTCATGAGGCACTCCTCCATGGCTGACCTTGCCCTTTTTGTGCGCGAATTGCCCTGCCCAGCATTTGTCGCAAAATGAGCTCTGGCATACATTGCAGTGTGCGATGGTCCTATCAGAGACTTCACAATTCTCGCAGAAGTTCGCATATGTAGTCAAACTCACGCCCGTGGTCAGAGACCGCGCGCTCGAAGGCGATCCTTGTCTTGATGTGAAAGCAGCAAGTGACTCGGTTGTCCTTGATATTCTTTGCGAAATGAGTGCAGCTGGTGAGCACTCTCGGCCTAACGCGGTCGTGTCGGCTCGGGGCTCTGCCTCTCGCCCACGTCGTAATGACTGACCGGGTTCGGAATTCATGGTCGACGTGCGAGTTGAGTGGGACAGAGAAATTTCGACGTTGTTGTTCCGCGAGCGCGTATCGAAGCCATTACGATCGGCCGCCCATTGTTCAAGTTGCGACAGAGGAGACAAAGCTGGCGGGCCGGTAGAAGCCCGAGAACTTTGTCCTTTCCATGTAGGAGATTGCTGACCTGTTCCTTTCAATGCACCTTTAGTAGTTCGACCATGCGCAGACGGTGGTTGAGCCGCTGTGTTTTCATGGAGTAGAGTGTCATGTTTTCGCGGCAATGATGGCGCGTATAGCGAGTTGTCGGAATCCGACTCGTGTCCTATGGTCTCGATGCGCGGAAACTCAGACTCAGTTCGTTTCCCAATCGCCTGTACTTTCATTCGCTGCTCCTCGGCATATTCTTCAGCGTCAAAGAAGTCTTCCTCATCAGTCAGGCCAGAGCCTTGTCTGGAGATTGTGAGTGATTCGAAGCTAAAGCGCCGCGATCGCGATTCTGCGGCTGGAGCTTTGTAGGATATCGGAGGGCGCTGGCTATTTTCAATCAGATGCCATTCGAACGGAAACATCATAAGTTGGCCATCTGCAAACTTACCGATTCGATGATGCTTCAGCCTCGTCCGCTTTCTTCTTTCTATGCGCGACAGTGCCTGTCCGGCCAACACCAGAAAGCCTTCTCGAGTCGGATTGGAGCGATAACGGCCGGCTGGATGATCCACCTCCCTCGCCAGCTTTCTTGTGAGAGGAGAACCATCCCATGTTGAAGGGGAGGGTGCAGTTAGAATGCACAGGGAGAAGAAGGCTTCTGGAAAGAAATGCGCGTGGGTATATTTATGATTGCGAGAAACAGGACGGTAAGAGGCAACAGAGAGAGATCGTGCACCCAGTCCAAAAATGCGTGAAACAAGCTACCTTTCAATGCTCAGGACGTTCATGGGATAGCTTGCGCATTGCAGAGCCGCGGGTGCAGGTGGAGGGGGGCGGGATAGCGAAGCTCGAGCCCTGCGCAATATTCAGCTTCCTGAGGATACCTGCTTGGCTACGCATCGCTCCAATCATTGTGCATGTTACAATGATACTATTCAGCCATTGTACAACCACAATTGTTGTACTGAGCAGGTTCGAGTTGGGGGCCATTTATGACCACCCACAGCAAACTTGCGTGCATAGAATGGCGAATGGCACGCGAGATACCGAATCGCATTGGTATAGATTGGCTCGAAATGTGTAGAGTTCTGCCTCTAGTCACCGAATCCAATGCAGATGGGCTTCTAAACTAGAAGAGGCCTTTCTCGTATAACCGACCGCCAAGACCTAGGGAAATGGTTTACAGCACTGAAAGAACGCCTCGATAAGCACGCGCAGTGGGTGCATGAATTCTAGAGTAAATCAGCTTGAGATAGAATGGACGAGGGTGCTGCTTACCAATAGCTTTTGATGCTTAAGAGCCTCGGGGTCATTTTGGGTAGCAGCCTCCTGGCTCTTCTGCACCTTTCTGAAAATGGCGCTGTTGGCGCATTTTGCGGTCCAACGGCTCCGTTTATTCGGTATCTTGTAAGCAGTTTGTCGTATTTATCTATTCAAAACCTGTGGCGCTCATGTGCCCGTCTGCTGTATTTGCACTATGCGGATCGATGTGCCCGATGCGAACTTCAGGTCAGACTAAGAAGCCTAAACTACAACGGCTGAGAAGGTGCAGCAAACCAGACCATTGAAAACCTACTTCAAGCTAAATTTAGCGTCAAGGGGTGAATGGCGTCAGGCTGTGGATTGGCACTAGGCTGAAAATTTGCGTCAGGCTGTGGATCGGCATCAGGCTGGGAATTGGCATCAGGCTGAGAGTTGGCATCAGGCTGGAAATTGGCATCAGGCTGAGAGTTGGCGTCAGGCTGAGATGTTTGAAGCTCGTGATATAGAGGAAAGAAAGGATGAAAGAAAAACAAACTTGATAAGAGGTGCGGATACACTCAAGAAACGAAATGTCCTGGTTGCCAACCGAGCGATTGTTCTGGCCCGAGAACAACAAAGACTTCGCCGTTCGCAGATTCTGCAGGACCATGGTGTAGTGTCTGTGTCTCAAGCTGTTTGGCCAAGTTCACTGCTGAAGAATCTCGCTCGCGGCCAAAGAGACCTATGCGTGCAGTGCATGTTCTTAACTCTGGAGGCTTTTGAGCCTTATGCTGCGTCAGTGCTACCCTGATTTTCACTCAGGCATTGAAGGCAAGTTCGATTCATCCAAAAAAGGGACGAGACTGGCAATTTGGGACAGTCTGAAGAGATAATAACTGGGAGAGAAGAAGAGACAAATAGAAAGGACCGACTACGGAAGGGAAGAAAGCTCCTTTTCAAAAAGCGCATTGAGTGTCTCGAGAAAGATTCATGGTAGAATTGGCACGGAGACTCAATAAGAGCTGGGGAAAACAAGTTAGGACCGAAAAAGAAAGGTACTACAAAAGATCTGGGAGCAAAGAGACAAGACACAAATTATTTGGCATATTCTACATAATCAGATCCAGAACTGCGCTGAAGGAGTATACATCCTCTTCGTTCTAAACTTCACTGGCATGACGCATATTCTGCATTTGGTCAGCTCTTTGCTCTACGAAGAGTGAGGTAAAGGAGGTGAATTATGTCAAACCTTCAATGACGACCCAAGATCTCCCAAACCTGCGGCTTTTCCCAACGAGCCAGGAGCACTTCCAAAGCTCGTCGAACGCTATCCAAACATTTGAAAGATGCGTCGTCGCGGTAGGCGTCCACTTCACCCGCAAGTTTGAGTCCCTCCTTCATCTGTGTTAGGGTCAGTAAAAGCAGTTCTCGCTGAGATCAATTCCGGAATTCTTACTCCTAATCATCTTCGCCACAGCCAAAACCAAGCTGATACCCATGACAATGCATCCAAACACGACACAAATATATGCAGCAACGGTCTTCCAGCTCCTCGTGCTGAGCTTGATGTAGCACAAAGGGGGTAGAATGTACGCTAGAGCACAGGCGCTGGTAGCCCCAATGAGCTCAAAGACTGAGCCGAGGTCACAGGTGAAGAGTGACAAGCCCATTGCACTGAGTACGAGTGTTGTGCTGAAGATGAGATGGCGATGTGGATTGAATGGCTCGTCGGGGAAGTAATAGTGGGTCATGACTTCGCGGCAGACGAAGGCTTCGAGTGGGAGGGTGGTGAGCATGTTCAAGCCAAAGCAACTGCTTCTGATTAGTTGGAATATTTGCTTCAAGGGCAGAAGCACTCACAGTCTGGCGATGTTGACCACGATGTTATCAACGGGGAAGTTATTCAGGACATTCCCCTGGGTCTTATCACCGAAGGTCAGGTATCCGGATAGTGCCATGGCTAGACAGGCAACCATGGAGATGCTGGTCGAGTAATGCGTTACTTTGGCGAAGCGATCAAGGGTTGGCGTCTTGAGCGAGCCGTATATGAGAAGGCTGTTATGGTCTGTGGGTGTCAATCACGTGTTCTTCGGGCTGAGGGCTTCGAAACCTACGGCAAACAAATGCTGGGGGTGGTTAGCCTCTTTGTCAAACAGAGGTTTTCAGGTGCAGACATACCGAAAGAGATCACACCAATGGCCTGGAAGATCCCATCATTTATGAAAATAGATCCCTTTAGCTGGCCACGAAGGTCGCTCGGGATGCGCGCTCCTTGTGTTATTATAGTGACCAAAATCACCAGCATGCTAATGAGCGCCAAGGTGCTTGCTTTCGCCAGCTATTTGAAGTCAGCGGGTGTAAAGCTATGAACTTTAATCTTGTTACCTTGGCAATATCCCTATACAGTGATAGGGGATAAGAGATTCCAAGAATGAAAAGGACAATGACCGCCCGTCGGTCAGTAAGAAGCCAGAGAAACGGAGTCTCTGGTAGGGAAGGAAAGATGGCAGCCATGACGTGTGGAATGGTATCTCCGACTATAATACAAAATGCCACCATGCCGCCAAATGCACTTTAGGGTCAGTCAGTTTCATCTAGGGGCGGCGAAAGTGACACATACAATGCCCATTGGGCGACAGAAATCGCTATCAGACCAGGTTTTCCAAAACAGTGCTGCACCGTCGACTGAAAAGAATTTGCACCGCTCAACTTGGAGTTGATGACAATCAGGTTGATCGTCCAGTCCACGGTGACGGTCAAGGCAACCAGAAGGAAAATGCCAGTGATGAGGCCTGCTTGTCGAAAGGCATACGGCTGGCCGATGATACCTGCGCCGCTTGACAGAAAGTCAGCATGTTGATGCTCCTTGTATCCCAGGGAATCTCTTACATGATGCTGTTCGCCATGTTCATGAAAGCACTCCGCATGCCACTTTTTGGACGAGCGCTTTCCAGGAGATCCTCCGCATTGAAGCCAATATCTGCGTTCGCGACTGTGACCGTAGGTGCCTCTATATCGGTCAACAGAGGAAGCCTCTGAACATCGCTGTCCCGTCTTTGATCACCGCGGCCGCCCTCGCTGGTCAAGAAGTCCTCCTCGTCTATCCAGGCCGGGTGTGCAGCATGACCGTTTGATTGTTCGAGGCTTTCTCTTTCCATCTCGAATCTGACCCTATTGGGGGTCCGTGGGTGTCCATCAGGGCGCGGCTGGGCGAACGAAGACTGGCGTTGGGGTCCTCGGGGGATGTAGTTTGCGGGTTCGGGTGAAGGGCCAGCTATGTCGTCTGCATCAGAGTTGTCGGAGAGCAGGTCGCGGGCCTCTTCGTCGTCGGGCCGGTGCTGTTCCGTCTTCCTCGCATTGCGCATGTCGTCCTTGGCCATTGCATTCTTGCGTCGGCGTGGTTATCTCAGAGGCAGTCAAAGAAGGTGGCGCTGGCTGTGCTGCGACGTCTGTTGTTCTCTGTTGTTGGCCTCCTTTGACTGCGGCTCAGGTAAACTTTCAGCCCTGCGGCGGTCGGCGTTAACGGCGTGAACTCCGACACTCACATCACATGACTCGCGCAAAAAGAACCACCTCGTCGACAGCTTCCACCACCGAGCCACCCTCTTCGTACCGACCTGGGGTTACTCCTTTGTACCTCCTGTTGCCGAATACACTCAAAATGTCTTGCCATGTACCCGTCAGCTCGGATCTGACGGTATGTCTCATACGTAGCTCAGCTCCCTCCCAGAATACTCCCTTTCCAGCGGCATGTTAGATTATAGAAGAGCTTGGAGATCAAAAGCTCTGCATCATGAAAACTTGGGTTCTTCGAGGTCTCAGTAAAGTCGCCCTTTTTATCTCTCTGCTCCATGACTTGCTCGTCAAAGTAATCAAGAAAGCATGCCCCTTTCTGTCCTTAGTTGGAGACAAAAAGACCCGCCCCCAACATCTTTCAGAGTCATATCATGAGCGCAAACATCTTCTTTCTTGTCATGTTTTCTTCGTTTCCGCCTTTTCAATTCCTATGCGACCTCATTCTACTCTTGACCGGACGACAGCTATTTGATCTACCGCTCCGCAGTCTACTTTTCGAAAATGACCGCCAAGCAGGCTTCTTTGGCATCACTTCCATATCCCCTACAGCATCTTCAGTGTCTTGGGTACCATATCTTGGGCCTATCAAGCCGATGAAAACTCGCTCAGCCGAGCACTTTATCTTTGTGTTTCGAGTCTTGTCCTCATATAGGGAGCCTTGCGACAACACCCCTGTCTTCCAGCGCACCGCTGCGGGTCAGCAGTTCAACACGCTATTCTTTCTTGTACTTCTTCAGCTCCGAAGCTTCTCTATTCTGTTCCAATGATTCTAGTTTGCACGACGCCGACATTCCGAGCGAAGATTATTATCCTTCTCGAAGAACTTCCATGTGAGATGAGAACGCATGGCTTGTGCGCCGCGCTGTGCATTCCAGTTGATCGGAAGCTGGTGATGGGGAACCCAGTCAGGCGTGGTCGACTTCTGAATCTGGAGCACTCCAAGCTCGTACGGACTGCCCGTATAATATACAGCGGATATTGCATCCTGGTTGCACCACAACCCGGAAGCTGAATCCTTCTGCGTGCGGTACAGGCCCTCATCCATTTCTAATTGGCCAGAATGTTGTACAGACTGCAAAGCTGCTCGCCTATGTCTACTGGACGCAGTCATCGCTGTGTATCGCTGTACAACCCATGCGGCCAGCAGCAAATCAAAAATGCAAGAGAATCAGAAGCTCGAGGGAACCTGCGTCGGACGCCAGGCCTTCAGCCCATCTTGCCCAGCCTGCCACCCGCCGCGCTGTCGGGCTCTTCACTGCATACTCAACTTCCTCTTTCCTCGCTTGCTTCGCCATCTTTATGTTCAAGCTCCGAGTAACAGCCTAGGCGCAGATCAATGTCTATTCCTATTGATCGGGGGACCACAGGCAGTCTGCCATGGCTTGCATCCTACTCTGGTGCGCGTTGGCCCTAAGTCTCATCAGCCTGTCGAGTCAACAGACGAAGGACCCTCTGAACGACTTTTGTCGCCGCTTCGGACATCAAACTGCTGTTGTCGATCGAAAATTGTACATAGATGGAGGCCAAGTGAACTGGAACCCTATCTCCGCAAATCCTCTGAACTACACGAGTAAGCTCATGCATAATGCGCCAACTTACTCATGAAAATTGCTCACATCATCACAGACTCATACCTTCTCTACAATGACCTCGACCAAGTCCAGGAGGCGATGCCTCCGCTCCATGCGAATCTTACCAAGAACAGCACCGTCCCAAACGTATCAGGAGGCACTTTGTGGGCGGACGAAGTGAACAAAGTGCTACACGCATATGGAGGAGAATTCTCAGGCTCTCCCGAGGACTTTACGCTATGGTCCTACGACACGATCCTCGACCAGTGGAATCAAACGGATACCCCGCAGTCCATCCAACGCGCAGCTTGGGGAGCAGGAGTTGCGGTCAATGAGCGCGCGGAGGGTTACTATATGGGAGGATGGCTCAGCAATCAGACTATGCCTGGATGGAATGGTGCTCCATTCGCGACAAGCACTTTAATCAGATATGATATGGTAGGGAATACTTGGCAGAACATGAGTGGACCAGCAGATGGAATTGGACGTGCGGAAGGCGTAATGGTCTTTCTCCCAGCTTCTGACGCAGGTTTGCTCATATATTTCGGCGGTATTCTCGACACATCGCGAAATGGAACTGTGCAAGGAGTAAGTACAAAGTTTTGTAGTAAGTGTAAGAAGACATCCGCTGACAACTCCGCAGTCGCCCATGAATGTAAGTTGTCTTTCTTGGAGGAGTAGAACTTGGATATTGACCGGAAACAGGTGATCCACATTTTCGATCTAGCTTCTTCCAAATGGTACACTCAAACGGCCGGCGGAGATGTACCGGAGGATAGGAAACGATTCTGCGCCGGTGCGACCTGGGCTGCGGACCATTCCTCTTATAACATGTACGACGTCCTTCCCATCTCACGTGATCCACTCGAGCTGACACGGAGCAGCTACCTATACGGAGGCCAAGGCATCCCTCCAAATACGACCGGTTTCGACGACGTCTACATCCTTTCACTGCCGTCCTTCACGTGGGTGAAGTGGTGGCCGACGCAGCCTGGTGAAGGCAATCCACACAATTCGCTCTCCTGCAATGTCATCGATGGCGCCCAGATGCTCATTATCGGCGGCACATTTCCCATCTCGGACCAATGTGACGCCAATACCGTTTGGGGCACGCACAATCTGAACTTAGGAGCGAGTAATATCCAGAATGCGATGTGGTATGATTATATGCCAAACTTGACGGTCTACAATGTCCCGAAAGAGCTTATTGCTGTTATTGGCGGAGGGTATGTGACTGAATGGCGCGGACTTCGAGTGGGTGCTAACAACCATTAGTCCATCCGGCGGAGCGACACAAATCAGACCTCAGAGCTGGGACAACCGTGACTTGCCCGTCTATTTCTCTCGTGTGCCCACATTCCCGGCTCGCACGCCGACTCGCGCTATCCCAGGCCCAACATCGACGTCGACGGGGACACCGGAGGAATCTAGCAACATCGCGGCCATTGCAGGCGGCGCTGCTGGAGGAGGAGCTGCCCTATTGATAGTGCTAGGTGTATTGATATGGTGCTACTGCCGGCGAAAGAAGAAGAGGAATGCGGGCGGAAACAAATCCAAACGGGAATCGATCCGCGCAGAGCTTCCAGGCAGCGCCGTGAAATCGGAACTTCCTGCAGCCAACGTGTCAGAAGTAAACTGGAAACCACACTCGAGTCCCAGCAGCGGCTCCGCGGTCCCAGCATACGACCCGAGCTCTTCTCCGCCACATCTCTCGACTTCTCCCACTCATCCCACTTCTCCCTTTGGAGGCGGCACCCAGCAATACCAACCGGGCTATTATGCGCCAGGCCAGACATCGCCCAACCAACTATCTCCAGGCCATCATCCAGGAATGTACCACCCACAAATGCACCCTCAACCGCCCTCCCCAGAACAACACCAATACCAAAACCTAGTCCCGCCCCTCCGCTCCCCCTCCTCCTACCATAACCTCTACGGCCAACCGCCGTATCCACCCCCGACAAGTCCCCTCCCGCAACCGCATCCCTACGACCCGAAATCAAACCCCCTCCACCACCACCACTTCCCACCCCCACCAACCCCCATAACCTCCACCTCCCCCGGCCACCCCTCCTTCTCCTCCTCGAAAGTCAGCCCACCGCTCTCACACCCACACCCGCACTCGCAACCCCCCAGTCAACAAACCAGCCGCCACGGCAGCGGCGGCACCGCGACGGGTCTTTCGAGGAATCTGAGCTCGGCGAGCGAGACGACGAGTGAGTGGACCGAGAGCACGTATCCGCCCACGGCGAGTCATACGCCGGCCGAGTTTTATCCGCAGCCGTTGAACGTGGCGGGTGGCGGGAGTGGGAGTGGGAGTGGGAGTTCGGAGGGTGGGAGGGGGTTGTTGCTTCGAGGGGGGGTTAGGGGGGCTGGGGCTGGTGGGGGGAGGTTTGTGGAGGGGGATTGATCGATGGAATCGTTGAATGAAGTGGTTTGGAACTGGGTTTAGGTCTTTGGGAGGTCGGATTTCTGATAATTTGTTACAGCGAAGTTTATGTTGGTTTTCTCTTATTCCGCTCGAACCCTTTGGCTGTGTTGAGGCAATGATGTGGACAAGTGGACGAAAAGAATGGCTGGATCATTTTGAAGTAAGATAGGAGAGGGCGAATGTCGTTGAAGGGAAGGAAGTCATCCGTATACCTAGTAGGACCGTATCTTTCATTGATTTGCTGATACTGTAAATGTCGAGTCGAGCCATTGTGCCAGCTGCTCTGAATTATCCTCGCCTATATGTGCATCGAACTTTTCTTTGAGGTTTGCCCATCCGTTTATTTCATGCACCATTCGGTCTTTGAGGAAGTCCAATTCGCTGGTGATGACGCCTGCTCCATCGGTCTTGGGAAAAGAAGCACTGGCTTCCGTAATAACGCCATGTCGTGCCTTGAAGAAAAACTGCGCGCCAGAATGCAGACTCTCAATCGCCGGTCTCTCTCTTTGATCGTCCGCGGTCGGCTGTAGAGAAAACGTGAACTGCGGCGTCTGATTGTACGTCCACTCCACCGCCTTCAACTCCTCATGCCCCTTCCTAACCTCCTCAACCTCCAACAAGCCATCTTGCAGAACCTCCGCCTCAAGCTCGCCACCATACATGCAAGCGAACTCATCCGCAACAGCAGTCTGAAAGTCATTGTTCGCGAGCCCCACATTACCCACAGGAGAAGAAACACTATCAACCCCCCTCGCCTTGATGTACGGTCGAACAGGCGAATGCAGATACTGCGGAATAACCCCCAAATTCGGACTCGACAAAAGACACGTCCCGTGATGCAGCGCACGATGTCGTGTAAGTTTATACGCAGACCCCGAAATTTTGAGCGGTCTTCCTCCGTCTCCTTCGCTCTGCCCATCGCCCTCACTCCGCGTAAAAGGCGTAACATGCATATCATCCTCATCCACGCTCTTACCGAGCCTCGCGGCCCCTTGGTCCATGACGATATCATGCCGTTCATTCACGCGCGCCCTCTCAACGCCAAGGTTCCGCAGCGCGCGCACAACCATCTCGGCGTGTTTATCGCGCGTAAAGGTCGCGGGCGGGCAGATGACCGTCCAATTCACATTGCCCGTATCATGAAAAACGGTTCCGCCGCCCGATCTGCGGCGGACGAGGTCGATTGGACCGATGGCATTGCGTCGCCCTTCCTCTTTCTCAAC
The DNA here is from genome assembly GCA_010015705.1 of Aulographum hederae CBS 113979. Classification (NCBI taxonomy): domain Eukaryota; kingdom Fungi; phylum Ascomycota; class Dothideomycetes; order Aulographales; family Aulographaceae; genus Aulographum; species Aulographum hederae. Next base: position 448,067 of record ML977140.1, on the reverse strand, counting down.
TCCGCCCTTCGCGTTCGCGCTCGCGTTCGCTGTGCGCAAAAGTTCGAGATTGACCTCTAGCCACGGATTCTGGTTCCGGCCGATGATGATGCTGGGTCTGTTTACGTAGAGGAAGAGGATTGTCGAGTCCGAGGGTGAGGATTGTAGGAGATGGTGTTCGAGGGAGAGGTTGAGGAAGGGGTCGTGGGAGGTGGAGATGTAGGATTGGACTTTGTTGGAGGGGTTGGAGACGTGGGAGAGGAAGGAGTGGGCGGTGGAGGAGTATTTGCGGCGGTTTGGGAGGGTGGGTTGAAGGCGCGTCCGGAGGTGGCTGCGAAGTGGCAGCATTGGTGTTGGTGAGGAAGGATGTTGGGGTTTGAGAGGTTCTCGGAGTTTATCGGAGAACGCGCGGTCACGTTGTTTGGCTGTGAATTAGATGTAGGTTTTTTCATGTGCTATGGGCAAACGAAAGCTTGAAGGTCGCTACCAATAGCTGAAAGCACGTCCTGATCATTTCGAATTCTCTTCTATGCATTGTGGTATGCTCGAACTTGAAAAAGGGGCCTCACGTGACACAATATCACCATTCAACTTCAGTTCAGACTCCTGCTCTATCATGCTCTCGTTTTCATCACGCAAACGCCTTGTCTCTACCACTATCTGACTGCCATAATTGCTGAGCCAGTAGTCTCTCGCAGTTCAAGGTTCCCACACCCTAAAAAACGCGGATTCGAACGGCCGTCAAAGCAGATGTGATACACTGAATCCCCTGAATTGTAGAAACGTCAAACCGTTCCTGACTCGGACGGACATATTTCCGCAATTTTCAAGACTTGGAAAATAAAAGCGAGTTACTAAGTAGTCTTCAGAATACACCAGTAGCAACCTCGATGTCTCCTGTGAAACCAGGAATCGGCCTTACTGTCGGCCCGAGAGCATCGCTGTGCATAAGTACCTCGTAGATAGCCTCCATCAATCTACAAGTCTCTTCTCCCTCACTAAGGGCTTCCCTGTGGTTAATTAGCTCGTCTTCTTTCGCTGTCGCTCCTGTGAACCAGGTTTGATATCTCCATGCACTCTGGAAACCCGTTCGAAATAACCCGAATAGTTGCTCTTGGAACGTCCAAGGCCAACGCCGCGATTAGACTGCAAACATGCGATGCATTCATAGCCCCCGTGACTAGTTCGTCGGATAGATGTTAGGCATCATATCTGCAATGGAAGACTCGACAGAATAGGAAAAACAGACTTGTGAATAGGGTAGAGAGTGAAAAGTAAACAGCCAACCCGAGAGTCATACGGAAAACAAGTTGCATCCCCAACGCCCTCAACGTCCCGCTTTGACAACCAACTCCCCTAGATCTCTCCGCATCGTCGTAGATCCGATATCCAAAACCAAACTTTTGGATAGCCTCCAGGAGTCCAACCGACGTGACAGGTCCTAGACAAAAATTTGAACAATAGACTCGAGGAATTTCAAAGTTTGGAATGTTTAAACGAAATTTTCGTCAATGAACTCAGTGATCTGAATTGACGAGACCATCCTAGAGTTGAGACTCGAAGTGCCAGATACCGCGCTCAACATCTCGAGGCTTGCTGGATAGCGCAGATAAGTCAATCCTTAGATGTCCAAAGGTGAATCTTGGAATGGATTCTACGATTCATGCTTTGCTTGGACCGTCCGTAAGAGATTTCTGTCGTTGTTTTAGCCGTTTCTTCTTATTGTCGCTCTGAATATGTCGCTCTGAACTTTTCGCTCGGACTTTTTTTTTATACTTGCATTTCTTTCCTACTATATATTTGAGGTTGAGTCCCATACTTTCTCTTTCTTGTTCATGCAATCTTCATACCAAAACCATACATACCACCTACCATCTACCATCTACCATCTACCATCTACCATCTACCATCTACCATCTACCATCTACCATCTACCATCTACCATCTACTATCTACCATCTACTATCTACCATCTACCATCTTTTCTTCAAAGTCTTCCAATCCCAATTAGACTACCACAACCACAATCACAGCCACACAACCACAACCACATCCACAACCACATCCACAACCACATCCACAACCACAACCACAATGGAAAACACCCCTCCTCCCCGCGCCGCAGCCGCCGCCCTCCGCATCCGCCGCAAAGGCCGCACCAATCCCGCCATCAACGACGTCAACGACGCCGTCCACGAAATAACACTTAGGCTGTTAGCAATGGGCCTTCAAGGCGAAGCCGCCCAGCAGGCCATGCACGACATGGTGAGCGAGCCATCCAATGCCTGGATGCAGGGGCTTTCGCCGGCCAAGGAGAGGGAATCGCCGATCTTGAGGGAGATTGCGGTTAATACGGTCAATAAGCCCGCAGGACGCCGCTGAGAGGCGGTGGGTGGTGGAGAGAGTGAGTAGTTGTCTTGCGGATGGTTTGGAGGGTTGAGCTGACGTAAATGGTAGGCCCGAGGCGCCGTGTGCGCGGTGCTCTGGGAGTTCTGAGGAACGAGGTTCTGCGTTAGGCTCTGGGTTTAGGAGCTTGAGGGGTCAGAGACGTTGGACGAGAGGGCAAAGGAGTCAGGAGAGTACATGTTCGTGAATTTGATGTAGTGGAAATGTAGGCTCGTGCGAAGTTATGATGAATGTTTTGAAAAGCTAGCTGTACTATAGTTAATGGAGTTCAATAGTGTGTTGACTTGAATGAAAACTATTGTAGAAATCAGTCACCAACAAGACCTACTTAAATTGATCATGAAAGCTATTATTCAAAGCTTGAGAAAATGGAATGGCAAGCATAAGACGAGGAAATATACTCCGGATGTACTTGGTAATTCTCCCTACGCATCTGCTCAGCTCCATATCTGTTGAAGCTAAGTAGCAAGGCGGAAATGGTTGTTCTGACGGTGTGCGCCTTTGTGAACATGGACAAGGTGCAAATCAAAGACGTTGTCGTGTTAAACCTGATAGGTGGACTATTGCAGCTGAATACTTCACTGAATCCCTACTCAGCTGAGTCTTGTATTGAAGGATAACCTTGCTTATCCTTATCAAGGTTAGACCTGCTATCGGTGAAGGTTTGCATGAAGTACAATTTCTATGGTAACATTCATTTCCTTCAAGAGTATGAAGTGCTAGTCTTGGCGCTCGCATTCATGCGCTCGCGCGACCTTTCGTGTATTTAGCAAGAGTCCTTTGTATCTTCAGAGACACAAGCATCTCTACACATTCAGTTCTTCACTGCTTTCTATGATCTTCCCTGTGGATTGATTCGCAGATCTTCTTTCGCTGTCGTTCCTGTCACCAGGTTTGATATGTCGGCTATGAGCGTTGATATACCGTCTCTGCCACCGTCTCGTTAGTCATCTCCTAATGCTCATCCCGCCTTCATGCCGACATCTCCTTGCCATGTTCCTATTTACACCGACCTCTTTCCTGCCAATTCTCGTGACCGTTTCTTAGTTCAATCTACAGATTCTCTCCTCGATTGTAGTTGCATTGAGCTTATCGTGGTTCGGAGCTCTCCATGAAAGCTTTTGAATGGATCCAGTATCCGCTTCTTGGCGGTGCTTCCGCTCCATCTTCATCATGTTGCATTCTTAAGAATTCTTCATCTTGCTGAGAGCATTACCGTCCGCCCTCCTGCTGTTGGTGCCCCCATCTTCCCTGTTTTTCTGAATACTCCGCAGTCGGAGACATAGCGCCTGAAGTTGCATAAAAGGTTGTTTCGAGATCCGCGCTTGCAGTGGGGTATCTTTGAGTCTGAGCCTGTGTCGGCTGCTGGTACTGGTGCTGTGCTTGTTGTGGAGGTCGAATCCGGACTACTCCACACGCATATCCTCGTAGCGGGAGAAATCGAGGGAGATTTGGGGGTCTGGCGGGTCTGCGTTGGACAGTGAAATGATGTCGTTCAACCCCTATGGAGGTAAGTCCTGTATATCTGCGCTCACAGAGACTCATAGTTTGGGTTCTCGTTTGTAATTGTAGAGGTGGAGAAGGATGTGCAGAACCGTGAAGAGTTCTGCAACTCCACGCAGCTGGGAGTGGGCAGAGCACGCCAGGTCGAAGGATTGGTGAGAAAGCAAAGAAGAAATGAGTTCTGCTGTAGCGTACTTGGTACACGTGCCCAAAGGACTGAGGAAACTTGATTGCAGGTGCAGGTGGGAGAGAGTGTGAGGGTTGTTGTCGCGCTTCAGGGACGGCCTTGGGGCCATCGGTGGGTACCCAGGACTGAAGATTTAGGTACCTAACCTTGCCTAAATTTTGAAAGGCCCGACTTGGTGCTAATCATGATGGCCACACTGCAAACCTAAGCACGCACGAGGCATCCAGGCGTGCTCCCGTGTATCTGTAGATTTCATCCCCATCATGGCCGTCTCAAGGACTTTGAAAGACCGGGTGCTATTGCTTTTGGCTGCTCTGCTTTTCTGGAACCAGTCTTAGGCACCTACCCATTTCTATGTTGACTCTTCAAGCTCGCAGCATCAAGTACAAGAGCTACTCACTGTCACTGCTGATGCCCTTCACGCATTGCGTTCTACGTCCTTGGTACTCACCACAGCCGTGCTTGCTAACCTTCTCGACAGCAAAGGTGACCATACCTCATGGTCCACCCCCTTGAAGCTCCCGAGGTCCTCTCAACTACCAAGCGGCTGTTGTTTGATCCGGTACCGGCTCCTGTCCCTTCCAGAGATGGCCATGATGGTCACGCGAGGACCTGTCGTGGACTCGCGGCCATCGCTTACTGGCTGGAAAAGGGGCCGGGCCGGTCGAGGCAGGAACCGCCAAGAATGGAGTGGGCTCCATGATAATCTCTCGCCCCTCCTCTTCTTCTCAGGTTCCCTTCCCCTCTTCTTTCTCTTCTTCCTCTTCTCTGCATACCCGCAAACCACCAACTTCGAGGCTGGCTGCTACGCAACAATCGGAATCCCTTTTGAATCCTTGTGGGCGATGCCCTGCGGCTTTCCTGTCGGCGGCCACATCCGTCCATCCACCTCAGGTCCTTTGCCGGCGGTGCTCTGCATCAACCTCCTTGCAGACATCCCCAGACCTCACGCGTCCAAACTCGACTCGAGCGGCAATGATACGTACATTTCTAGTACCATTCACTCATGTATTACTGGCCATTGGCGCCCATATCATTAAATATTGTGAGTCGTCCCAAGCTCTTTCTCTCAACGACACCAAAGCTCCCACTCCCGCGTTTCTCCCCTCTCCAAGTTCAAGCTGACGATGTCAACGCAGTATAATCACCATTCATGTGAGTCCGCGACGTCTGATCGTCTCGACCTTTGCCCCTCGTGCGGCGCTGACGTTCAGATCTTGGCAGAATCCGAAGTCGGTCACCAGGGAGGCCAATTCGAAACCTCTGGGGGGCTTCTGTGCAGTCCTCAGAGCATGGCCCCGAACCCATGCTCTGCTGGACGGGATACGCACAAGAGCCCTCCGGGCCACTACATGCTTGCGTCTGAGTACAACGCCCGCAAGCGAACCGCACATATGAAACGCGAAGATGGCCGACGTCGAAACGGTATCTGGCTCCGACTTGACGACCGTGTCTCCATCACTGGAATTGCTGTGATGAAGCTGAATTTGGAGATCTCCGCAAGATGAAGAGGTCTGGCGGTCCGGCGCGTACCTGGTGACGAGTACTCCCCGGTGGATGGAGGTCGTCGGGACCCTTGGGTAAGTTCCCAGACCCCGGGGTAAATCCAGGATCCCAACGCTGGCCGTTGGGGTAACAGATCCTGGTTCCCATGGTGGTGACTGGGAACATTCCTCGGGGCCCGGCGGCCTTCACTTCTCCTTCGCGACGGGGGGTCCTCCAAATGGACAACCTCCTCCGCTCTTGTCCAGAACCCGCACCAAAGTTGGCGGAACGATCGCCACCACGGTCATGGAGGACCTCCCGGATACGGCTACGGACCTCTCCCTCCCGAAGACAACCTCAGACGGGCCGTCGCCCATTGGGAATGAATGAATTTTGGACTAGAAGGTCATGATCAAGCCGGTACTTGGCAGGTGCGACCAGGGCCCCCAAGCGCCGGAAGCACTGGAGCAGGAAGAATATCGACCATCAAGGAGGAGACACCGGTCACCCATACCCTAGGACGACATGTCTCTTGGATGAACTGACCAGAGCTGTGAAACTGGTACGAAGCGCATTCGCTGGCAGTTCCAGGAACAGAAGCGAAGGAGGAACCTGGGAACTTCAGGTGGTTCGATGGAGTCGAGCATACCGCACGGAAGCCATGGTACGTCCCACTGCTCTTCTCTTGCAATGGGAACCTGTTACTGACTCGGTCTCTCTAGTTCAACAACTCAAGCCAGCCCCTACCGCACAGCCTTTACCGCACAGCTTCTTTTTCCGCAGTGGCCCAGCGCTTCGTCCGTGACCATGGCCGCAGGGCCCACCTCTTCTTTCATTCCTGAAACCCGAGCTCTTGTCACCTTGCGTCACTTGTATGGATGAAAAAAAGAACGAGCTTCGTCGGAGCGTTTCATGTGGGATTAGTCAGTCGGTGGAATTTCATATCAGAGCGGGTTTCAATCTCATCATTGTCATCAAAGCGTGGGCTGGGGAGAATCTTTGGCTTCCAACGATGGGATTTCTCTTTTTAACATGATGCTTTCTACGGGTCAGAATGTCTCTTACTTATACTGTCGAATTGGAGGTAATAATGGGAAATTCAAGGGAATTGTGTATTTCGTTTGATGTCCATGAAGCAAGCATGATTGGAGTGTGTTTTTCTCGTTTGATCTCTGTCTTTGATGCCATCGTGACCCCTTCTCTTTGGTGTCTGATCCCAGCTAGGTTCTGCACGTAGGGAGCCCTCGCAGCTTTCAGCGCAAAGGAGTCCCAAGCAAGGAGAGGGAGAGGCAGGAAGAGGAGAGGTTATCGAAGACTCGGACCGGATTAATGCTTCTTCCATCCTGTTTCTATGGAAACACATGGCCCGAGCGCTAAGCGACATCTCAACCTCAACCTCCAACGTCCTTTTGCCTTCTTCATCACTCCAACCGCTTCTCCAACCGCCAACGTCCACCGAAGTCCTCCGCCCTTAGATCTCACCATCCGCCTGAATGAAAAGAGCCCTCCTGTATCTTGCCACGGCGATGCTTTGACAGCGAGCCCGACCTGGCCCCTGAGCGGCAGCAACAGCGGCATCTTTTCCCTTGAAAACAAGACGCGTCGAGACGCGTCGCGGAGAGGCTGTATCGGCCCGTGAAAGCCGTTGGAAAGCCGTTGGAGAGATGGGGGACCGTGCGCTGCAAACTGACAAGTAACAAGTTCTGAAGTTCTGAAGTTCATCTTCACTCACAAAGGCAAAGCGACACCTTTTCCTCGAGTCCAACGCTTCGAGTTCATCGACATCTTCGAGTCCGGTTGCTTCGTCGAGTCCAAGGACTTCGTCGAGTCCAGATTCCTCGCCGAGACGGTGGACTTCGCCGAGACCGTCGCCGAGACCATCGACTTTGCCGTCCTCAAGCTCAACCAGCTTCTCCGATCCAGCCACGCCATCAACTTGACCACTCCTTCCAACTCAACACATCTCCAAGTCCCACCAGCTCTTTCAGTGCGAACAGTTTCCACCAACAGTGGCCTCCAGGGGGACCGCAGCTTTCGGTCAGCTGTTGATACTATGGAGAGCCAGCACTTGGCTCGCGCGCGCGCGCTTCCTCCTCACCGTGGTTGAACAAGAGCCTTTCGGTGTTTACTGTGGTACACTTCCAAAGTTAGCTTTGACACGCTGCAAACCGCTTTTGAGATGCCTTACTTACCTTGTCCTTTTCACAGCCGCAACCATCACCCTCCGCCCACAGATCCCATCGCTTGCCCTGAAGCCCGCAAACGAACGCTGCTCAGATGATGCTCGTCCACCGCCTTGACACATCCTTGCTCTTTGAAGCCATATCGACTCCTTCACCGTGGCCATGCCATCTCATACACTGCTGGTGCGAACGGGTTGAGGAGGGGCGAGGTCGAGATCTTGAGGATTTGCTGGCACGTGACAAAGAGACGTGGACATCTGGAGAACCTTACCTACCTACCTAGGTAAGTGCGCGCCTCTGTGATGTAAGTTTGGCGGCTGTATTAGAGCGACTGCCTCTGCCACGTTCGTAACAGGGTGAAGCGTCCTCGTCCCCGGCTCTTTTCTTCTCTCCTCGTGTTTTCCCCTTCGCTTCCTTCTTCCCCGAAGCTGTTTTCATGACAGTGTCATGTCTCGCCTTTCACCACAGACTCGTAACGCGGAAGCCTTCTTGAGCACCATTGCTGGCATCCTGCAATCGATACCTGGTTCTTCCGCTTTTGGATACTGGAGAGACTCGCGCGGTTTGGTACATGGTTTTCGAACCTTGTGACCTTTGCGGGCGTCCGAAGTCCGGAATTCTGCGGTAAGATCCCCGACGAGGTACTGCTGGATCCTTCCTGCACTGATCGGGTCCGCAAAGGCATTCTTGGGGGTCTTGGCTTTTCTTGGGCTAAGAACGGACCGGTGCTCTGCCAATTTGGTTTAACCAAGCACGGAAGATGCCACAAGAGCCGCAGCAGTGCTTGATGCATAGCTTCAGGCTTCCTCTGAGCACCGTTCTCCTATGTTTCTCTTCTCGACAAAGCTCTGTAACCCATGGCCCTCGTATGTTGGAGTGGACAATGACCATCAGAAGAATCTCTTTGTAATGTTTCATTCCGACGTAACGTTATACTTTAACGAGCTCATTGCTAACCTGTGTATCTACATGTCTGATTAGCGGATACTTCTCAAGAATCTTTCAGAGCTGATTTTGCTTGCCGAGATCGACGTCCCCGTACTTATCTGTACTGATAGATGTGCAACTTGTAAAGTCACCCCGTGAAACGCTTCAAATCTCCTTCGGCGTATGACTGACCTATTGGAACCACACCAGCTCGACCACTTCCTCCTGCATCCAGACCACTGGATTGGCGTGGTATCCAGGACATCCTGCTGTCATTACCCGTCGTCTTAGTTGCCCTTCTCGTTGTGTGGATGTCGAGGACTCATCGGGCTCCTCGACCTGTCAGATGGTATCTGTCCAACCACTCCACCATATCCCCGGGACTGTTTTTTGCTACGGACCTGCTCAGGCCCAATTGCCGGCAATTTGTGCCTTAGCCTTCCTGGCTTTCTCTCACTGGGCGTTGGTAGGCCTGGGAGCTATTCCGAATCTTCGGTGGGAATCTGTTGGATCTTTCCTGGACTGTGTGGAGGAGCTTCGTGGTGGCTTTGTGGGGACGCACGGCCTCGGGGTCTCGTACCTGCCTAGTCTTCACTGGGTTTCTGTGTCTGTCGCTCGTTGTTTTCTCTGTGTGCCTGTTGGTGTTTTCTGTGTCATTCTTCTGAGCGTTCTATGTCTGTCTGCTGGAGTTTCAAAGTCTATCTCCTGTGTCTCCATGTTTGTCTCATCAGTCTCCATGTCTATCTCCGGAGGTTCCGTGTCCGTCCCCTTGGTTTCCTACGTCTATTTTCATGGCTCTTCGCGTCTGTCTCCTGAGATTTCGGTGCCTGTCCCCTGTGGTTTCGTCTGTCTCTTGGATTTCGTCTGTCCTGGATTTTGTATGTGGGATCCTTGGCTGCTCTCAGGCTCCCTAACTTACCACTTCCTGTGTCTCCAAGGCCTGGGCTGCTCCATCAAACTCAAATATCATCAGCGGAGAGCTTCAGATGGCGGTTGCGAACATTGCATCCTCAAAGAGCTGGTCAGCTGCTTGGCCGTGTGGGAGGCTCACCGGGTCGGCTTATTTGCACCTTGCCGTCTGCCCGTATATTAGTCTGTCCCGTGGTCTTGTGCTCATACCGTGTCCGCAGTGTCTATATGTCCTGCTTTTTCTCTTCGACAAGGGAGGAAAGGATCGAGGAGAGAGTCGTGAAAAGAGGACTCAAGGGTCGTCGGTCATCGTCGAGGGTCGTCGAGGGTCGGAATAGAGCACGTGGAGGGCCGTGGACGAAAAAAGATGGAGGGTCGTACAAGACTTGGTCGTGGATAAGAGAAACTGTCTGTTCTTGTCAGCCTGGCCTATTACCTGCCGTTTGGAATACTCCGACTCGTTGTGCTCATCGCTGTGGAACTCCAAAGTCGTTGACAAGCACAACTCTTCGGATTCGGAGGCTATTGACTCCAAGGAGCGATTTTGTCTGTGGAGGGGATCTGGCATTGCGGACGTACGCTTGGAAACCATGCCCCAGCCGGGATTTCACAATGTACCCCTTCGGTTCTTGAACAAGTTTCGATTGGACCATGGATACCTCTCTGGACGATGGGTGTCACCTGGAAACCGCTTCCGCTCTCGATTTCGCTGCTGTGGAGTCGAGTCCGAGCCGCCGTCGCTGCGAGGGCCCTCTGACTCGTTAGCACACCATGTTTGCTGTTTACAGCTTCATGGCCCAGCTTCGATGCCTCCAGAAGCTCTTCCAGCTCCCTCGTGGCCCTTGGTGTCCTTGCTGCTGCCCTGGGGTGTTCGGCGACCGTGGATTGAGCTGGAACGCCCAAGCCTGGCCTGGACGCAATGCATGAGCATCTTCAATTCTTCTGGTCTTTGCTGCGCTCACTTCTGCTGCCACGTGGTGTTTGACCATCTTGTTTGGCGTCTGCGGAGTTTTGAAACGGGCCTTCTTGCCCCGCAGGAAAGCTTTCAACTTCTCATGTTGTCTTCGCTCCCTCTCTTTCCGTCCGGAGACGCGGAACGGTCGTGCTCGATGTCTACGACTCTGGTAACAGACGCCGTCTTGCTGGGGAGAATGCCCATGCCGCTCGGGGTATTCGATGATGTTTTTTAACGGCCGCAAATACTCCGAAGCAAGCCGTGTTGCGCTTCAGGGATACCTGAAATCGCGGCGTCAGCCTGTGGTTTCTCAGTTGCTGCCCCAGGGCGCGAATGAATCTTGCCTGCTGCCTAAGACTCCGATGACGAGCGGCGATCTGCTCTAGGAGGACCTCCACCTGAGCCTCTCGCACCCGGAAGTCTCTGCTGCTGCTTTGGGGTGTGAGGCGGAGCTGCTTGGTGCCACAAAGCCCAAAACTCAGTCTGATGTCCACACGGGAAGCCACAGTCGGGTTCTCCATGAGATCTGGGCTCACCGTCATTGACCTGGAGGTTTGAGCGCCCTTACCTGCTGCTTGTGACTGAAGACGAGCTGTGTTATGCTTTCGGGACTCTTCTGGCTTCCTGATCGGTTTATGGTGTCACTGCCGCCGTGCTGGGGTGCATGGTGAATATGCGTGCTATATGCAAATCCCAAGCAAAGCATAGATGCGCCCCACACGAGCCATTCAACTCTAGGAAAGGGTCGTACTTCTTGTGAGCCTCTGGCTCCCGGCAAAGTTCAGCTCAGCTTTGAATTCTTGGTTATTCCATCGCTGCCCTGGAGTGCCACAACCTTGTCTGGGGTATGCAGCTGCCATGGCGAGCTCTTTCGTGCTCCAGGAGACCCTACAGCCTCGGCATGTCCTCCAGCTTCTCTTTTGCTGCCTGGTGTCATAGTCGCTCCCCTGGGATGCGTGGTCTTCCAGTGTGAGGCCTGATGAGAGTTTTGGTGGCCTTCAAGAGGACCTTCAGCTCCAGCAGCCCCTTCAGCTCCGTTTTTGCTTGTTGACGTTGCTGCTGGTGCAATGGGGTACTCGGCGATGTCGCGTGCCGTTTGAGAGTCCACGGCAAAGTTTTGATGCAGTCCAGGGACTGCTTGCTCCAGGAGCGCCTCCAGCTTCTTCCGGGATGGTGGTGTCGCTGTCACTGTCGGCGCTCTAGGGTGTTTGGAGATGTTACGTGCTGCCCACGACTTTCAAAGGACCTTCGACTCCAGTGCACCTCCAACTTCCGTTTACTCTGGGTGCTGCTGCTGCGCTGGGGTCATCGGCGATCCTGCGTGCTGTATGCAAGTCCAGAGCAATGCGTTGATATGCCCTAAGAGAAGCTCCAGCTCTAAGAGCACATCTCGTATACCCTTATATGCTTGATGTCATCGCTGCCACCACTTCGGGGTATACATCGGTCTCACGTTCTGCATTGCGCACCCAAGACAATGATTTGCTTCCTCTACAGGAATACATTGCTTAAGGAGTACATCCACATCTCTTTACATTCCTTGGAGTTCCCGTCACTCCCCTGAGGCGTTTGTCAGACCCGTATACTGCCTGCGTCTCTGATGAAAAGCCCTAGACGCTTTAGGAGATCTTCCAGCGCCGGGAGAACCTCAAGCAAAGAACTGCCACTTGCCCTTGAAGAGCTTGTGTGTCTTGCATATCCAAAGCAAAGCTTGAGCATCTTCAGGGGAATGTCTACTCCACGAGCAATGGAGGTTCTTCGCCCCTGAAGCACGTACAGTTCCTTTGACCCTGAAATGCTTTGAACTCCCCTCCTTGAGGTCTTTGCCATTCCTATGTACTGTCGCAATCCAAAGCAAAGCCTCAATACGTCGAGGAGAGTCTTCGACGTGACCTTTGCTTCTTGGTGTGTTGCTGCTGCTCGTCGACCCGACGTACTGTCATGGATCTCCAAGACAAGCTGCTGCCCTAGGTGCAATTTGACGCCTCGTGCTGTCTCGAATTAGCATCTACGATTAGGTCTCCGCTCGTAGAGACGTTCTCGTTGCGAAGGGCCTCTTTCTGCATGGGAGTCTCTTGCTCTGTCACTCCCCTATGGCGTTTCCTGGTCCCGTATGCAGTTTGCTCCGCACGTGACAGCTTTGGCGTACTCCAGTCCCGATGGACATCCTTCAGATCTACCTTTCCCACCTTGGGTGCCGCTTTTCCTGTTACCCTTGGACGGTTGACGATCTTGTGGTGTTTTCTGCCCCAAGTACACCTTGACAGACTCCTGGAGACTCCTGGAAGATCCCGAGGTCGCTTCTTGACACCTCCTTAGAAACCGTACTTGTGCTGTCTGCTAAGCGTAAATACCGTCCAAAAAGACCTCTGTTCCAGCCGTAATTCCCACTTGGGAGGACTATCTCGTTCCATGGATGTCTCTCGTTTTTCCATATGTCCAACTCCATTCTCTTCAATGGTGTCTCCGTTTCGTTCTTGAGGTGTTTTGAAATCTTGCATGCTGTCTTTTTCCTTGTAGCAATGCCATGATACGTACATCCTCGGCCGCCTCCTTTCTGGTCCTCAAATGTCGCTGGTGTCGCTGCCTTAAAGACTGGGTTGTGCGTCGGACCCGTCTGTCATCTTCGACGTTCAAGGCTAGGCCTTGAGGGGATGTACGGTAGTCTTGCATGCTATGTTGCTTGCCGAAGGTATGAACTTGGTCGTTTTTGGTGGAGTTGTCGCTCCCAGTGTACCCCTTGCTTCTGAACTCTCTCTCGAACCACTTAGAGTCTCTTGCTTTCCTTTGGCTCCAACTACCCCTGCCCCTTTTGGCAGAGCCTCCGGGGTAACCTCCAGAGCCTCCGGGGAAACATCTAGGTCCTTCTTTATCCCCCACGAGTCTCTACAGGTCTCTATCACTGCTCTGGGGTGTTTGGGAGCCTCATGTGCTGTCTGCAACCCCAATAATGTCCCTCAAAGCATCGAAGGAGATCCGACAGCGCCGTACACAGCTCCAGCGCCAGGAAGAGCATGCAAAGGTGTTCCAGCTGCCCTCTTGCCTTCTGGTGTTGTTGTCCCTGCCCCGGGGTTTTTGGTAGCCTCGTGTACTGTCTGGCCCCCATTATCCCGAAGCATTGAAGGAGATCCGACAGCGCCAGACACAGCTCCAGCGCCAGGAAGAGTATACGGAGGTGCTCCAGCTCCCCTCTTGCTTTCTAGTATTGTTGTCGCTGCCCCGGGGCACTAGATCTTGCACGTTGTCTACACCTTCAATGGACAGCCTGAGCAGACCCCAGGAGAGGCTACTCCAGCTCCAGTAGACCTTGCAGCTCCAGTAGAGGACCTCCAGGTCCCCCCTCTTGCTTCATGGCGCTACTGTCGCTGCCTAGGGATACTAGAGGTCTCGTGTATTATCTGTAACTCTGAAGTATAGCCTCTAACTCCAGAAGACCCTATAGCTCTAATAGAGAATCTCCAGCTCCTCTCTTGTCTTTTGGTGTTGCTGTGGATCCTAGGTATACTTCTCGATATCTAAAGCAAAATTTGAAGAGGGTACACGTTAACTATACGTATAATAGGCTATATCCAAGGTAAGATCCCTACTCTCTATAATAGGATAGTCGCTCCTAGGTTGTCTCTTGCTCTAAAACTAATTCCTTCTCTAAACACATCTCGCGCGTTTTAGTTCGTCTAGCTGACCTTCCGTCCTTATCTGCAGATAAATGGGATATGGGAGGTTTTGCCTGTTCTCTGCGACTCCAATGGCTAGCTTGAGTAGATCCCGGGAGAAGCTCCAGCTCCAGCAGAAGAACCTTGCAGCTCCAGCAGAAGACCTTGCAGCTCCGGCAGAAGACCTTGCAGCTCCAGCAGAAGACCTTGCAGCTCCAGAGACCTTGCAGCTCCAGAGACCTTGCAGCTCCAGCAGAGGACCTCCAGCTCCTCCCTCTTACATTACGGTGTTGCTGTTGATCTTACGTATACTTCTGGATATCCAAAGCAATGTTTGAAGAGACCATATGCTGACTATACGTACAATAGTCTATATCCAAGGTAAGATCCCTACTCTCTATAATAGTACAGTCGCTCCCAGGTTGTCTCTTGCTCGAAAAACTATTTTCTTCGCTAAAGAGATCTCGTGCGTCTTAGCACGTCCAACTGATCATCCGTCCTTGTTGTTTGTGGCGTTGCCTATTCTCCGCGACTCCAATGGCTAGCCTGAGTAAACTCTAGAAGAAGCTCTAGTTTAGAAGGCCTTGCAGCTCCAGCAGATGACCCCCAGCTCCTCCCTCCTGCTATTGATTTTACGTACACTTCTCAATATCCAAAGTAAGGTTTGAAGAGGCTATACGTTGATTATACGTGCAATAGACTATATCCAAGGTAAGATCCCGACTCTCTGTAAAAGGACAGTCGCTCCCAGATTATCTCTTGTTTCAAGACTATTTTCTTCGCTATAGTGATCTCGTGCGTTTTAGTACGTCTAACTAAACCTCCGTCCTTATTTCTTCGAGGTATTGCCTGTTCTCTGCGACTCCTGCATTGAAGGCCTTGCAGCTCCAGCAGAGGACCCCCAGCTCTCCCCTCTTGCTTTATGGTGTTGCTGACGCTTCCTAGGGATGCTGGAGGTCTTGTGTGTTGTCTACAGCTCTGGAGTGTAGCCTGAATAGACTCGAGGAGAGCCTCTAACTCCAGGAGACCTTGCAGCTCCACCAGAGAATCTCTAGGCTCCCCTCTTGCTTCTAGGTGTTGCTGACGCTGCCCAGGGGAACTGGAGGTCTTGCGTGGTGGTCGCAAGTCTCATGTATGTCCTTCATAGGCCCCGAAACATGCATCAGCTCCTCCTGGGGTTTCTGAGCCTGCTGTCGCCGCTTTGAGCTGTTTGATGGCACTGTCTGATACCTGCTACCCTTATTCTTGACCTTGCTGCCCTCCAAATGTCCCAGTACTTCCTGTGTCTGCCTCCAGGTGCTGGAGCTGGCGAACGTGGCCGCGTACGGTGTTTGGGCCCTTTTGACGAGCCCAGGGAACGGCCAGGGGGGATAGGGGGTTGCAGGAGGCCCTATAAGGCAGTCGGTCGTCAGGGGGAAGGTGCTACTGCTCGATCTAGGGGGAATGCATGCAGCTGTCTCGATACTGGACCGTCGAGTTCGAGATGCAGCAACCGACCAGCACAGCTCGAGGCGAGGCTGCAGCACGTGAAGCGGCCGAGTTGGGTTGTTGTTGATGGGAATCTCTCGGCGTGCCCATAAAAGAACTTCCACCGGCGCTGCACCTCCGTCTCTTCTTCTTCTCACTCTTCACCCTCAACCACCATCCTTTCTCTTCCCCCCCACCTTCCCGCACCCCGCTTCGCTCAGCTGCACCGCATCCTCATCCACCGCTTGCACTCTCCCGCAACTGCCGAATAGCTTCTTGCGAGTTGGCGGCGCCCGGTTGCGTTGTTGTCGCGCGCGCGACATCTCAGCGCTCAACCTGAGCCTTTCCGCTTGACACTCTCCCACTCTCCCTCACCCACCTCCACCTCCGCCCTCCTCACCAGTCATCTCTCTCTTTGCAAGTATCCTCTTCCTCATCCTCATCGTCATCAGCTACTCCGCTGGCATTTTCATTTGCTAACTGAATCTCAGGCGTGTCATATCACGTGCTGCTTCCAGACCTGACCTCTGAGCTCGCGGTGACTCTCCAGACACCTTTTCCATCGCTACTACAGCACAGCGCTCACCTCGCGCTCATCACAACGTCACGTGGCGCTCATTACATACTCTGGAGATGTTTCCCGAACCCATTCTCACTGCAGAGGAGGAGGAGATCGCCGCGCAAATGGTAAGCAACTTTTTCAACTCTTCTACTCAGCCATATGGCACATACACTAACAGCAATGTAGGAGGCTTTGGGAATCGGCCGCCGCGATATGATCACGACGGACACGTTCCCATCCCGCAACCGCTACGCCGCTCCTGCTGCTGCTCCGCAGCGTCGCACAGTTGATCCCAACGCTCCAGAGCGTCTCCGCGCCTGGCAGAGTATGTCTCACTCCTCAATCGTCATTTGATCTTGTACTAACAAACCTTTTCCAGGCTTTCGCCAAAATGACCCAGACCCGGACCATCTTGGAGAGATTCTGGCTCCCATCGCACATGGCCAGGCTCACCGTGCGAATATGCAGGAGCATATCTCGGAGCGGAACCGTGCTCGTTTCGCAGGCTCGTCTTTCAACGCGCCTCGCCCAAACGCTGTGTCAGCTAACCCAGCTCCGACCAGCCCGGCTAAACCCTTCTTCCCGATGCCTAGGAGTGTCATGCTCCGCGGCCAGGCTGGCCGTGGAGGCCGTGGAGGTCGCGCCGGCTTTGTGAATCGTCCTCGCCAAGTATACGAGGGTGCCTCCCCGGAGGTGATGGCACGTTTTGGCTTCCGCCCCGTCCAGCGCGAGAATGTGTCGCCGTTCGGAGTCGTCCTGAGCCGTGGAGACCATACTTCTGGCGGTCCTGCTCGTGGAGGTCTGTCTTCTGCCTGCGGTGGCATCTCCCCCTCTGCCCGCGGCGCCATCTCTCCGTCTGCCCGGGGCAATGCCTCTCCTGCCCGGGGCAATGCCTCTCCTGCCCGGGGCAATGCCTCTCCTGCCCGGGGCAATGCCTCTCCTGCCCGGGGCAATGCCTCTCCTGCCCGGGGCAATGCCTCTCCTGCCCGGGGCAATGCCTCTCCTGCCCGGGGCAATGCCTCTCCTGCCCGGGGCAATGCCTCTCCTGCCCGGGGCAATGCCTTTCCTGCCCGGGGCAATGCCTCTCCTGCCCGTGGCGGCATCTCCACCTCCGTCCGTGGCGGTTCGTCTCCTGCTGCTCGTGGTGCGCTTGTCGCTTCCGGCGGTGTCGCTCGTGGCCGTGGCAACGGAGCGACTCCAAATGTCTTCACTTTCCGTGGACGTGGCAACGAAGCTATTCCGAACCTTTTCACGTTCCGTGGACGCGGTGTTGGTCCTCATGGCCGCATTTACGTTCAGCCTATTGTCCGGGTTCCCTCGACAGCCCCCGCAACGGTGGACACGGCCGCTGCAGCCCCTCGCCCTCTGTCGCCTCCATCGCAGGTGACTGCCGAAGTGTCCGACATCTCAGAAGCGCATACGTCCGAGGCCGTTACGGTAGTCTCCTCAGCTCCTACGTCCCCCCAAGCCGTTGCCAAAGACACCCCAAAAGTGCAGAAGGACGTCGTTAAGCTCGGCATTGAATCCTCGCGCTGGAACATCCATCCTCGCCCAGGCTCCTCTGTCACCGCTTCGCACGCGGATAACGCCTCCATTGCCACCGCCGAGCCTCCCGCCTTCGTCTCGTTGTCTGTTGCTGCAACGGAGCCTGTCTCACAGACTGGAAGTCGTAACAGTGGCCTGCTGCTCTCCCGATGGGCCCCTCGTTCCCGTTCTGTGCCTCCCGCGCAGACCAGCTGCCCCCCCTCCGCCACGGCGCAAGAGTCTCCTGTCGCTCTTGCAGAATCTGCCATCAATGAGCAGGCGGACAACGTCTCCGAGACGCCTTCGGAAGATGGCTCTGTTGCCGGCTCCGCTCCTGTCTCTGAGGATGGCTACGAGAACGAGTTTTACTTCGGGCCGCGTTATTTTGATGGTCCAGTCTCCGGCGACGATGCTGAAGATGGCGAAGCCTCCATTGCCCGTTCGATGCAAGAGCTCACCGATGATCTTGCAAACTGGGGCTTGGATGGCACCAGTGAGGAGAACCAGACTCAGCGCCAGACTGTCTCGACGGAGCGGGAGATGGCCGCTGTGAACGACTGCTACAAGCAGACGGACCGTGTGGCGTACTCCGAGAAGGAGTATGAGCCGTTGTACATCTACAACGGTCCCGCTAAAACCTCTAAGCCTGTTTCCAAGCCTGTGGATTCTCCTCAGGCCCCCGAGCAGACTAAGAATGGCTCTGAAAAGTCCTCTTAAGAAGTCAGCGGTTCACATTCTCTTCCATCGGCTCTCACATACATCGATCGGTTCTGTCAGCAAGCTCTACTTAATTGAAAGTCTTACTGGCTTTCTTTTGGACGGCCCTTTTTGGGTTTGGCGAAGGGTGACTTGGACAGGTATCTGCATCAGAGGAGCTCCCGCATTGTGGATTTCTTTTGGGGATGTTGCATACATACATGAGGAGGAGTAACATCTGTGCTTTCTGTTATCTTTCTTCTGGTTCTCTCTCTTTCTGAAAAGCGATCTGAAGATGGTTAATAGGTGGCGAGATTGTCGGTGGTTGATTGACTGACTCTACAGGAGATGTCTGGTTTGTAAAGCCAACATCTCTCTGCGGGGTGTTTCCTTTGTCCTTTTCCTTTTGATTTCCTTCATCCGTTTAATTTGTTTGTGTTGCTTTGTCGGCACTTACGGGCATGGCGGACGGGACGGAAAAAGACTGCATCAGCAAGCATGGAGAAACGGCGTTTTTTGACTTCATCAAGCTCAAAAGGCGACCATGTTGCATATCAATGGCGGGGAAAAGAGATGATGGATCATCAGGGTGGAGACGTGTATCTTTGGTGCGGAGTAGCGGTCCAATCTAGTGGACAGCTCTTCTGGCGGTTCTTTTGGGAAATGTTCGAGGGGCGCGAAACCACTAAGGACCACTATATAGCTCGTAGAAAGACTCTGTTCGATCAACATTTGGTGCCTGATTGCTGCAAGTGACTGATTGTTCTGCTGGCAATTATGATGATGATGATATGACCTCTGCCGCCAAATTTGCACTCCTACACGTTGTCGAGATGTTGGAAATTGGAGATTCTGAGCCATGAGACCTAAATCTCTTTCAGACGCTTTGCAATGTATGCCTCCCAGGAACTCCACAAGCCCAACCGAATAACGAGACCTCCCCGCTTCTGAAGAAACCATTCACCTTCCTCCAATCCATTCCAAGCCAGACCGACCCACCGGAAAAGCTCCCAGCTTCGAACCTCTCCCCACGAACTTCCTACATCATTTCAACCCAAAACCTCGATTCCCGATCCTACTACTCGACCTCATGAACCACCGCAACGACCTGACGGGCAGCTCACAGCCCGCGTGTCCGTCCTTTGATCCTACTGTTGCGCTGTTCCTCATGCTCCAGCTCCTCCATCGTACTCCTCCAGCGTCCTCCTCCTCCATCGTCTTCCTCCCCACCATCCTCCAACATCTTTTCTCCCACAATCCTCCCACCGACCTTCGTAAAATCGGAAAACGTGAATACTACAATAATGTGCGAAAGACAGAAGAACTGGAAGAATTAGAGGAAAGCCTTGGCGCATGAGGTTCATTTTGGAATTGAGATTATGTAAGCCATGGGGGCCGAATGCCGATATCTGAACGTCTTTTACAATCAAAGAGTTGCAGCGGACACAATAGTATTCCCTTCCCTTTCTTGGAGGTTTCAGGAAGGAGAGGATGATTTCGCTACGAGAGTTCGATATGATTGCTGCCACGGGCGGGGGGTTTTGGGAGAGGCGCCAGAGAAGAGAGGAAGAGATGTCAGAGTCTTTTTTGGGGTGATATTTGCCAAGCTCCGGGGATACTGCGTGGTCACGTTAGGAGTGCATAATGCAGTGGAAAAAGTGAGTTCTTTGAGAGAGCAAAGATGTGAAGATTGTGATGTGTGAGTTGAATTGTGTGATGTATCTGTCTAGGAGTGCCAAAAGCCGAAGATGGATTATATGCTCCAGATCACATGGTGCCTGACGAAACACTCACGTGATTAGTCTCCGACAGGAGATCTTGGGGAGATCGAGTTCGGGCAAAGAGAACAATGCAATTAGAAAGAAGGTCGAAGGATTATGCCTTTGCGGAAACTCAGCGCATGCGGATCTAAAACATGGAAATGCTCGTTTTCTTTGGAAGAGAGGGGAAGGATTCTAGCGGTTTGTCATTGATAACGAAGAAGAGGTAAGTTGATACTGATTCGTACTGCGCGCATCCTGCACTTCTCCTTCAAGTTCTACGACTGCGGGTGCTGCGATAAATGGAGGAATAGACACAAAGCGATGAAAGCAAATGGAAGACATGATGAGAGTCATCGGGCTCGAGACGGACGATGCATTCAAGACAGCAATCAGATCCACCCATTCTCCAACTCCTGACTCCATTATGATATCAGCGGAAGCGGCGCAAGAGACAGAAAGGAATAACGCATTCAGA
The DNA here is from genome assembly GCA_010015705.1 of Aulographum hederae CBS 113979. NCBI lineage: Eukaryota > Fungi > Ascomycota > Dothideomycetes > Aulographales > Aulographaceae > Aulographum > Aulographum hederae. The sequence continues at coordinate 427,393 of ML977140.1, read as the reverse complement.
GTATACAAAACTCCCAACTCTATCTTCTTAAAGCTTTTCCTTCAAAACCATCCATTGCATTGGTTTGCAAACACTTTTCACATCATCACTCCTCCGCCGACAATTTTATATGCGATCATGATGGACGACGAGAATGCTGTGTTGTCCTCAATTACCGGGACCCAGATCGAGCGCACAATTACAGCGAGGTCGCTCGCTGTGTATGCTGGATGGACCACTTCTGCCCATGACGAGCATATCTTCTCGCACAGCTGATTTGATATCGGAGAGCTCGGTGGGCGGTGTATGTATGTATATCAGCAGAAACTCTCGGTGCCGGAAAGATACCTGCGGGAAATTTCCAGAGATGAAAGCTGGAAGCTTTTGATTCGATTTCGAGACAATGCCTGTGAAATAGCAGCAGTGCCAGAAGATTGCGTGGTGAGGAGAGGGCAAGATTGTGGCACAAATCAAGGTGTCGGGGATGTAATTTGCAATAACAACATTGTATTTCAAAGATTCAGGGAAAAGGTCTCTGCGATAGCAAATTATATACCTCTACGGAGTTCTGCTCACTCCAGCCCGAAATCTCCATCCCCAACTCTCCCTCCCCTCAACACCTCCAAACCCCACTACTTCAACGTAACCAGCTCCTCAGCACTAGTAGGATGAATAGCAACACACCTATCAAAATCCCTCTTCGTCGCCCCCATCTTCACCGCAACCCCAAACCCCTGCAACATCTCCGAACTGCCCTGTCCCATAATATGCAACCCAACAACCCTCTCCTCCTTCCCCACACAAACAAGCTTATACGCCGTCGGCCCTTTATCCGCCGGCTCCATCATCGCGTAGTACATGGCCGTAAACGAGGTTTTATAGACTTTAACGTTGTCGTTGCCGAATTTTTCTCGCGCCTCCGGCTCTGTCATCCCGATACTGCCGACCTCGGGATGCGCAAAGACGACTGAGGGGATGTTCTCGTACTCGAGATGGGCGTCGGTGACGCCGCCGAAGATGCGGTCGCTGAGACGGCGGCCGGCGGCGATGGCGACGGGCGTGAGCTCGAAACCGCGGTCGCACACGTCGCCGAGCGAGTAGATGTTGTCGATGTTTGTGTTTTGGTATTTATCGACGACGAGGTGGCCCTTTTCGTTTTGCTTGATGCCGCCGAGTTTGTTGAGGCCTAGGTCTTCGATTTCGGGGGAGCGGCCGATGGCGAAGATGACGTGGTCGACGTCGATTGAGGATTCGCCATCGGCGTCTTTGTAGAAGAGTTTCTTTTGGCCGTCTGAAGATTCTTCGATCTTGGACTGGGAGCTGTTTTTGTGGATGTGGATGCCTTGACGGACGTATTCTTCTAGCACCTTTTCTTGGATCATGGGGTCGAAGGTGCGGAGAAAGGTGTCGTGGCGGATGAAGAGGTGGGTTTCTGTTCCTAGCGCGTTGAACATGCCGGCGAATTCTACGGCGATGTAGCCTGCGCCAACGATTGCTACTTTCTTTGGTTGTGTCTCAATGTCGAAGAAGCCGTCGCTGTCGATTGACAGCTCTTTCCCAGGTATGTCTGGAAGGGTTGGGTGGCCGCCCGTCGCGATGAGGATCTTCTTTGCTTTGATATTGGCCTTGCTTCCATCGTCGAGCTTGACTTCGACCTCGTCTTTGCCCAGGAATGTTGCTCGACCGTGCAGATATTCCACCTTGTCATTGTTCAAGTTCTTTTCGTATATGCCGTTCAATCTCTTCACGTAGGCGTCCCGCTTGTGTTTGAAGCCGGTCCAGTCGAACGGAGCTGTCTCCTCGAACGAGAACCCGTACGCTTTCGCATCGTGCATCGTCTCCTTGATCGCAGCGGCATTCCAAGTGACTTTCTTCGGCACACACCTGCAATTAATTAGCCCTTGAAGGATGTGTGATATATGCGCCCGAACCTACCCAACATTGACACAAGTCCCACCAAGCCTCTTACTCTCAATCGCAATTGTCTTCGCGCCATACATGCCACTCGCCCTCCGTCCAGACGCCAGCCCGCCACTCCCACCTCCTATCACCAGATAATCACACTCCTTCTGGATCGGCGCCATATTGTATGAAGACGCGGAGAATTGGCGAGATACGGCGGAAAGTCTCGTGGTAGCCAGCCTGGACGGCGAAGGGCGCAGGACTCGAAAAAAAGTTTGGAGCGACAGTTTGGCGATGCGCAAAGGGAGATATTATTATAGTGGTGGACGTGGATATAATATCATGCGCGGTGATTTGTATGACGATGGGGACGGGGGATGACGCAGGGTTAGCGTTGAATCCAGTGATTCCAAACCTCGAGTATCTGTTCCTGAGTCTATTCTTGTTGGAGTCGCGCACTGCAGATGGGGTCGCTAGATGCAAGCGAAGGTATTATCCAGGTTGATTCCCCGGCGAGCTCAACAGAACGCTTGAATCAATTCGTCAAAGGTACTCCGTACTTGCACGTCCGCGTTGGTGATTAGGAATCGTGCTGATGTAAGATCGCGGCTTCGGGAGACTTCTGGACCCTGTCGTCATGATCGGTTAGAAGCACGAGATGAATGGTGATCACAGTCTGCTAGGTACTACTACAATATCCTGGTTAGAGCAGCCTGGAAGACACTGGAATGTGTGAGCTCTGCGTGCGGAAATCAAGTATTCAAAATGGCAAACAATTCTGCTTTTCATGTCCGTCTATATACGCCAAAAGCCCAAGCTGCTCGAAGAATAGCCAAACCCCATGCCATTCCCAGACTGTCCCAGATGACATTCAACTTGCTCCCTGCTACTTCTTTCCACCCGACAGCCACTTCAACCATGGGTATATCTGCACTTTCCGCAAGCATGAGCATCTCCACATCAAATATCCAAGACTCTGCATGCATATACGGTATAATGTAAGGGAGAGAAGCCCGTGAAAAAAGCTTGAAGCCGCATTGGGTGTCCTTGATAGCTGCGGTGGCCGGGGGCGTCATGAAGCGTAAGAGGAGATGGAAGCTGTGCATGAGAAAGTTGCGGAGTTGTGACCGCTTGGAGGAGGTCAGCATGCGACATACTTGAATGGCTATGAGCCAAACCTACCTTTACAACTGCTTCGCTGCCCACCAAGTGCGCTCGCGAGCCAATTCCCACTGCGCGACCTTGGTCATCCTCGCATTCTTGACATGCTTTAACCAGCCCTTCCAGGTCCTCAAACCTACTAGCACCATCAGCGTCTGCAAAGACGGCATATTTCCCTCGCACATGGCGCATCCCGTGTGTTACTGCTCCTCCTTTGCCTCTGTTCTCCTCGAGATTTATGACACGAATTGATCCATGGGGAATGTTTGTGGATTTCGTAGGTTTCGGCGTGCGCGGTCCTGGGACCGGAACTGGATATTGCAATAATTGATGGTCGCGAGCGAATTGCAATGCTGTGTCCACCGTCTTGTCCGTAGATCCATCCGAGACAACCAATATTTCCCAACCAGCCATTGCCTTCGCTGGTGAAGGGTTTACGGACCCATTATGATGTGGTGTACCACCATTCGATTTACCAGCTGCGATTGATGGCGTTCTGGACTGTATTTCGGCGCCGTGAGCATCTCCGTATGCTTTCTGGAGAAAGTCCACCGCCTCTTCAAGCATGCCCCCTAACCGTCGCTCTTCATTGTATGCTGGAACCACCACCGACATGAATATCTCCCCTTCATCAATGGTATCCACAGCACTGTCTTCCTTTCTTTGCCGACGTGCCAACTCTTTCTTTGCCCTCCATTGGTCCTGCCAACACGGCAGCTGTTTCGATTCGCTTACATTGCCATCTGGCAGGATTGTAACGTAAGTTTTCTCTGGCCTGCGAGGCGGCCGCGGGTCGGGCGCAACTATGAAAACCGCAACATAGACCTAAGGAAAACAGTTAGCAGTGATACGTGTTCAATTGGATTGATCAGCTATACCAATGTCGCCGATGACACTATGAACAGCACAAGCGCAAGCAAAATGAGCGACGGCGGAGCTTTCCGAGCCAAGTGTAATATTCTTGCAGCAACAGCACCAGCTCCTTGATTATGTCCCATTGGATCGCCAGTATGCAAGCCTCAATTCCAGGTGTCGATTTCAGTCTGTTGGAGTCGGAGCGAGGGGCTCCATCGGAGCTTACGGGGGAATTGGGAGTTGTGGCGGAGAGTCGGGTCGCTGCGATAAGCTGAGTGCCAGGAGGATAGCTTCAAGCAGAGCTGGACGTTGACGGAATCCACGTTGTAACTGTTTCGAAAGCTGATTTGGAGTCTCGTTCATGACATATGCCGGACACGAAGATGTCACGTTTCCTAACGAGACGAGTCAGGCATCAGGCACATATTCTTACTCAGCGACGTTGCAGCCCCCTGGCGGCGAAACCTTGATCCGCTCCCCGTCTTGACCGATACCGACTCGACTCCTAACTCCTTTTTTTTTTCGACAAAACACCAAATCATCTATCTAGGAGACCCTCTTCAGCTGCTCGACTGGGTGGCGTTCAGATTCTCGGACTTGCGCGATCCAGCCTTCCACTGCATCTTGAAAAGGACATAAAGTCCAGCATTCTCGCCACGGTGGAGTGGCAATCCTGCCGCTGAATCCCCCGTTGCATCGCATCGGCCATCGAGGCGCAGCAGATGTCACCATGTTAGTTATTCCTTAGACGTCGCTCGGTCTGACTTTCTTCAAGACTCCTCGGTCGCAACCACATCCGCTTAATGAATCGTCCAGAGGAATTAAAGACGCGTGGCATCTGCTCATGAGCGTTTCATGTCTCGCGATATGGTGAGATTGCCCACAACTTCTTCACATACAGGATGAGGGTTTTCGGCTCTCTCCCAAAGTCCGTTCCGTCTTACTTGCTGTTTTCCCCTATGATCACTGTCAGACTTACTCTGCCATCCTTTACGAAGGAGTAACGTGCAATTGTACAGCCCTCGTACTTTACAGCGTCTGCTGCTTTGTGGTGGAATGGGTAAGGGGCAGACACGGTTGCAAGAAGCCGAGGAAATACGACGATTTTATTCCCCCAACTCCAAGACAAGCTCCATCACTCGACCTGGACGCCGAGGAGCTTTCGTACTGGGCGTTGGGTCCAATTCAGAAATACGTTTTTCGTCGTCGTAAAGTTTTCCATCCTCTTGTGGGGGTTGCTCTCTGCTTTTCCCGCTCTTCATGGGGGTGACGTTTCGAAATGTGTACGGGCTCCACGAACATTTAATTCAGCCATGTTCTGGCCACGTGCCCTCGTGGATTTCATTGTTTCCAAGCAATTCCGACTTCTTTCTTCAGCTCCTGTTGTCGGACTGCGTCTTCGAGCTGTTCTTGGAACTGTATCAGGGATTGGTTGAGAGTCACACAAGTGGCAATATTTCAGCTAACATGGTCCTTCTACGCTCTTCTTTTGCCACATCCGAAGCATCAATCTCCGTTTGTCATTGATTTTCCTCAAGATTCAAGATATCTCTTGGGGAAGGTCGGTGTTCACCGCTTGTCGTCGGTTAACTCCTATTTGCAGATTTCTTCGGCACGGTCCGCCTCAGTCCTATGGACGAGTGCAGACCTTCATTAGGAGAAAGATAATCGAGCTTGTAGGTGGACGCTATTGGGTACTGGAAAGAACAGTTAGCCCACTCATCGCCGCTGACGGCACTTGCCCAGTGGGATCCCACCAGGAGCTCCTGCCTTGCAAGCTCTTATCCCATAGGAGATCTTCCATGCTTCATTTGGACTTCCACACGCGGCACCGTGGGCGATGCCCTGAAACGTTTTGCCCGAAGACTGGGATGCTTGGACCTCTTGACCATGCGTAGTACTGGCCTGTTCGGACGTCTGCCACTCACGATGATGGACTGAGCCGCATTTTGTATGATTGCCTCATCTCAATGTCGGCCACTCCGAAATTCAATGCTTACACGCTTCACGTTGCCTTGTAGGTTGTCAAGGGACTCGTGCTCGTGCCCCACAGCATAGCCTGTCATCCCGTTGACCACGATGGATTGGCATTTGCCTTCTTCTCTCCAAGTCGCACCATCACAGGGAAGACTTGTCTAGGCGCCTACACACTACAGGCCAAGTTCATGGAGATGATGAATCAAGTATCCAAGACGTCACCTGGTTGGTTGCTGCCTACACCGCTGTCATCTCTTTTTTCGACCCCGTTGCTCGAATCCAATGCGCCAATCCAATGGAGCCAACAACGGCACAGTCCCTCCGCATGACCGCGGCAGATGCCTTCGGGAAAGAATAACGATTGCCTCTTTTCACTTATTGCATTACCACTGTTTTGCAGGTTTGATGTTCCTGTACAATTTCGAGAAGTACCTCTCTGAGAAGCCTCACGATGCGGTCTTCTGCCTTCTTTTCACCGGGTCTTCTTGGCCCGAATGTTCTATGATCTCTTTTCACTTTCGACACACGTGTCCTCGATCTCTATGGTCGCGATATCATAGAGCGAGTGCGGCCCAAGGCAAAACGCTTAGGGCTCTGACTCCGTCGCACATATCGATTCATAGCCGCAAACCGACATGCCCGAAGCAAACAACGTTCAAGGCCTTCCGGTGAACAAGATGCCTCTTCGGGAGAGGACTAAAAGAGTATGGGCATCTTGGACATGAAGATCATGCTGGTGTTTGATGCCCGATGCAAATTGATGCCCACAGCCTTGCAAGGAGGACGCAAGATCGTCTTGAAGGTAACAACAATCCATGGAATCTTACGGCAGTCGTGCAGGTCAGCATGTTCTCAATTGATAGTATTGCCGTTGTTGACTTGTGCTGTCCGTTTTAACACCAGACATTGAGTCACCATTGTCATGTAAGTCTGACTCCAACAATAAACATCCATCGAGTCGTCTAGTATACTGACACCGACTCTCAGATCGCTTGATCACGGTATTCGAACGATCGAGAACACCATCAAACTCTCTTTGCAACTACTTGTGGATTGATCTGTGCTTGACTGAGCCAAAAACTGCAATGCGCACCTTGCTGAGACATTTGACGATGAACTATACAATTGCCTATTTGGCCCAGACCTCAGAGCGTTGATTTCATTCAATTGCACTTACATTCTTTATGAAAACAAAAACACTTTGAGGTAATATTGTCTCGATTATCAAGTATATCTATCCAATAGTCCGATTGACAGCTTCAAATTCGAGTACGGGGAATTTGCGATCAAGTAACATTCACATCAGTCCACCAAACACAACCGCGTAGCTGCAAGAGAAGCTTAGAAGGTAAGTACCAGATAAACATGGACCTTGGACCCTACGAATCACAATGGCCCGGAAAACATTAGGGAACACATTGAATACCAATTAAACAATCTATTTAATTGGAACAGATTCAACAAAGTGGCCGGAAGTATAAGGCAGACCTGCGTCCTACCTATTCAACAACCAAACCTTAGGTCCTAAGATACCCACTTGGACCAATACAACTAAACAACATTGTGCATAAACGCAGCAAGCCAAACTTTCCAACTCCCAAACATATCCTCTCCCAGAGCTACAGTCCTTGCCAAACGTCCCAACTCAACCTCATCCCAGTATCCCAGCATCCCAGTCTACCCCAGTCCAACCCAACAACCTCGAGTCGCCCAACATCGCGAAAATCCTGCCAAAAACCCCGACCCAAACGAACGAGCGGCCCAAATTCCCTCCCAACCCAATTGAACGGGCTCACTTCCATTGGCTCGGGAGAATACTCCAACCATTCAAAATTCAACTTTAGCGAAGCTGTACCTGTCTGGCAGTGTATTGGAGGCTAGATGGCTTGGGTTGGGACTCGAAAGGATGGTGGAAAAGCATTCTAGCCTTGCCACGTGTCGGGCACTGGGGACGACAACACTTCCACCCAACGACGTAAGTTTGACGCATATGCGATTGCTTCTATTGGGACAGCACGATAGTAGGAACTTTCGGGTTCCAGGTCAGGTTTTGGGAGAAATTTCGGTGACATGAAATTTGCGAGAATATTATGAAGTGTGGTATATCTTGCAGCCTCAGGCGTCAATATTCACGTTTCACTACATTTCAACCGACAACACCCAACTACTGATGTGATGAACCCGATTTGTGCTTCCGGACATCGGAGTCCTAATTTGAAATGCCGACTTCCAGCTCCGAATTTGTGTACATCTTTCGCGGAGTCCCGGGAGTGCTCCGGCAAGCAGCAAGGCTGAAAGAATTGTTCACACTCTTATCTGATCTCGTGCGAGCATCCATCCCCTGTCCAGTGAAAAACTACCCTACCCAGGTTAGAGTTTTTAGCTGCCTTGTTCGAGGCCGTGACACCGCAGAAAGAAACAAGGCCACAAGGCTGGAAAGACGAAGTTGATTGATCAATCCCACACCATGATCATCTCATCTCATCGCCATTGAATGCTCTATCTGACAATCCTTGAACGTGAACAGTATTCTCGCGAAACACTACCGGCGTGAGCATATGATACACATCAAGGTAAGTTAAGTAGGTAGGTAATCTGTAAGCTTATTCTTACGCTCCCCATCCCTGCTCTCCCGCAACGCTACCTAGGTATCACCCAGGCAGCGAGGCAGCCAGCCAATCACCCGCCATGAACACCCACTCTGGAAATGCGAAACGTGTGAACCAATCCGTGGCAAGCAAGGCCATTGGTCGTCCTCAAACACATGTACGTATGCATCCGTATGATGCAGACGAAGCAGTTTCCGGAAACATGTGTTTCGATGGCTTCAATACCTACCCCTCTCCCTACCCCGCCATACTCTTATCAGAGTGAGAAATCATTGACGACATGATTGCTCAGCTCGAAGCTCGATGGATTGCAGGTGAGCTCGCAAAGCATGTGTGGAGGATTGAGGATTGAAATGGTGGCCTGGCCTGGATTTCGAGGCCTGACACTGCACACCATCCTCCAGTACCCAGTGAACTGCCTGCCTACATGCCGAGCGTGTCCGATGATCCCCAGAACTCTCGCATCTCTCGAATTCCCGACTCCTGAAGGCCTCGCATGGAGTGCGGGGACGGGAGTGTGTGGTGTGGTGTGGTGGTTCTGGAGACGATAGGAGTGATCTGCTGACCCGGCAGCAACTTGTGCTTCCGCCATGCGGTAAAAGTGCGAACGGGAAGGCTTCGTAACATCCGTCCAAGAGAAGTACTTGGAGTGCCGGATTGGTGAGGATGTCGTACTTGTGATTCTTATTTTCCTTGGAACCGCAAGGCTGAGAGAGAGTATGAGATGGGGAAGATTTGACAATGCGTATCGTGACATCACTCACAGGATGGTGGTGATGGTACCATATTCGAATCAGTTGCGCCCTGTTCTGGTGGTGAGAGTTCAAGCTGGAGGTGGAGGGAGGCAATATACGGTAGGCTGCATTGAAGCCTAGGTTGCTCTGTTGTTGCCCGCTTTTTATCACCCCGGTGTACTGGGCTGGGCTGCACCAAACTCTTGGAAGCGGCAGTCGTCAGTCAGATGGGAGAGTTATAGGGGACGGATTTGTGGTCTGTTGACTTCGATGATGGTGGGCAACACAATTGCCTCGTCTAGGGAATGGAAGACGTCAGGGTCGATTGCGGTGATCGTGGATGGGTGACGTCCGTTCGGAAGGATTGCGAGGGCTTGATGAGGAGGGCTTGATATGATTCGGTGCGGTCTTCCGGGTCGTGGTACAGTTCGAGGAAAGGACGAGAGTTCCATGTTGTACTTTGTACACATACTCCAGCAGTGTGCAGTCGATTGAAAAGGGCTTCCAGGGCTATTTTAAAGTTTTACTTTGCCTCAGGCAGGAATAGTGAGCTCCTAGGCAACGGAGACAGGGAATTGAACACGTACAGACATCTATAGATACCTGGAATGTTTCACATCGCCCGTTGGATCTTTGTTGTGCAAGGGCACAAGTCTCAAAGTTATGGAATGTCTCCAGTATAGGCCATATTCCGAACCTGGAGACTAGCTGAATCAATTCACGTGTCTCCGCTTTTCTAGAGTGCGAAGTGATTGTTTGCCTTGTACAACAGGCCTCTACCCGGAAGGCATCTTATAATAGATCAGGGTGAAAGGATCGGGACTGGTCAGGTGGCACGCTTTCGGCTACCTAACGATGAGGACGGGCAGTTGATTGCAGTGGAACATGAGACGTCCCTCTCCAGTCAGTGTGCTTGGAGGTCCTCGTGAAAGATGAAAACTTGGTCTCGGTGTCGCTGTCGCTACCCTTCATACCTTACCGAAATGCACGGTCACCACGTGAATATACCTAGGTATATACCACGTGACATCGTGGACTTCGATGGCATTTACCGGATTGAACGCAACTCCAATCTCTGGGTTCAGCAAACCTACTCTCGATGATAGATTATCGTATTCTCTGGAACAGGGCAACATACCTAACTGCTCCCTTGCCTGGGGTGCTCTTGGGCCCGCTGTAAGCGCCAATCTATTCCAGCTTCAGCCTTGTTGGGTGGCAGCCTTGCTGCCCGCTGCAAGTAATCGCCTTGATTTTCAATTGTCTCGGCTAGACTGCGGGAGCATCTGTTGGATTTAGTCATGTATTTTGTCTTTCTTTCTGTATTTTCTTTCAACCGGGGTTGGTCAATTTTCAGGGAACCCCGCCATCCGTTTCGCGAGGCTTACCTCAAGAAGGCAAGAATAAGGCCACAATTTCCAACATGTCATTAATCGCGGATTCTGCAATATTATCTCTGTTGGCTTGTGTGGAGTCTTAGGTTTGTTTTGATACTATTCGTGAACTACATGCAACTGATCCGTAGAAATAATCCTCCTTTTATCGGCGGCCGAAATCCGAAACAGGTCGAATCAAGCCAGCAGTTTGTGCGAAGAAGTCCGAGTCCAAGAAAAGAAGTTTTTCCACCAACTCATGATGCAAATGCAGCGCTTTTCCAAACATGCTTCCATAAGGCAGTGCGAAGTCGGAGCTTCACCCGTAAATGAGCAGGCGGGTCGGGTTCCAAGATTGCAAGCCAGCTCGAAAGATCCGGAGCATTGAGCCCACCAGATGCATGAAGTTATCTTGTTGGCTTTTGTGGCACGGCTTACATGTATGCGTTGTGTGTTAACCTGCCTTATCAGTATGGAATGGAAAGCACGCCGGCTCTTCGAAACCATCTCATTCTCAGTATTGGAAACACTACCTGCGTCAACGAAATATCCACTGTACAACACAGACAGCACTATTTTCCGTTTCTCAATGGCCAGCGGTAATCCTAGGGACGAAGTCATCAGCCCTACACATGATGGATGATGGTTCTCAGGTACGGGGGCTGAATCCCGCTGGAAAAACGAGCTGGAGTTGTGCCGAGCTGCTCTGTAGCCTTAACAAGTCTATCACAGAGACTGCAGTCTTCATGGTCACCGGAGGCTGGGAAAGAAGCCCTACCAAAGGCAGATGGACCGCGAACAAGGCGACTTGGAGATGACTGGGGCCGCTCTTTGCGGCACGTGAAGGAATGACCACATGTTTCAATAACGCGTGGTCCCATGACTCGTAAAGAGGAGCTGATTGACCGGTCAGTACCTGGGTACCTGAATTTGATGAATATTCCACTCAGCCCTATCCGTATTTCGTCAGCCAGGAAGCGGCTGCGAGGCCGCCAGTTCCATACCATTCGGAGAATGTCTCGATATAGTAATTCCATTATCAGGTGGCTTCAATAGTCTCACGTCTTCATCACCTTCATATTCTAAGCGTCCAGACAAGGTCAGAAGAACAGGCCATGAGTTTGAGAAGGCGATATGAGCAGCTGCGGTGCGCGGAGCTCGCCAACCATGCACGGAACCGGCCAGAGGAGAATCGGACTTGGGAGAAATGGACTTTGAGATTTGAAAAGATGTTGCCAGGAAAACAGGGAACAAAAGGAATGGAATTTTTTCAATGAAACTCTTTCGTAGACCCGAAAGGCCTGTTCCACGTTGATGTTCTTGGAATGCAAGGGCAGAACTGGCGCAGAAACTGTAGCCGAATGGATCTCAAAGGTCAAGTAAATGGGTTGGCTCGCAGAAAAGCTCTGGGTTTGCAGTGTTCAGATTCCAAACTTTCAAAGCAACCGCAGTTCGAGGGATGTTTTGCGAGGGAACATGGCGTGCGCAGCAAGGTGGCTAGACTATGGGATGATGACTGCCTGACACAATGGAGACTGGAGGGGCTGAGCAAGAGCGAGATGATGCGGCTGATGGTGTTCTTCGAAACGATCTTGGAGATAGTCCGCGAACTGATTGTGAGGCCACCAAACCAGGCAGTCCAGGTCGAGGGATTATGTACTACGGCGACCTCAGGTTAGGTAGTGATACTTAGCTATGTGCGTCCGAGCGGTACTCCGTAATAATGGGGTATTTAGGGGTTTAGGAGGCAAACCTCGTCGCAATTTGGGGCTACCTTATGCGGCTGCTGCAGGCATGTGCACTTGCAGCTGCAGGCATGCGGTTCCGGGCGCTGGCGGCGGCAATGGGGTTTCATCGTATTGGATACTTTTCTTTGCCTTGTTGCCTACGGTTCGCGCACCACCATGGCATGAATGCAGAGCCTCTTTTGCTCCTCAGTGTGGCCCGCCCCAGCCTGGTCATGATGCAAAGGCAGTGAGTGCGCAGGAGCAAAAGATAGACTGTCGTAGAATAGGACAACGTTTTCGAGCAAGGGGTATTCATAAAGAGAGTTTTGGATTTTGAATCGCCCAGGTGGTAACATGAAGGGAAGACGTGCTGTTTAAATAAGTGCCCAGGAGACTGGAAATACCTACCGTCGAATTGGGAGGAAGCGGAGCGGTGTCCACGTCCAATGGAAGACGGCATGGACGCCCCGAAGTGCCCTGGCGCGTCAAAGCAGAAGGCAAATTGTTGGCCTTTCCCAAATTATGGCTCACCGGCTGTGGTCAAGTTCTTAAGTTCTCGAATGTCCACTCGCCCTTGCGGCTCTTATTCTCCCAACATTACCTCAGGTTGAATACTCTACTACATCAATCTTTACTGGATTATCTGATCTCCAGCTTTTTTCGAGCTTCCGCGCCAATCTCTGATGTCACGTCGAGAGACTTTGAACTGCGATTTGGAACGAAGCTCGCTGATGATCTGTTCCCACCACTGCGAACTGCCCCGACCGGAACTGCTGGCAAATGGTGCACTTTCAGGCCCTTCAGCTGTCATCATTGAAAGTGGACTGGATTGGCAAGTCACGTGACCAGCTCAGTCTCACATAGTTACTGCAGAAGCAGCTCGTTTTTCGAGCTCAAACAGCCAGCCTGAGAGTTCAGGACTCTGCAATTCTCAAAGCTCGGCGTTCAGCCTTCTCGCTCGTTGAAAATCACGTGCGACCGTTGAGGGCAAGGCTGAAGTTTACGAGGCGACAGCAAACAACGCCCACATTAGGCAGCCTTCAGACTTTGAAAACCTCACAGTGAAGCTGCTTGCGAGAGAAAACAACAAAATGGCCGAGACTGGCAATATTCCGATGGTCCAAGTCAGCGGGGAGATGGTGGGTTGGAGATCGGGGCAGCCACAAAGCGGATATGTTTGCATCTGGTGCAAGAACAGACTCTTTCAACAAGCGGAGCAACTGTCTGCGCACATCCAAGAGAATCATGACCAAGAGCTGGGGAGCTTAGTACAAGAGGAAGATTGCCCGTCTATCATAATGCTAATGGAGAGGTTTAAATACGACAAGTAAGCAACAGCCGCCTTCAAAGCCATATGCAGAACCCGATTACTGATATCCATGGCAGACGCTCAAGCGACCGGAATACTGTCCAGACTCCACCAGTTCCTTCATCACAGCCCTCAGAGCCAAGTCCTCCAGCCCGCAAATCGCCGGAATTTCCTCGTGGGAACTCTGGTGGCGATCCCAGGCGGTCACCCACACACCCAGGAGAGCCTCCGCCAAGGAGAAAGCGGCCACGGGAGCAGGGGGGACAGTCCAGCCAGAGATCGAGATCCAATTCGGGCTCTCCAAGATCTCGCCCGGATGGCCGCCCAACCCAGCTTTCACACGTGCTTTCTCCCGGCAAAGGATCGCCTCATGCCAAACCTCAAGTTCACTCAGCATCCAATCCTCGCTATGAGATGCTCACATCCAGCCCGATGGGTAATTCTGCCTCGTCATCACGGCCCCCGTCTCAACCACAACCACCTCTACTCCGGCCGTATCAGCCTGGCATCACCGATCCTCGATGGCCCAACTTGGTCTTGCAGCAAGACAGCCGTGACATCTCACAAGAACAGCTTGCCGCTGAGGTGAAGAGCATCTACGCAGGTCTTGTAATGGTCGAAAGCAAGTGCATTCACGTCGACAAAGCTCAATCAGAAACTATCCACGCCGACTCGGACTCGGACTCGGAGATGGCAGATGATCATTGGCAAGCTCTTATTGCCTTGCATAAGACGCTTCTCCATGAACATCATGATTTCTTCCTCGCGTCTCAGCATCCATGCGCCAGTCCAGTTTTGAAGAGGCTTGCCGCAAAATACAGCATGCCCGCGCGCATGTGGAAGCATGGAATCCACTCCTTTCTAGAGCTTCTGCGCCATCGGCTGCCTGAGTCTTTAGAATATATGCTGACGTTCATCTACCTTGCTTACCACATGATGGCGTTACTTCTCGAGACAGTCCCGAGTTTCGAGGACACGTGGATAGAATGCCTGGGCGATCTTGGACGCTACCGCATGGCTGTGGAGGACGAAGATCTCAGAGATCGGGACATTTGGGCTGGAGTTGCGAGACTTTGGTACAGTAAAGCTGCTGATCGAAACCCGATGGTGGGCAGGCTCTACCACCATCTTGCAATTCTCGCGAGACCCCACGCCATTCAGCAGATCTACTACTACTCCAGGGCCTTGACCTGCTGCTATAGCTTCTCTGCTGCGAGGGACTCCATCATGATTCTCTTCGACCCATTCCTGGGTTATTCGCAGATGTCGAGCTCGCACATGGAGATTGATGCGAATTTCATCAGACTGCATGCTATTCTTTTCGAACAGAAATCTCTAGCTAAAGTTACTGACATCAGGCCAGTATTTGACCGTGATCTGGATGGTCACATCAGCAGAATGGGTGTTAAATGGAAGGAGCAAGGAGCGTACCTCGCTGTAACAAATGCCGCAGCAGTGTGTGGATACGGACTTCAGGATCATCCCCTCCGCCGTCTCATGGATTTCCAGGCAAAGAGGAAAACCGCCCAGCAGCCAGGCTCTGAGTCAGCCGTGTCCGAGGAATCTTTGGTTTCTTTACTTTCTCTCCCTACGCAGCCACCGGAACTGGAGTCTTCATTCTTTATGGCCTGCGATTTGACATTTTCCACTCTCTCAATTGCATGCCGCCGCTCTCGTTTGCAACAGGACAACAATACGCACCCTCACATTCATATCATTCTGTCACTGCTTCTCAGTTTTGCTTCTGTCGATGATGATTTAACGGGATCTCCTTCATACGACAACACCGCCATCCGGCAATACGTGGTACGACTTTTGGATAGCGTGCCTTGGACAGACGTCATTTCCATTCTCAACACATTGCGGAATTTGGTTGCGGTCAATGCCATGGCCCAGATAGTCACGGTGCAAGCTCCATTCACTCCACAGGCTCAAGGAGGATCGGGCCCATTGCCTGAGGACTACTTTATTCGCGGCCAATTCTGGAGCCAATGGTACTTTCCGGAGACGTGGTTTTCTGAGCAGAAGTCCGATGAGGAACGATCCATTGAACATGCTTCCACGATCAAGGCCCGCATTGACCGGATCCTTTATCTTGGAGAGTGCCTTGCGAAATTTGGTCGGTGGATGCAGTATGATGCGGAAAGTGGTTGGTCAAAGGTTCAAGCGCCGGAGGAGCCTGTTCCCATGGACGTTGATGAGCCAGGCAACAGCGACACAGATTCTGGATATGGCGAAGGATATGACTCGCCGGAGATGAACCAATTCACCAGGGAAGGTCGACTTGGTACTCAATCCGTTGCCGACAATGTAGCATCAACAGCATCAACAGCATCAGCTCCGCAAGGTGCAGCAAGCATGCTCAAGCCAGGCTACACCGTCAGTCTTTCATCAAATACTATGGACGCCAGCCACTGACTCTTGTTGTCTAGGTGATGATTTGTACCATCGACTCTCTCATGGAGCAATTAGAAGGGTTCAAAGCGCTAGTGTCAGCCGGGGCGTACAATGTGGAAGTTCCTGAACCTGTCTTCACAGAGCTCAAGCGACGGGCAACCGGCGACGTGAGGAATTTGTCGGCCGAAGACAAAAGCGCAGCCGAGCGAGCTGTGGGAGAGATCGAGAAAGCTATCAACATACCCAGCTCAAAGGTAACCTTATCACCAGGGGACGAAGCTGGCTTAACCAGCGAACCTATCGGTGAACCTACAACGGGCGTTGCGCGTCAAGACAGCAATGAAATTGCCATCCGCATCGCGCGTCGGCGGACTGATCTCGGCAAACTCGAGAGCACGCCCGACGCATCTGCGAAGAGCACAGTCTTGCTCTCTGAGACGCGCTCAGTGAGAGTGCGCGCGGCAAAGAGTGATGTCGCAGCGCTGGCAATGAGTATGGTCAGGCGGGTGCTGAGTGCCACTTGGCGGGGTCCAGGGGAGACTGCTGCTTCAACGTGAACAACTTTACTTGGGGAGGCAATGGAGGTGGGAATTGTCCTCTCAATATTTGATGAAAATGTGTGTGTATGGGGTTTCGATGCGGCCGAGTGCTGTTTTGAAGCCCTTTCACGTAAGCCTGCTACCCGTGGGAACATGTAAGCTCGCCACTCACTCGTCCCCCCTTACATCGAGCTAACTGTTCGTTTTCTCAGTATACCAAACCACGGATCAAATTGCTATTTAAAGGACCCGGGTTGCTGCATACATATCAGGTGCCACCAGCGGCTGCCCAGGGACCCAAATTGAAACAATAAACGTCTCAACTCTCGGTACCCTCTGAATACGGAAACATCGACGAATCTCAAAGAAGGCCGCCCTTGTCGGCTAATTGCATGGGTTGCGCAAAGGACCTTTCAACTCTTCCAGGGTGGCACTATTTTTGCTGTTCGCTTTTATACGCTTCTTGTGTCAAGTTGGAGTTGGAGGGGTTCAGAGTATGCTTTTTCCTTCTTGACTTGAGCAACATTTTTTGGTATTAGACTGTATTGTGTGTCTTTCCTTTGTTTGTTCCCTTGAAGTTCTCATCCTCTCTCCTCAAGTTGACCTCTTTTATTTCAGATTTCTTGCATTTCATTCGGTGTCTCGAGAGCGCAAAAGCGGAAAGGAGAATTCAACATTGGACGGTAGAAGATGTCTGGTACATCCCGGGCGTTTTATTTGCTTTCGGTAGAAACCAGTTTTGGATTCTAGGTCCCATCATTCGGTAAATTTTTCTTTCTTTCGGTGGCATGTTGACGTTTTCAGTATAGCTCGAATTATCTTACGAATCTACGGCCTTGAAATATTCGTACCAGTCGATCGCGACAGAATTGGTGCGGCATCTCTTGAATGCTTTTGACATGGTGAGTAGAGAGCGTGATTGTTGGGGTAAACACGCCTGATCTTGTCTCGCCTCAGAGAATGTGGATATCTGGAGGCTGTGGGACCCACACAGTGGGTGCATAAATTCATCGGACAGCGGATTAGCAGGACGGATTAGATTTAGGGTCTTGTCCACGAACAGAATCCGGACTTTACAAATAGTCGAGACGAGGAGAGACCCTCGAAGGACTCCTCGGGCCCGGGGGCTTTACGTACTTTGCTAGATGGTGGAGCTTTCCTCCTCGAAGGCTGAATGTCCGGAGAATCACTGCACCGCCTGTGCCCAGACTCCGCGAAATACATCATCCCAGGTGCAAACGCACCTCCCTCTTCACCCTACTAGAGTCAGCTTACTAGTACCTACACTCACGTCCGAAAGACGTATTCTGTTGGGACTTGATCTCCCAGGCGAGGCCCTCGCAGCCGAATTCCGAAACTGTGAAACTCTCCCACCTTCTTTTTACATCCTTCCTAAATTAACAACGTCCTTTGTCTTCTACTCTTTTGTTCCCCGTCAACCCCTATAACCCTGTTTTTGCTCGATTTCTGCACGAATACGTCTCAATGAGCCCACAAATCCATTGCTTCAAGTTGAAATTCAAAAGCTGAATATCCCACGAAGGAAGCTCGTCAACGAATGTATCCTCGACGTACAATCTCGCGCGCAATCAGTGTGCGCATCGGCAGTGTCGGCCAGCCCGTCCTCCGAGGACATTTTCATCTCCAAAGCGAAGGCCCGGGAAGCTGCAAATTGCTATTTCTGTCGCGGTCGCTTGAGATTAATCGAGACATCTTCAAAACGCTGCTTTCATCATCTGAATATCAAATGTTGACTCTATGCCACCAAGATCGCTCTCGTCGAGTATCTGAAGGCAAGAAGTCAAGAGAGATCTATAGAGAACTGCAATCTTTGAATATCGAACGGCTAGAAGTCTTGCGATATCAATCCAGAATCGTTCTTCCGATTCCGTGCATTCAAGTCCAGGATCCTAAGGCAATCATGAGAGTCTTCTTCCAGAACTGCTCCTTCTTTGTGATTTCATGATAGAAATTTACTGTACACAGCAGCAGCAACTTGTCTTCCTTGTATAATTGAGTAGGAGTACGCGGAAAGAATTTCATTGCTGGATATCCAATAAGTAGAAAGTCAAAGAACCTCTGTCTGTTACATACTATTGTAGGATATCCAATTGCAGGATTTCAGTGCCTCCAGCTATGCATTGTACTCCCAAAGAATAGATAGGCGTATAGTAAACGGGGTAGATATCGAGATTATCGAAGTTGCCGCAGGCTACAAACTGGATGGATAAACCACGAGAGAAAACCTTCATCCGAAATAGCTCTTTATTGGACGTCCAAAAGCGAGAAAGTAAAAGGGTTTCTGTCTGTCATGGAACTTCTAGATTTGCCACTCTGAGAGAAACTTGAAAGGGGGTGGACTTCTATCCAAAATTGCTCATTGCTGGATATCTAACTGATAGAAAGTAAATAGCGTCCCTGTCTGTCACGGTCCGTTTTTGTATATCTAAGTATAGGATCTTAAAGCCTTTCGCTGTTCTTTTTGCTCCCGGAGATTGGAAAGGCGTGTAAAACTAGGGTTAGATACCGGAATATCAAACATTCCTCTCATGGTTTCTTCATATTTGTATTCTACAAGGAGAGGATTCTATCCAAAATTGCTCATTGCTAGATATCCAAATGATAGGAAATAAGTAGAGCCATATCTATCACGGTCCATTTTTGGATATCCAATTATAGGATCTCAATACTTCAGCCATAGATCGTGCTCCCGGAGAGCGGATAAGCGTGTTGAAAAAAGGTTGGATACCGCGAATATTAGTCCTTCCTACAGACTACGTTGTGGGCAGTGCTTCCAACAATCAATCTGATTGATTGATATAGTCAATCAATCAGGCTAAAAGGACCAATCAATTAACTGATTGACCAAATCTCATCAATCAATTCAATAACAAGGTTGAGCTAATCTTGATTGACGATCAAGATGGTTGATATTTCTACTATCACGTGACATTTCTCCCCTAGTAAGCCCTGATTCCTCCTCTAATTCGCGTACATCTGCCACTTAAACCAAAGTCGAGATCTTGGCAGGCTATATCCTCAACACCTTACTATCCACGTGACATAGAACGTTAATACATCCACCTCACCAACCACCAACTACCAACTACCCACCATCCACCACCCACCTCCAATCTCTAACGCCTAAGCCCCAATCTTTGCCACACATACACCAAGTCATCATGCCCAAGTAGCTGACTACTGACGAAAGGAACTCTCTTGGTGCGGAGGCTGTCACGGCTTGCGAGCTCTAGAAAAATTGGCTTCTCATTGGCCTTATAACCGCAGACCACATCTAGAAGTAGGTGGTTGTCAATCGGATCAATCAGTGAATCAATCAAGAGAATTGGGTCAATTCAATCAATCAATCAAGAGCTGGTGTCAATTAATTGATTGTTGGAAGCACTGGTTGTGGGAGAACCTATAATACTGATTTCCATGAAGAGAGGAACCTAGAATTTCTGTCCGTCATAGATGTTATCTGTATATCCAAATGCAGGATCTCCATGCCTTCAGCTATGAATCGTGCTCCCGGAGAGTGGATATGTATATAGGAAAAGGTTAGATAGCCGGAGTTTCATATCTCTTAGTAGGAAGTCTGATGATTTCTGTCCGACGACCAGTGTCCGTCATGGACCTTTTTTGGATATCCAATGATTAAATCTTAATACCTTCAACTGTGAATCGCGCTCCCGAAAATCGTATAAGCGTATCGGAAAAAGGTTGTATACCGGGAATCTCAGACATTATAGCAGGAAGTCAGAGGACTTCTATCCGTCATGCGTCTTCTTCTAATCTCCAATTGCAGGATTTCAATGCCGAGAACCTAAGGCCTCTCAGCAGGAAGTCAGATGACTTCTGTCCGTAATGGATCTTTTTCGGATATCCAATTGCAGAATCTCAATGCCTTCAACTGTGAATCGTGCTCCCGAAGATCATATAAGCGTGTCGGAAACCGGTTGGATGTCGTGAATATCAGTCCTTCCTGCAGACTACGCATTGAGAGAAAACCACAATACTGATGTTTATGGAGAGAGGAACCTTACCTTCCAGGAATCAAAGAGACTTCGAGTTCATGACCGAATTCTGGTAATAAATTGACAGCTCTTTAGCCTTCCCCAGTCATCCCCAGTCTTTCTCTGCCTTGAAATCTGCTTCTTCTACCACAACCTCAACCTCCATGCCCTCGAAACTGAAGTCGAAAACTTTGCATTATCACGGATTCCACACCTCAAGGCAACTCTTTTGGGAAATTCTCTCGACAGCCAGAAAGATGTGGGAATTCTCCACCTCGAGCTCATTCCCCAGCCTAATTTCCCGCTTAATCGCCAGTCTCTACATTTTTATACTGCGGCCTCATCCTCATCTCTTCTCCTCGCTTAACATGGCAACGCAATCTCCAGTCTCTACAGATGCCACCCTAAATCTCTATAGCGAGATGACGCCTAATTTCCCAACAAATTAGCCGATATGAGCAGTTCGCGATGCTCGCCACCCACATACAAAGCTCTTGCTCAACTTCCTCACCCTCTCTCTCTTCTTCTCTCCACCACCACCAAGGACCGTGACTTCTGCTGCGCTCGCAACGCACCAGCAGTTACCGCACTTGGCACTTGACACCATCATCATCATCTCCATCATCACATCCTCCTGAGCCCCTTCTCACCAGACGCTGGAAAATGGACACCACCAGCAGGTTCCGCGCTCTCGGGGCGGTGCCCACAGATGTCCACCTCCTCCTGATCGACTTGGAACTCGCGATCTGGGAAGTGGAGCTGGACTTCAAGGACATCAAGTCCAACGTGGGCACCACAGCCCACTACCAGGAGACCGGATACCAGACGCCGGCGGCCCCTCCCTCCGCCGCGTCCGCACTCGCCGCCGCCCAAGTCCCACCAGAACTGGACTTCCAGTTCAACTTCCCGGCCGCGCGCGCCCAGAGCTCGTCCTCTGCCGTCGCTCCTCCCGCCACCCCCAACGTCTCTTCTGCCGGCGCAGCCGGTCTCCCAACATCATCTGGCTCTTTCAGGAGTCAGCACAAGAGGAGTGTCGCCGCCCTCAGTGGTGGTGAAAGCCTGCGTCTCGCTCCCCTCGCTTCCCTCCCCACCATCCCTGGCTCCCCTCCGCGCGAGAAGGAAGAAGAAGAGGAAAACCCGTATGTTGCCCTCACCGCTCCCTGGGACATCATCACTAACGCCTGCAGCTTCGACGACGGCCCGTTTGGCGTCACCCCGCCGCCCAACCGCCCCCTCTCGAGGATCGTAAGTGTCGGCTCCGCCTTCACTCGCGCTGCAGCAGCCCCAATGTCCGCGCTGAGACGCACCCACTCTGTTGTGAGCAACTTCAAGCTGACACGCTCGGAATCGCAGACGAAGTCGAAGAGCTCTTCCCCCCTCACGGGGGCCTTGAAGGGCTTCGGCTTCCGAAGCCTGAGGAAGGCGAAGACGGAGAAGAAGAAGGCGGCGGCTCTGGACTTGGATTCCATCCGCAGGAAGGAGGCAGAAGAGACGCATCACCGCAGGGAGATCGCCAGGATCGAGCAGGCGGCGCAAGCTGCGAATCCAGAGGCACCGGAGGGGGTCAATTGGCTCCACCGGAGCGGAGATGGGATGTTCTACCCAAAAGAGTAGGAATCAGATGACCTGTCCTGGGGATGAAGAGGACGAAGACGGCGATGGAAATGCCGGAGAAATGAGATCGGAGAAGAGGTTCTGTGATGAGTTTGTTCGTGTGTTTTCGACTTTGCTTTTGCTTTTCTGCTGGTGATGGTGGAAGGATATGATGAAGACGACGATACGATGGAGTGGAGTTCAGTGCTGATTGTACTATGATACCATGGGAAGGGACTTTGCGGTGTATTTTTAGTGCAATGTATTTCTAGTGCAATGTATTTCTAGTGCTATCATGGGAATGGACGTTGCGAGCACTTTGAAAGATGGACACGGATCATGCTGTGATCTGTGACATTTGACTCCACAAATAGAAAGCCATAGGGAAAAAAGGAAGACCTTGAAATGTGCCCAAACTTGAGATCGGTACGTTCGCATATTTACAGAACAGAGACCGAATCAGGCTAAAACAGCCAGACATGGTGCAGATTGTTTATCACAAACACAGAATGTATACAACGAACTCTTCTAACGGAGAGACAACACCGCAGATGATAATTAGGAACAGAATATCAGGCTTCCTTTGGCCAACTTCCTCTCTAAGCCCACGGAGGACAGGCATCGGGATTTGAAGACTCTTCCGTCTTGCGATGAAGATACTGCCAGAACAAGTAGCCTTTGTAACGCCTACAGAGAGGATATGGGTGATTGGGTGAATACAGGTACCGCTCCGTGGAACGTTGAGCTTGTGAACGATCCAAATGACTGCTGGTATCTCATTTCATTGAAGAATTTTACATCTTCGCCAAAGCAAGAGAGGCTTGGGCGTATGAAAGAACAAGACTCCAGAGGTTGGACAAAATTCGATACTCGAAAGCTATAGTATTGTCACCGAGGCGACTCGCTGTGGAAGTCTGCGCCAGAGCAGGCAAAGACATGTATAGAAACCCAAAAGGTGAAGGTAAGAGGGTATAAGAAGTGCCATGAATCAATGCATGAGTATACTCCTGTCTGGGGCATGGTACGGAGCCTCAAAAGGGTGAAAATGCTTCTGCATACCCTTCAAGATGGATGAAGAGATGTGCGCAGGATCTATCTAACAATACGCCTTAAATCAGAAGGTATCGCTAGCGAAAAAAGTCTGCTCGAGTTCACTCTGAGCATCTGTAAATGACCAGCGAAGCATGTGTATTGGCGACGCTGGGGATAAGGATTGATGCTGTGGTGAAGAAAGGAAGATTTCAGCCGCCGCCAGATTTTCACTTGAGGTTTGTTTAAGACTAAGCACGTGACACCGCAAACCCCCGAACCCCCGAACAGGATCCGATTGAGAGCGCTGCACTTTTCCTTGAGCAACCTCGAGACCACCCCATCCTCCATTCTCCACGACTCCTCCATTGATGTCTTCCGGGAGTTCAGGCGCAAGGCGTCTGGCCTCTATTGCTAGTATGTGGTCATCAAGACTTCGCCAGGGTCGTCTAACATCCACAGCGCGGCCAGACACTGTCTGCAGATCATGCTGGCAGAGCATCGCGCGCCGACCCTACTCTGCGGCCGCCGCTGCGGTTGCTGAAGCCCCCGAGACTCCGGAAACGAGTTCAAATTCCAATCAGAAGGCTGCCAAAGACGCCCCGAAGCCACGAATAGCATACCAAATACACGCCGGCGTTTGCCTCTCGCGACCGCCCCAAATCACCCGAGACCTCACACCTTTCGAAGAGTCCTTCTTCCTATACCAAAAGCGGCTAAATGAGCGACTGTCTTTGCCTTTCACACGGTACTTCTACATTGCGAAGGGAACAGTGGCAGAGGCAGACTGGAAGCGGAAAATCAAAGCACGATTGACTCCAGCTCGCGATATTGGAGTCTTTAATCCATTCAAAAAGCAGGGCTGGAACGACGAGGTGTTGGTGGGAGATACTCTAAGAGAGCAAGAGTCGCAGGTGGATGCATTGCTGAAAGATGCGATTCCCTCTGCCGCGCCAGGTCAGGAGGGAATGGTTGTGGCCAAAGAGGACGTTCTCGTTGAAAAGCCAATGCCTCGAGTGACCGAATCAGACATTACTGGAGACCGCAGAAGCTTGAATCGGTTGTTGCAGCGGACCTTGTACCTGGTGGTCAAGAATTCTCAAGGAAAATGGTTGTTTCCGCACGATCAAGTGGTGGGCAAGGAATGGCTTCACAATGTTGGTTTTGATACATTCGTCGTATACATATGTACTAACTCTAAGACAGGCAGCAGAGCGGATTCTCGTCCAGTCTGGGGGTCCCAACATGAACACCTGGGTTGTTGGCAATCACCCCATAGGCTGGTTTCGTTACAACTTTACAAGTATCCTCAATCCGGACCGTGGGACGGAAGAGATTGGTCGGAAGGTATTCTTCATGAAGGCGCGAATCATGGCTGGTCAAGCAGACCTCCAGAACAACATCTTTGGGTATCAGGACTTTGCATGGCTCTCGAGGGAGGAGCTGGAAGAGGCCGTGACGAAGAAATACTGGGACGCGATCAAGAACATGCTGGCGGACAGGTAGAAGCATGGATGGTTGAGCAGAGCGTTGTTTTTGATATGTAAAATAGCTGTAGAAATGGGAGAGCTTTGGACGTCAACAATGACCAGGTCATGCAGACTGTCAAGGATTGCAATCCAAGACCTTGCCCTGCTCATCGGTACTTATTTACAATTCCATGCTCGCCTCTCGCATCGTGAACTCCCATTTCCCATGTCGAGCTTCATTCATGTCCCGCGCGCATCGATTCCGTCACCCCTGCGACGCCAAGCCACTCCTTCCACTCCAACATCCAAGCTCACCAGGACTCCACAACACCGCAGATCAACATCTACACCCACTAAACACTCCTTTCCACCACCTCGCCCTTTGCGCTCCCTGCGAGTAAAAGGTGCCTCTCCGATCGCGCGACCGCTGCCATCCTCTCCACCACGTTGCATTCGCTTTCCGCGTATTGCTCGGCGGCTGCGCGCCTGGGGCTGTGCTCCATCTCCATAAACTCTTGGACGGACGGAGGATTCGTTGTACTACTCCGAGAGCTTCGAAGCTTACGCATGCGCCGAGACTGAGAATTTCTTGTGAGGGTACAGAGAAACGCAAACGACGAGGGCCCTTATGAATTGCCTGACGCAACAGTCGCCGACTGATTCCAGCCTTCGCCGACAACAAAGCTCCAGCAATGGCGGGCCGGCCTCCAGAAGGCCATGCTTCCTCCCGCAACGATGATCTCCTTCTCGACCTCGGCGAGACCCAACACACATACAACTCCGGCCAGCGACCGCCTGCGCACGACGGCGAGCTGCTGAACCGCTACGACATTGACGACTCTGAAACGCCCCACCGACCTTCCATATCCTACGATGACTTTGTCGGTGGTAGCTCTTCGACGGCGGGACTTCCTGGTGGGCCAGGAGCAGCTCCGGGAGGATCGTCTCAGCCGCCATATCTCTCCACCGGAGACAGGCTGTATTCGCAAACCTCGGACCTACACAACTACCAACGATACTCTGATGTGGATGACATTCCAGATGACCGTTCAACGCAAGGATACTACGGCACCGGGGGGATGGGCGACAATTCACCGGTCATGCCCCAGAGCGGCGGAGGAGGAGGAAAGTCAAAGAACAGGAACAGTGTGCTGAGTATGGGCGGAGGCTTCATGGGGCGGGCTAAAAATATGCTAGGGATGGGCCCGGACTACTCAGAGATGGACTTGCCCCTCACAGAGGCAGGAGCACACCGAGCAAGGACCGACACAGGCGATACCTTGAAACCACATCCGAAGAAGAGGTTTGATACCAGTAACTTCAAGTTCCCGAAATTCGGACGTGGAAAGCCTGATCCATCTACTCTCGGTCCGCGCATTATCAACCTCAACAACCCAACAGCGAATGCGGTCAACAAATATGTCGACAATCACGTATCGACGACGAAATACAACATCATCACCTTTCTTCCCAAATTCCTCTACGAGCAGTTTTCGAAATACGCCAACTTGTTCTTCCTCTTCACTGCCATTCTGCAGCAAATTCCAAACATTTCTCCCACCAACCGATATACCACTATTATCCCTCTCGCTGTCGTCTTGACGGTTTCCGCTATCAAAGAGTTGGTTGAAGATTATCGGAGAAGACAGTCGGACGCGTCTCTGAACCATGCAGAATCAAGAGTCTTGAGAGGGTCGAGTTTCCAGGATGTGCGATGGATCAACATTGCCGTTGGCGATATCATCCGAGTGGAATCCGAGGAACCATTTCCTGCCGATGTCGTCCTCCTTGCCAGCTCCGAGCCAGATGGACTGTGTTATATTGAAACGGCCAATTTGGACGGGGAAACCAACTTGAAGATCAAGCAAGCCATAATTGAAACAGCGAATTTTGTCAGCCCTGGTGAACTCAGCAGGCTTGGGGGAAAGATCAGGTCGGAGCAGCCCAACAGCAGCCTGTATACCTACGAGGCTACTTTGACAATGCCCACGGGTGGGGGCGAAAAGGAGCTGCCTCTACAACCTGATCAACTACTCTTGAGGGGGGCCACGCTTCGTAACACACCTTGGATCCATGGTGTTGTTGTTTTCACGGGCCACGAGACTAAGCTCATGCGGAACGCAACCGCAACTCCGATCAAGACAACAGCAGTGGAGCGGATGCTGAACTTGCAGACCTTGATGTTAGGAGGTATTTTGGTATCACTGAGCATCATCAGCTCCATTGGCGATATCATTGTCCGCATTACTTCATCGGATAAGCTGCCATATGTTGGATACACAGATACCGGTGCTGGCGAGAAAGTTCGCCAATTCTTCGCCGACATATTCACCTACTGGGTTCTCTACTCCAACTTGGTGCCCATGTCACTCTTCGTTACTGTCGAGCTTGTCAAGTACTATCAGGCTTTCCTGATCAGCAGCGATCTTGATATGTATTATGACAAGACAGACACACCAGCGAATTGCCGAACATCATCGCTCGTCGAAGAGCTTGGTCAAATCGAATACATCTTCTCCGACAAGACAGGAACGCTCACTTGCAATCAAATGGATTTCAGGCAATGTTCTATCGGAGGGATACAATACGCCGATGAGGTCCCGGAGGATCGCCGTGCAACCGAGCAGGATGGTATGATGGTTGGCATTCATGATTTCAAGACTTTGGAACGCAACAAGACTGAGCATGAGTCTCACGAAATCATCAACCAATTCTTGACTCTTCTCTCCACATGCCACACTGTCATCCCGGAAAAGACCGATGAGAAGTCCACTAGCATCAAATATCAGGCTGCTTCGCCGGATGAAGGTGCACTGGTGGAAGGCGCCGTACTCATGGGTTATCAATTCATTGCTCGGAAGCCACAAACTGTCACCATTCTGGTGCAGGGGCAAGAGCAAGAATATCAATTGCTGGCTGTGTGTGAATTCAACTCTACACGAAAACGCATGTCCACAATTTTCCGCTGCCCAGATGGCAAGATCAGGTGCTACTGCAAAGGAGCCGATACCGTCATCCTGGAAAGACTTGGTGGACAGAACCCTTATGTCGAGGCTACCTTGCAGCACTTGGAGGAGTATGCGGCAGAGGGTCTCAGGACATTGTGTCTGGCAATGCGCGAAATTCCGGAACATGAGTGGACAGAGTGGTACCAAGTCTTCAACACAGCGCAAACGACAGTCAGCGGAAACCGCGCGGAAGAGCTGGACAAGGCTGCCGAGATCATCGAGCATGACTTTACCCTCCTGGGTGCGACGGCCATCGAAGACAAGCTTCAAGACGGCGTCCCTGACACCATTCACACTCTGCAGTCTGCCGGCATCAAGATATGGGTCTTGACCGGCGATAGGCAAGAGACTGCGATCAACATTGGCATGAGTTGCAAGTTGATAAGCGAGGATATGACTCTTTTGATTGTCAACGAGGAGAATGCTGAAGGAACAAGAGATAACCTCACCAAAAAGCTGAACGCTATACGCAGTCAGAATGCTGGCGGCATCGAACTGGAAACTCTTGCTCTTGTCATCGACGGCAAGTCGCTCACCTTCGCTCTGGAACGGGATATGGAGAAGCTACTCCTGGACCTGGCGGTGATGTGCAAAGCGGTGATTTGCTGTCGAGTGTCTCCGTTGCAGAAGGCATTGGTGGTGAAGTTGGTCAAGCGACATCTGAAGGCCATTCTCTTGGCTATTGGAGACGGTGCCAACGACGTCTCCATGATCCAAGCCGCACATGTTGGCGTTGGTATTAGCGGTGTCGAAGGCCTCCAGGCGGCGAGGAGTGCTGATGTCGCCATAGGCCAATTCCGCTACCTCCGAAAACTTCTTCTCGTCCACGGGCAGTGGAGCTACCAGAGAGTCAGCAAGGTCATTCTCTACTCTTTCTACAAGAACATCGCCCTGTTCATGACCCAATTCTGGTACTCCTTCCAGAACGCCTTCTCCGGAGAAGTCATCTTCGAATCCTGGACGCTGTCGTTCTACAATATCATCTTCACCGTGCTACCTCCCTTTGTCCTGGGTATCTTCGATCAATTCGTCAGCGCTCGTTTACTGGACCGTTATCCCCAAATGTATCAACTGAGCCAAAAGGGTGTCTTCTTCAAGATGCACTCCTTTTTCTCGTGGATCCTCAATGGCTTCTATCACTCGCTCATTCTCTACTGGGTATCTGAAGCCATCTGGCTTTGGGATCTGCCGCAAGGAGATGGGAAAGTGGCAGGTCATTGGGTCTGGGGAACAGGTCTTTACACTGCTGCTCTTGCGACTGTCTTAGGAAAAGCTGCTCTGGTCACCAATATCTGGACGAAATACACGGTCATTGCCATTCCCGGATCCATGCTCATCTGGATGGCCTTCCTGCCCATCTACGCGACTGTTGCGCCGATGCTGGGGTTTTCCACAGAGTATGAGGGTGTCCTTCCACGGCTTTTCTCAAGTCCAGTCTTCTGGCTGCAAGGGCTAGTCTTGCCTGTTCTGTGCTTGTTGCGTGATTTTGCCTGGAAATAGTGAGCCTTTTTCTCTTGTGGCATTCTCCATGCTCTGCTAACTCTCTGTCAAGTGCGAAACGGATGTACTACCCGCAAGCATACCACCACGTCCAAGAAATCCAGAAATACAACATCCAGGACTACAGGCCACGGTAAGTGATTCCCTGTGACGCCCATTCAGATGTTAGTTACTGATAAACCCTGTAGCATGGAGCAATTCCAAAAGGCTATCCGCAAAGTCCGCCAAGTCCAGCGCATGCGCAAACAGCGAGGCTACGCCTTCTCCCAAACCGACGAGTCGCAAGCGCGTGTCCTACAAGCCTACGACACGACGCGGGAGCGCGGCAGATACGGCGAGATGGCCAGCTCGAAACAGTAGCTTGCATCTTCCTTGTTTTGTCTCGCGTCTTTTCCTCCCGACCCGGCGCACTTACCCCCGGCCTGCGCATTTTTGTCGACTTGTTATTAATACCTCTTCTCTCCCATCTAGTACATCCTCTTCCTTTCGCTCGCGATTTCTGGAACTGGGAAGGTCGGCGCCGGGCGCACGTGAGTGAGGACTTTTGCGAATGGTTTGATTTGATTTCACTGGCAGAAGCCCCCCCTAGCGGAATGAGACGAAGACGATGATTGATAGCGATCTGATCGGAGGCGTCTGGCTGTGGGGGAAGGGCATTTTTGTACCACGGATGGCGTTCTTTTGCTGGGGTTATTAATGGGTGGGCGGCTTTTTGATGTGTTGTGGGGGTGGGGTGGATGGGCGGAGATTCTTGCGTAGGGGAGGAGAGTGTCACTGTATAGGCCATGTAGCATTGAAATTGGGAGACTTGTCCACTCGATGGTGTTGTCTCCTGTCAATAGCTTTGGTAATCGATGCCCGCGTCTTACATCTGCACAACCGCTGTCATGATCCTCGATTTGGCTCAAGTCCAACGATGGCGCCCAAGGTCAAAGTCGAGGCGAATTCACGTCAACACCGCAAAAGTAAGTAGTCATCATCAACCAACAGCTTTCTTCTTCGATCTAGAAATCACCCTCTTCGCCTCCTTATCCGCCCTCCTCGCCTGATTCAAACTGATCGGCCCGCCCTCTTTCCTTCTCCTCCCATCTTCCAACAACACCTCCTTACTAACCTCATCCAACACAAACCGTCCCAATAGCCCATTCCGCCACCTCTGCACTATCCACAGCGCACAGCCCTCAACATCCGGCACACCGCCCTTCATCAGCCTCCCCGTCTTCCTCGCCACCGCCTCCAACAACTGCACAATCTCATTCGTCGGCTCGTGGTACTCGGCATACAGCGTCGGATCGACCTTGTTGATCCAAAACAGCAGATAGTCCGCCAACGTCACAGGCGAGATGATGGTATCCTTCACCATACCACAAAGCGCCAACTTCAACATCGCCTGCGCGTTGGGGACGTACGGGATAAAGACGCCAGGCGTATCCATCATATACACGCCCTCACCCCCCTCCGCCTCCAACTGCCTCCCCTCAAGAATCTTCACCCCGGTCCCAATCTTGCGCGTGATGCCCGGCTGGGCGCCGGTATGCGCGACCTTGCCGCGCGAGAGGGAGACGGCGCGCAGGGCGTTGAGGAGGGAAGATTTGCCCACGTTGGGCATGCCAACGACGAGGATGCGCGGGCCGGTGAGCGAGTGGTGGGACAGGGCGTTTGCGTGGGCCTTTAGGGTGGTGAGGATGCGGCGGGTGGAGGGGGGGGAGGTGCAGGTGGAGAAGTGGGTTGGGTGCGGGGCGTGGTGGGTGCGGAGGAGGGATTCTCTCTGGAGGTGAGAGGTTAGCTGATTCTTCTTCTTCTTTTGCTGGGTTTGGGGAGCTGGTGGAAGGGATTTAAGCGGTAGGCTTCTAAGAACGTACCTCCGCATCCGCAGCAGTGTCGTTGCTCCCCAAATCCTTCTTCGTATACACGACCATCCGCTCCCTCTCCGCCAAACTCTCCTCGAACAGCGGATTATGAGACGTCAAAGGGACGCGATAGTCGCGACATTCAATCACCAAATCGATCGTCGAAAGCATCGTTTTCATCTTCGCCAGCCCAGCGCGATGATGGCCCAAGAAGTACGACCGGGGAAGCGAATCGAGGGCCGGGAACACGGTCCGCGGGACGAAAGAGGAGGCCATTGTTAGTTCGTCTTGATAGTGTTTGAGCCATCGTTCTGGCTCGACGGGTGGGTTAGGGAAGAAGGAGAAGGCGCATGTTCGGGACGGTGGTGCTGTTGAAGGTTGAAGACCTGAAGTAGAATTTACGAACAGCAAGATGACGCGGGACGCGCCATTGCAACTTTTCGCGAGGTCCCGTGCAAATGGGAGATGCAGGTGCATGAGTCGAGCATTGCGGCAGCACGTGGCTCATGCGCGGTTTCTGACTCGCGCCGAAAGAATGACCACATGCCAAGGTTTTGATAGTTGACGACGAAGGTTTAGGTTTTCTCTACACCTGCTGCCTCTTGCTCCAGTTACCGTAAATCGCTCTCCTATAAGCAAGCAATTCTCTCAAAAATGATGCTGTAGCATATTTCCTTGTCTTGTTTCTCCTGTTCTTCTATTGCCAGTCTTCCCATCATTTCCTTCTCTCCATTCCTTACCCCATCATGTCACCCTCATGGCGAACGAAAGTATCCGCCTTATTTCAAAAAGACGGCACACTCCGCCCCTTCAGACTTCTCTCCCAAGACGTTCGAAACATAAGAAGACGATACGTCTCCGACTGGACCGTCTTCAACCAACTAATCTTCGCGTCTGCCGTTTATGTCTTCTTCACGAATCTGCTGCCGGGCATCACGTTTGCGAGTGATTTGTACAATCTCACGGGGCGGAATTGGGGCACTATTGAAGTTGTGTTCAGCACGGGATTGTGTGGTGTGATTTTTTCTGTGTATGTCTGTCTCAAGTTACCCCTAGTCCCTTTTCCATCACCAGCATCCCTTTCCCCATCCACAACCACATCCACAACCACATCTATATCCTCAAACCTAACCCTCCCCCCAAGATTCTCAATCCAGCCCCTAAACATCCTCGGCGTAACCGGCCCCTTCTCCATCCTGGCCGAGAACATCTACACCCTCTGCACGTCCACTTTCCACATCCCCTTCCTGCCCTTCATGGCCTGGTCGCTGCTCCACGCCGCCTGGCTGCACTACCTCCTCGCCATCTTCAACGCCCACGACTGGACCATGCGCTACGTGACCACCTTCAGCACCGAGATCTTCAGCCTGCTGAATAGTATTATTTATATTCACAAGGCGGTGCAGGAGCTCGAGCGCGCGCATGATAAGTTGAGTTTTGCCGCGTTTTTGTATGCTGTTATTGGGGCTGTGGGGACTTTTGTCGTTGCCGTGTTTCTTTCTTCGGCGGAGAAGTGTGCGCCGCTGTTTCATCGCTGGATCCGGATGGGTTTGCGCGAGTACGCGGCCGCGATCAGTATCATCCTCTTCATCGGGCTCCCGCACGTCGGCGAGCTGGAAACCCTCGACAAGCAAACCTTGGAAGTCTCGACATCGTTCCGTCCCACCTCCCCCGACCGTACCGTCTTCTTCGTCCGCTTCTGGGAACTGCCTGTCGAGTGGATCTTCGTGGCGATGCTGCCGGGCGCTATCATCACGGTGCTGTTTTTCTTCGACCATGAGGTCAGCAGTATCATCTGCACGATCCAGCGGTACGGGACGAGGAAGCCCGGCGGGTTCGCGTGGGACATTGCACTCTTGGGTACGACGACGGCGATTTGTGGCATTCTGGGAATTCCACCTGCGAATGGACTGTTGCCGCAGGCGCCGCTGCATAGTGAGAGTCTGATGCATGAAGATCGGGAGAGCATCACTGTTGCTGGTCCTCAAAGTAGCGCGGCGGGGGAGACGACGACGGAGGTGAGGGTGTCAAGCCGAGTCTATGAGCAGAGGTTCAGCGCGTTTTTGCATGCGGCGGGCATTCTCTGTTTTGTTAGTCCGCCGTTTATGCATGTGCTTGGGTTGACGCCGACGAGTGTGCTCGCGGGGCTGTTCCTGTTTATGGGAGAACAAAGTCTTTCCGTCAAGTAAGTTTTGCTCTCGGACTCGGTGGGGATGTGCGCGATGATGCTTTTGCTGACATGGAACAGCCCGATTCTTTTCCGGACATTTTACCTCCTGACTCCGCCCTCGGAGCTGCCAAAGCTACCGCCAGCGATTAAGAGCTACATACCGATCCACATCTACACGCTCGTGCAGATCGTCGTCACGACCATCATTTTCATAGTCACACTGACGGTAGCCGGACCTGCATTCCCAATTATCATCATTGCGTTGGTGCCAGTGCGGCTGCTACTCATGAACCGGCTTTGGGATAGAGAGGTCTTGAGATATGTGGATGCCTGGGCTTGCCGAGATGGGACTCCCGAAGACGATGAAGACAAGAAGAGAGGCCCAGAGAGGGGTCGGGACTGCGAGTTTAATGAAGGAATGACGGGTGACCTCGAGACAGCCAATTCAAACAGTGGTGACGTTGTGCAGATGAGGCGGCTGGACAGCACCGCCAAACGGTAATGACAACTAACAATGAGTTTGCATAGATGCAATAGATGCAGCGGAAATGTTGGAATCGGGCATATCCCCCATATACGATCGTAATTAATTATATCTTGCACAGCGTCTGAAGAGCAGTCTGCGTACTCTCTTTAGTCTCCTTCACCAGCTTCGCTATAGCCCGGAACCTATTCGTTTTGTCAGTCTCGCCCGCGAATGGAAACGAGTAGATACTATACTCACTCTTCGATCCCGGCATCCCCCATACATTCGTACAGCCAGCTCTCGCTCGTCGTCACCACGGCACCCTCGGCCCTCAGTCTCGCCAACGCGATCGGAACCTCCTCCTTGTTGCAGCTTGACACACCATCCGCGAGGATATACACTTTGTGTCCCGCGCGGAGTAGATCCAAAGTCGTCTGAGTCACGCAGATGTGCGATTCAATCCCCACGATGACTGCTTCGATAGTCCGTGGTTCAGACGACGACGTTGTAGGCGCGAGGGACGAGACGGCGGTTTGTACTTCGGGCGTCCTGTCATTAACGGTGTGTCAGTTGTTAAGAACCCGTCTTCGTGGTCGTTTGCAGTCTCGGTATCATCGGTCCAACGGGGCTCTTCCCCGCCATGTGGTGGAGAGCGAAAAGAGAGATGCGGGTAGACATACCACATGGAGAAGAGAGACTTGTCAGCGTGGACTTTGGTCTTGATGCCATTCGGCGCGTCCAGGCCCAGTTCGTCGCATGTTTCGCCGAGTTTGGCGCGTTGCTGGGTGGTTGCGAAGACGGGGATGTTGAGGATTTTGGCGGCTTTGAGGACTTTTTGCGTCGTTGAGATTACTTTTGCGTATTCGTAGATGGCGGGGCGGAACTTTTCTTGGAGATCGCATATGCTGGACGAGCATTGAGTGAGTATTTGAGGTTCAATTGCATACTATGAGAAGCAAACGTTTTGAGAGTCAGAATGTGAAGATGGACGTACAACAAGGCGGGGTTCACTAGTGGTGTGTTAGATATTCGCGCAATGCTACAGTGAATGAATCCTTACCCAATCGCCGGACTGGAGCTGCCATGTTGAGGTATCTGGCTCAATCAGACGGCTACAAGTAAATTGAATTAGAGTGATACCTTCTTTGCAGTGGATGTTGATGTTAATCGCGTGGAGGCTCTTGAAGGCGGGGTTAACGGACATGGGGAAGCCGAGAAGCTTCTCGGCCCGACCCATTAAAGCGATCCCTTAAGCCCATTAGCTATTCCTTAAGCGGGACAGTGGAAGCACTCCGTAAGGGGCTGAAGACGAGGGGGTTTCCGTGTAAGGGTACCTCGTAGGTATAACAAGGACAGCCCCATCAGGTGACCGAGTCTGACTGGAGTCGAAGAGGGACGGATGGGGAGACGGATGGAGACACCGCCGGAAAAGTGACACTCTGACACTTGGATTTCTCCACCACGTCGAGGGGAACACAGCTGCGAATAAGGGAAATGGCAATACTCATCAATGAACGTGATGACGAGACCCGTGTACAGCTAAAATGGAAGCTTGCCTAAGATTCCAGCGTACCTAAGCACGGCGCCGTACCGTAATACTTGGTGATGCAACCTTTGCTGTGGTACATAACGTCAGCGAGACTGCGGCTGTCCTCTAGACTCGAGGTCGCGCGTGCTGTTGCTTGTGCTGTTGCTTGTGCTGTTGCTTGTGCTGTTGCTTGGAAATAGAGAGACGGGCAGGAGATTTGAGAGAACAGTCTACTCGAGAAGAAGATCCTGGGCAAGACAGCGGCTATTCGATGAGTGGAAGGGCATCTCCCTTTCTCGGCAATTTACTAGTAGGTCGAGCGGTGCTCTGCGGTCGAATCTCTATGTTCTTCGAGGGCGTCTGTCGCGTGGAGATGCGCCCATCCACTCAACGTCACCGGTGGCTGTTGGAGAATAAGGAGAATAGCAAACAGCACGTCGCGAGCAGCCTCGGTGGACAGCTAGGTAGACAGAAAGATCAGCTCGCGACTCACGGGTGCAGCGGGCTGTAGAGTAGGTCGGTGGGAGGGCAGGCCTCCGCAATAATAATAATAATCTATGCCGGCACCTTGCAGGGCTCCTAGTGCGCCGACGCCGCCAAGTCTCCTTCTCGTTCTGGAATTGTACCCATCCCATATCGTGCAAAAGCCTCCGTCTGCAACACCACCACACACCAGAACCCACCTGCGACCGCGTCCCAGACTGCCCCAAGTCCCCCCATCGTCCGCCCACCGACTAACTCCCCCATACACCCATTCTCAGCCCGCGGGACGCTCCTCGTCCTCGCTCACCACGACATCAGCTACTCTCATTCCCCGTCTGCGGCGACCCTCAGCCCGCGCCCGCGTCCACGCCCACGTTCGCGCTCTCTGGCCCTCGAGAGCACCGTCTCGTCTTTGGACTCGCGCCGCCCTGCCAGCCTGACTCCGTCTCTCTGTATCCTTCGCCCATTGATACGTCAGCGTCGCCGCGTTGTCTTTTTGACGAACACCTCGTCTGCCATCGCTCGACCTCCTTCTCCACCCCCTCCGCTGTCACACACGACCATTTTATGGGAGATCTCCCACGCACAGTCATAACTCCCGTCTATCATTATCCAGCTACCGCCGCAGGCTTTCTTCAAGAAAATCGCCGGCTGCCTGCGTCTTACGGAAATATCCCCATCCAACTTTGGCCACTGCCGCTGTCAGAGCAACGCTGCGCAACTCTTCCGCTTCGTCCAGCACCTGTCCTAGCTTCTCAAACCAAAAGCTTGTCCGCCAAAGTCTCCGCGACGAATCCACAAAAAGATATCAGTGTGTCTCCCAGTCAGATCAGCCCGTCCGTGGGCAAGTCTGAAGTTCCCGACGCTTCACCTCGACCCCACACCAAGTGGCGGCCAACGCAACAAAATATCGATGGGAGCACGAGCGCTAATTCTCGACGTCCGAATAGCAAGCCGTCGATGACCGGCGCTGCTGCAAAAATGGCGAGCAGAGACATGGCACATCCTCTACCGTCAAGGCCGCCTCTGACAACCCAGCAGTCCAACTCTGTTCCATCTACTCCCCTCCAGCACCCTCGAGACTTCACACTGCGCTCCCGTTCAAGATCGCCTTCTCCACACCGTAATCTGGACAGTCATTCCCCCAAGTTTGCCGCAGCTCAGAATCCTCGGCCCATCCCTCCTCTGCCCAAGGGGCGACCGGCTTGTAAATACGAAACGAGCGCAGCTTTCAGCCGGCGAAGGATCACGTACGATATTGGAGATGCGCCGTTGGAGAAGTCAGAGAAGGAACCGAAAGCAGCTCTGGATCCCGAAGTGGAGGACAAGTTGAGTGGCGACATGAGGGAATTGTACGACCGGTTACTGCCCTCACCAGAGAGCGAAGAGAGGCGCGTCAAGCTCGTGCAGAAGATAGATCGCATACTCCACACAGAATGGCCAGGAACTGAGGTCAAGGTCCTTGTCTTCGGGTCATCGGGCAACATGCTCTGCACCAACGATTCTGACGGTATGTGCTCACCCTATTCTTCTGCCAATGAACCTACTAATAGTTATCTGCAGTGGACATTTGTATTCAGACACCGATGAGGAAGCTCGAAAGCATGCACATCCTGGCCGAAGCCCTTGCCAGCAGTAAGCCGTCTTCCACAGGCTGTACATCGAGTACCGCTAACAACTCAGATGGCATGGAGCGCGTTATTTGCATAGCTTACGCGAAAGTTCCAATCGTCAAGTTTTGGGACCCAGAGCTCAAGCTCGCTTGCGATATGAACGTGAACAACACGCTCGCCCTCGAGAACACTCGTATGATCAAGACGTATGTCCAAATTGATGAGCGCGTCCGGCAACTGGCCATGATCGTCAAGTATTGGGCGAAAAAAAGGATCCTGAACGATGCTGGTAAGTTTGGCACAGAGTCTGGTCGTGTTCTTTGCTAACATTTCTCAGGGCCCGGCGGGACCCTCAGCTCATACACCTGGATCTGCATGGTTCTGAACTTTCTTCAAACGCGAACCCCGCCTGTCCTGCCCGTTCTCCACCAAATGCCGCACCAACCGTACTACGCCAATGACGGGACAGAGTCTGGATTTGCCAGCGACCTGAACATTATCTTGCAAGTCTTCAAGAAGCGCAATACCGAGTCCCTTTCCCAGCTTGTGTTCCATTTCTTCCGGCGTTATGGTCATGAGATAGACTACGATGAGAAGGTCATCTCGGTCAAGAGCGGGAAACTGCTGTCGAGGGCAGAGAAAGGTTGGAACACCCTGAAAGAGGCGCAAACACGCTTGTGTGTGGAAGAGCCGTTCAACATCACCCGAAACCTTGGAAACACCGCCGATCCCACCGCATTTAGAGGAATCCATCTGGAAATCCGGCAGGCGTTCGAAGCTCTTGCGGATGGGGCAGATCTCCAGAAGTGCTGCGAGCAGTACGAGTTTCCTCCTGAGGAAAAGCATTTTTTCAAGAAGCCCACGCCCGCACCAAAGCCGATCCTCTCTCAGGTTCCATCTCAGCCTTCGCGTGGTGGCCGTGGCGGCGGCAGCTCAAGTACCAGGGGCCGAGGATCGTTCAATCAAAATCAAAAGCCGGCTCAGAACTATCGACGCTCTTCCTCTAGTTCGATGTACGGAGGGAGCCGGCCCCCAGTGTCGTATAATCATCCTGTGAGTAACGCTGCTCTTCATGGAGGCAACTTGCTCTCGACGCTGGATACCCTGAAGAACGAGTACCAGTTTTTGAATCGAAAGGAATACTTGCTCACCGCTCTATTTGAACAGAATCAGGGACAGCTTGCTCAGGCGCAGCTGATCTCAGCTCAGCAAGCTCAGGCTCAGGCTCAGGCACAGGCACAAGCCCAAGCCCAACTTCAGGCTTATTATCAGAACCCTCAGATGCGGGCTCCTCAATTCCAGTTGATGGCTCCGAGTGGTTCTCCCCAGAGGATGGCTTTTGTCGGCGGCCAGCCCGGTCAACCAGGGTCGGAGAACATGCCCCCTGGAAACCAGTTCTACGCTAGCCAAGTTTATCCTTACCAGGTGCTCTACGATCAGAATGCGCCTCTTGGTTATCCCGTGACTCAAGATGGCAGTCGGACCAACCCCTCATCGCCGTCACTCCAGTCATCTGTCCCCGCTGGACGGAGACGCTCTCAGCGTGGATCGGTTGAGAGTGGTCCAAACGCAAGCACGATCCGCTCGCAGTCCCAACCTGCAAGGACGCAACTGGGTCCCAATATGCTACAAGCATACCAACAACTTCCCCAGTCATTCGATCCCATGGCCGGAATGGGACATGCCGGCCCTGCAACATCGGACGGTCAGATCCCTCGTGGTGCTGACGCACAGTACCGAACGAACCGTGTTCTTTCCATGCCTGAGAACGCTTCGACTTACAATGTTCCAAAAGAATACATCGGCTATTACACCGAATCACCTCGAATGCAACCACAATACGCCTACACCGTCAATCCGTATCCACCGGCTCAGTATCATGATTTGGCCGAGCGGAGGAAACGCGTAGGTGAGGAGACGATGCAAGTGAATGTACCACTGTCAATGCGACGTGGATCCCGCTCTCCTTCCCCACTTCGCCACCATAAATCCTACTCAACTGGCCT
The DNA here is from genome assembly GCA_010015705.1 of Aulographum hederae CBS 113979. NCBI lineage: Eukaryota > Fungi > Ascomycota > Dothideomycetes > Aulographales > Aulographaceae > Aulographum > Aulographum hederae. The sequence continues at coordinate 388,103 of ML977140.1, read as the reverse complement.
TCGATCAGCTCCTTTGCCTTATAATTCTAACAATGGTCTAGAGCAAACGCCGTCCAGCAACGGATTTCTTCTGGCCAATCCCAATGCGTATCCCCCGGGGTTCCCATCGGATACAGACTCACGAGGAGTCAGTGAGAGCGGACTTGCTGCAGGACTGAACGGATATGCCCTGAGTCAGGTGCAATCTGAACCCTTTCCGACCCTCGACGACCGCTTATCTCAGGACACGAATTTCTCAGCTCAAGCTCCTTCACGTGTGAACAGCCTACCCATTGCCCAAGGCGACGTCGCTTCAATACAACAGGCCGCACCTTTAATTGCGAATGGATCAGTCAATCCAATGGCAGCATCTACGAATACCAAGGAACATGGCCAGGGAATGCCATCTTTATCTGTAAATGTAAATGGGCCTCACTCCCGCGCATCAAGCAAAAAGGCATTGGAAAAGGAAGATACATCCCCCATTCTCTCTCCGAAGGAGGCCCCATACCAAAAGTGGCCTGAATCGGAGAGGAATGGAGTGAACGGCCTCTCAGAGCTTTCCAAGTCACATACATCATCGGCAAAGGAAGCACACGCTTCTAAAGGCACTCTCCTCTCGCCAGTGCTGGAAACACGTACACCTTCACCAACCGCAAGTCGGAGGGATGAAAAACCAAAAACGGCATTGTCGAATGGTACTTCTGCATTGAACGGGAGTAATTTGAATGAAAAGAACCGTATTGTCGATCAACTCCAAACGCAAAATGCATCCTCAAAAGCTGGAACGAAAGCGCCCTCCAAGAACGGTACCAGTCCCAGCTCAAGCAAAGGTCCAACGACGCAGAACCCAAATGGATGGCAACAACAGGGCACCAAGACAAGCAAGAAACGCAGAAAGAAGTCAGCAACCGTGCAAGAGATTGAGGATGTCAAGGCCCGCGGACAACCTATGCCAGAAAAGGAGTCGGAACGGAAAGGCGGTTGAGCAATGATGTTCACGCCAAGCCTATACGCTTTGATTGTTGCTACCCCCTACCATCATCGCGTCAGCCGAGGACTGCTTTGGATACTCACGAGGCTGGTGCGATCAGTGCATTGTCATGCTCTGCAAGATGTCTAACCCATTCCTTGGATCAGACTACTCGAAACAGTCCGACCGGAATGTTTCATCGCATCGTATGGGACCACGTCTAGCGGAAAGATTGTTGCATCAGACTTGCTGGCGAATTGCTTGGAATGGGTGTTCTGCTGCGTTGTTAAAAAGGAGAGAAAAGAGACTGGTTCTCACGCGACAAATAATTCCGACTTTCTCCGCTGCCACGATTGAATCTGCTCTGCTCTTTATTTTCTCATTTTCCCTTAATTCAGTCTCTGGGACAGGGGCAAAACAAATACGGGGATCATGCAAGCGAGTCGGGACTTCTTCATCATTTGGCTTTTCCGTTCTTCCCTGCTTTTTGAGGCTTTTTCATACTTGGAATCAAACATGTACATTGCATATCGAAGGCGCTCTCTCAGCACAAACGAACAGAAACCCCCCTTGTCGCTGCTGCTCCGTTTGGGTTTTGGCCCTTCTTCGGTGGACGGGACTGGCACCACCACTATCGCCCTGGATGGGCCGGTTGGGATGGGATGGTGGTGCTCTTGATTTTGCAAGTCAAGTCAACAGGCAAAAGGGGGTTTCGACATGTATAGAAGTTTCGGGCGCTCGTGTTGATTTGAAAGAGCGTGCATGGTTGATGGGGGTGGAGCGGACGGGTGGGGGGATGTTGTTGGTAGGATAGGTAGAGAAATATACCATGCGTGGTTCAAAATCCATCATCCTGAGGGCTCTGAGTGTGACTGACTTTGTGGTGCAAAATTTGAGACGCCTCAAAGGCCACAATGGAGCTCGAGGAATGCTATTCCTGGCGATGGCACGATGGGTTGTGTACCACCTAACTTGATGCCGTCTTGAGGTGACATTCACAGCCTTATCAAAAGCCTGCCAAAATCCCACCGTGCGTTAGCGAAAAACCCTCCAACATCATACGAACCCACTTACCCCACCCCACCCCACCACCACAACCACCACCCCAGGAGCGACAACCATTACAGCCCAGTCATCAATGGTCTCCCAAACCCGATCATCCCATCCCTAAATCCCCATCAAAAGCTGCGGCACAATGGCCGCAGCCCCAACCCCAACCCTCTCAACCCTCCTCTCAAAAACCACCCTCACCGACCACTCAACCCTCCTCGCCGCCGCCTCCCGCGCCCTCAAGAAATCCAAAGCCGACCCGGAAGCCCAACACGTGCGCATCGTCGCCTTGCTGAAACTCGACCGCTTCGACGATGCGCTGCGCGCTTTTGAGGAGGGCGGGGATGCGCTGAAGCAGCGGGCACGGCTTGAGTGGGCGTATGCGTTGTATAAGAGCGGGGAGTTGGAGCGGGCGGAAGAAGTTGCGGGGGAGGTTGGTGGGAGGGGGGGTTTGCATGTTTTGGCGCAGACGACGTATCGGGCGGAGAGGTTTGAGAGGGCGATGGAGTGTTATGGACGGCTTGGGGAGGAGGGGGAGGAGGCGGGTGAGGAGGAGAATGATTTGAGGTTTAATAGAAGTGCTGTGGAGGCGCAGTTGGAGTGGGCTGGGAAGGGGTATTTGGTGCGCAAGAAGAGGCCTGAGAGGGAGGATTTGGAGGCGTTTGAGGGGGCGTATAATGCTGCTTGCGGGAGTATCGCGAGAGGTGAGCTTGGGCAGGGGGAGGTGTTGCTTAAAAGAGCTAAAGGTGGGTATTTGTGCTATCTGCTCTGTTTTCTGTTTGCTAATTTGATCTGGAAGACCTCTGCTCTGCTTCTGAAGAGCTCACGGATTCGGAGAAGGAGGCTGAATTGCTCCCGATTCTGGTACAGCGGGCCTATGTGCTCACCCGATTGGGCAGAGCTGACGAGGCGAATGCTGAGATAACGGCGATGGGTCTGTCGGAGTCAATGGCCAAGTATGCAAACCTTGCCCACCACCTCAAGTTGTCGTCGCTAATACCACAGTTCAGAATTCCAGACGCATCAACGAGGCATGTTGCTCAAGTCAATGCTCTGACCAGTGCCGCCGACCCGGAAAATCCCTTCATAATGCAACGCCGCTTCCAACAGTCTTCACAAATACCAAAGAACGACGCCCTATTCTCTTTCCAGTCGGCCATCTTGCAGCAAGATCGCTACACCCTGGACCTCTTGTGTCTGAAGGGCAATGGAGTAGCCAACTCTACCCACGCTCGCATTGCGTCGGCAGCTTCTCCCACGACTGATGCGGGCATAAACACCCTGGCGGTCCTCAATGTTGCAGCAAAAGCTCGGGTCAACCCTCAAACCTTCTCGGCCGCCGAGAGCAAAGTGGTTCTGAAAGAGGTACTCCCCATGTTGGAGAAGCGACCTACAGATGTCGGTCTGCTTCTGACAGTCATCCAATTGTACCTGCTCACGAACAACCACGGACCGGCTGTAATGCTCCTCGAATCATTCTTTGCGAAGCTGTCGGAGTCGAAAGATTCTTCCAACCTAGATGTGCGGTTTGCACCAGGCTTGGTGGGAACACTGGTGTCACTCTACGCCGTCCAAGGTCGAACGTCACAGATCCGGACGGAATTGGCCAAAGCTACCTCTTACTGGCGAGAGAAGCAAAAGGATGGTCCACCCGCAGATTCAAACCTCGCCAAAGCTGCTGGCAAGTCTCTACTAGGATCAAACCAGGAGAAGGATCTGCTCGCAGCGGGAGAGATTTTCGAGGACCTCTTGAGTAAAAACAGCAGCGACCGCAGCGCCGTCGCCGGAGTCGTAGCCGCATACGCCACATCCATGCAAGACAAGCTGAAGAAGGAACACATCGACTCCCTAACCCCAGTCCCCCGCCTCATCGCCGGCATCGACGTAGACGCCCTTGAAGAAGCCGGGGTAGCAAGTCTTCCATCCACCACCTCATCGTCCAGCAAGAAGCGCCCCGCCGAAAAGGAGAAAGAGAAGCCCAGGAAGAAGAAGAAGATGCAGCCGAAGAGGATGCCGAAGAACTACGAAGAGGGCAAGAAGATGGACCCGGAGCGCTGGATCCCGATGCGCGATAGGAGTTATTGGCGGCCGAAGAAGAAGAAGGGCAAAGGGAGGGATGCGGGGGCTACACAGGGTGGGATGGAGGATGAGAAGAAGGTTGCTGCGCCGGTGACTGGGCAGGGTGGTGGTGGTGGGGGAGGGGGAGGGAAGAAGAAGGGGAAGAAGAGGAAGTAGATTGTGTCTGCTTTGTGCTGGAGGGAGTCTGCCCTGCTACTGTGCTAGTATATAGTCGACACTGGCTACGTAGAAAACTTTTATACCGCCTTAAGAGGTCAATGTTATCAAATTCAGCATATCCCGTCACGGTCATGCGCTTTTGTCTGGCACGTGATCTCAGCCCTAGCGGCTGACGTGCCTGAGGACTTCCGCCAGCGCGCAACCCTGTCACCGGTCTTGGCATGGATCCTCTCCTCCAAATAAACATCGGCGACAACAACAAAATCCGCGACTCTCCCATCCAAAACATCCACCTCGCCGTCGCATACCGCGCTCTCTCACACCATGTCGTCCCACGAGATGCCACGGTCGTCAGAAGCGCCTTCTACCCGACGCGTTCCAAAGCGGCGGTCGCAGTACGACACCGGCGACAGCGCACGCCAACAACCCAAGAAGCGAAGCAAGCTGTCAGACGAGACCTTCGTTCCCCCAAACGCATCCAAGCATAATGGCAATGGCACTGTCGCCATGAATGGCCATGCCAGTCAACACTCCCATGATAGCTCTGCCGCCAACGGTGTGCTGTCAATTCCAGTCCGTGAGAAGAAGCATGCGACCTTCAGCAGGCGATCTACCAACTCCGACGACTCTGCCATTTTGGTATGTTACGCTTGCGATTGAATACACGATCAACTACTAATGCCTGAGTCAGACCAAGAATGCACTTTTCTCTGTCAAGCAGCTTCCTCCCATCCCCAGCCGTCTGCGCGATGTGCACGAAGAGCTGCGCCCGCACATCCAGCCTCGAACGACCCTCACACTCACCTTGACCCACGAGCGCGCTTTCATCTGGGACTACGCTTCGTCCAGCCTGTCGCCGGATACTCTCACTTTCACGTTCCCCACCCCGTACAATCGATCTGAACCTCAGCCTCTCGGCGCGCTGGTCGCATCGCCTGCGTCCTCCGACACCGGCCTTGTAGCGATTGCTCCTACGACCGGCAGGATCGCATATTGGGACAATGTGGCTCACGCTGAATCTCTTAGTCGCTTTCAGCAGCGACAAGCAGCCGAGGGCTCGGTTGGCAGTCTCCAGTCTGGCGAGAAGATCGTGGAGATCATCCACGCAGAACATGCCGGATTCGTCTTGCGGTTCAGCACCGGCCGTCTTATGCAGCTTACGCTTCGAGACTCTCAAGGACGCCCGAACATTCATGTCCAGCTGCTGTCGACGGCGGTCGCTGAAGGTGGACTGTTTGCGTTTGGCGGCTTGAAGAACCGGATCCTTGCAAACTGGTATCAGAAAGATGTGGTTGCTGTCAAGACACAGCCCGCCGCGAGCAGGGGCCATATGGAAGTTGTCGCATTGACAGGCCGTGGAGAGTTCTTGACCTGGACAATCCAATGGGCAGGTCCTCCCATTTTCCAAGGAGAATATGACGGACACAAAGACATTGTGGATGCACTGCAGACCGAGCCTGCGTCCGATCCTTCTGGAGTCGCAGCGATCAAAGTGCTGGATTTTGCGTTCATGGAGCATCGCTCCGAAAAAGGGAACGAACTCAGTTTCCCCCGAAACGACAATCTCCCCGGAATACTTCTCCTCGTCACCATTGCCCGTCCACAATCAGCGAGCTACGCGCTTCTCGAGGTCGACTTCGCCCGGACTACCCTGTCAGCGTTGCGAGTGCTGCCGTTGGAGCAGCTGTCGAAGCCACCAGTGATGGACTCTGTATCAGGCGTCAAGCTCCTCCTTCCAAAGCCACAACACACGGCCTTTGTGGTATTCGATCGCACGGTTCTACTCGTTTCGCTGGCCCACAAACCCGACAGTCCGGATGACCAACTTCTCTCCGAGGCTGACAAGTCTCCCAAGCCATATCAGGACATGATTCACCTCCGCAATCAGGACAAGAATGACATTGTTACTGCGTGGATCGAAGAGCCTGGTTCCAAAAACGCGTCATCAAACATCGTGCTCTTCACTCACGACGATGCCCTCTTGAGGATCGAAACCAATGAGCTTGAAGATCTGCCAGATCACGTCTCTGTAAAGAGCAAGCTCGAACAAGCCTTGTTCTTCGGATTGAACCCGGCGAATGCTTTGGATCTGATGAGGGTTGAAGACTTCCATTTCCCAATCCATGAAATCGAAGCCGCTGCAATTGCGCTCAGCTACGAGATTCTTTCCTCCAGCACCGCTTTTCCCCTTACCTCGGGCTCCTCGATGGATTCGTCCCTGGAGAAGCGCATCCACATCGCGGAACAACTGGCCACCATTCTCATGAACTGTTTCCCCCCGCTCTCCGATGCTACCAGGTGGAGTCTGCTCTGGCATGCCGAGAAGTTGGCAGCAGCACGTGCTCTGTGGGCTTGTTACGACTCCCGCAGGAAGGTGCACGATCTCATAAGCACTCCACTTGTTTCCCATATCGTGAACATTTTGTTCGAAAAATATACAGCCAAGTCACACGCCGTTGATGATGAGGTTGACCCACTCCGCCGGTGGTTCATGTACGATGTCAACACGATTGAAAAGGTTGTCCCCTGGGCGTATCAAGCTGTCAACCAGCTTCTCAACATCCAAACGACACCGGAAATCAAGGTCCAGCTTACTTCCGAGGCGGATGATATCACGTTTGCCATTTTAGAGACCGCCTTCAATTTCCGAGCCGAGAACTGCGCTTCCTACGGGATCCATCCCAAGACCTTGCACCTTGGTGTATTGGAAGAGGGCTACCAAGGTTTGACTACGTTCTGGACTTCTACACTGAATACGATGAATGCAGTGAGCCAATTGGCTGAGCGCTCACGGAATTGGGCCTTTGAATCTCACGAAGTCCTGGAAGGCTACTACAGGGAGATCGCCGACAAGGTCCTTCGTGAAAACTTCCGTCTTGTCAAACTCGCGTGCTTGACAAGAATCGAACGAGCCAACTGGCTGTTTGAGCAATCAGATGAGGCCATGCAACGCCAGGGACGGAGCATCAAGGAAACTTATGACAGCGAGGTTCGCCCAGGCCTGATCTTGGGCCTTGCGGAGATCGGATATGGTATTCAAGGCATGCAAATCGCTGAGGAGCTTAACGACCTCGTTTCCCTCGTTGAATTATGTTTGGACGAAATTGACTTTTCTAAAGAATCCCTCCGGTCTGAGGACCTACCCGCAGAACAGAAGAAAGAGCAGCACCGATATCTCATCGACTTGAAACAAAGCGTGGCCGCCAAATTTACAAAATATGGAGACGAGTTTGCGCAAGAGTATTACACGCAGCTGGTGAAGAAGGGACGCTACGCAGACCTTCTCCGTGGCGAATATGGCGCCAAGGAGAGTCTGGCCAAGTTCTTCAGCGCGAATCCATACCTGTCGCGACTTGGATGGATCCAAGCCGTTCTCGAGAAGGACTACTTCGTCGCTCAGGATCGTCTGATGAACTCTGCAATGTCGCAAGAGCTCAACACCTGGTGCCGCGAAGTGCAGCTTGCCATGGCTCAGCTGAACCATCGAGCCTATCAGCCTCTTGAGTCCACTGATTATCGCGTCAGCAGACCTCTTGGGGTCACGGCCAACGAAGCATCGATGCGACTCAGCGAGATTCAGCAACGACTCTTCGACCACGTCCAGCCGACCGTCATTGGCGCGCTCGACGCCGAGGCAGCAATTGATCTCCTGATGCAAACCTTTGCCCGGCAGACAGTGGCCGAGCGCCCTGCGCTCCATCAGCTTCTCTACCAGGGCTTCTCCGAGCTGCTCAGTTGCAACGCCATGGCGCCCGAACTCCTCATCGACGTGCTCACGCTCATGGACCAGACACACAGCGAGTCGGACGAAGCGGTCGACGACATTTGCGGCAAGGAGTTCGTCATGGCGCTGCAGGCGCTCGACGACTCGGACCTGATGAGCCCCGGCGCCGACAGCAGGGTCAAGTACGACGCGATGCAGAAGCTCATCTGGAAGCGCGCCTACCTCCGCGACGACTGGAAGCAGCTCAACGAGACGCGCGGTCTCACAGACAAGGAAATCGAAAAGCGCATGCTCGAGACCTCCCTCGCCAACACGTTCGAGGAAGCTCTCACGGTTTGTATGTCCCTCTCTCTCTTGCCCGTCAAGGCAATCTTGCAGCTCTACGGGGCTGGTGATGTAGCGTTTGCTGACAAGGACCCGACAGTGCACTCGGACCACTGGAAGAGCCACCCCGATCCCATCAAGTGCCTCGGCGCCGGCACGGACGCGCGAGTCCTCGCCGCCCGCTTCTCCAACGCCGATCTTCGCGATCCGATCCTCGCTGATAACAAGCGCGACGACGACTTGCTCCTGCTTTACGTCAATCGCGGCAGGCTGCCGCACTGGATGGAGTTTGTGGGCGAGGTGAAGGTGGCGGCGGTGCAGAAGATGGTTAATGCGACGATGGTGGTGACGGATGCTCTGGATTGGGATGGCGAGGTGGTGGAGATGTTGGGGGAGGGGGGTGCGTTTCAGGGGGATGTGTTTCCTGAGGTTGTGAATGGGGAAGAAGCGGAGGTGGTGGGGGATGAGGATGCTGAGGTTGAGGAAGAGGATGACGGTGAAGATGAGGATGAGGAGGCTGTTGAGGAGGACGTTGAGGAGGATCTTGATGTTGAGATGGAGGGTTAGGTGAATGGTGGTAATTGCGCGAAGAAATTGTCAAGAAGAGCGAGTGAAAACAGCAACAGAATGTGGTGTGAATCAATGGCGATGGCAGGATATCATGGGGCTTCACAGCCGAAAACGGGATGGGAATGGTGCTACATACTGCACAAGTCAAAAGCTCATGGCATCGAAAATGGCGGACATGGGACTCGACTCAGGAGTGGAGTACAAAAAAGCTGCAATTGTTCTTTTATTTTCCTCTCCTTCTTCTCCATTTCTCTTTTCTCTTCTTGTGTTTTTGTATATCAGCATGGCGAGTTAACATCATCTCTTAGCATGGCGCAGCCGCGAATGGAGTTCTCGACAAGTATCATATTCACATATTCAGCGGGTCGTTGGCGCTGCTTGCAGTACAAATGTTTTGCTGCTGCGGGTTTCTTTTCCTTTTTCTTTTTGGTTCTTTCTCGATGGGCTGGGTTGGGTGTATGTGTACATTCCAGATGTACATAGGTCATTTTTGTACATGGGTGAAAAGTAAGTTGGGGACTCGGAAGTTGATGGGCGGGAGGGGAGGGAGAGTGGGGCAGAGGGTTGGGCTTGTATAGATGGGTAGGATACTACCTTAAGTACGCAGGTAGTCGAAAATGGAATGGGGCCTATTGGAGTAGATATCCGATCAAGTCTTGGGTGCTGAGTGCTGCAGTTTGCAGAAATGAACTATTTCACGTGATGGAGAATGAAAGCCAGAATATACCTCACGATAGTCAGTCACTATACTAGGTAGGTATATCTGCTAACATTCTAAAAATCTTGACGCCAATCCTCCTTTCGTCTTGCCATATTCCTCCACTTGGCCATACACCTTCATTTTTGGCAAGCGTATATGGACACTGAAGTGAGTCCTGGTTTTGGAAACTGAGGTGGATTGGCCGGTCACATGATGCAGTGAGTTGCTGAGGGAGTGACGACTGCTGCCTGTAAGGCTTTTGCAGCAAATTGCTGTCTTTGATGCGCCATATAATCGACAGACTAAAATGCCTCTACAGCGGGTGCAGGGATGCGTAGCAGATGCTAGTTTACGTGCAATCCTTCGGGCCATTTCAGAGAAGTCTCGGCGTTTGGTGCTTTGAGCGTGAAGTATCTTGCCGGTGGGGACGAGAGTGATAATGAGAATGAGATTCCAGGGCTCGTCGCCTAGGTAACTCCCTCAGGTTCCTCCGGGCCCGACAGACTCTTACAAAAATCCACTGCGTCTTTACGCAGGAGATGTTGTTGTTTCAAGGTCCGATGCTAAGAATACATCATCGGGGTGGGAGGAACATGTACTTTTCCCCAGCGCCCACACGTCCCCGCGAGACACTCATCCTGGGCGTAATGCTTCAATATGTGCACTAAGTCATTCGCGTCCAGCTCGGTTGTTTGCTGGACGTGTTCCCTAGGCACCCTCCACAGCGCCAGCATCTCCTGGTCGTAGAAGTGGAAGTGGCTGCCGTATGGGTCTTCGATCCCATAATACTGCATTTCGTTCTCTGCGTCAAGGAGTGGGATACCGGCCGCGAGCAACCTGTGCGCGTCGATGATGGAGATGGAGATGGAGATTTTGGTTCCTGGCCGCCACCGGCTCTGAAGCATTCTCGCGCGTCGCGTGACGTCGTGGTAGCAACGCGTGAAGGACACGAAGGGGCTTACATCCTTATCACGCCAGTCGGCGTGTTGATACAGGGCCTGTTGGCGTTTCTCGCGCGTGTCTAGACTGGGCCAGGAGGACCAGGTGGGAAGGTCTTTGGAAGGAAACTCTCTCCAGGACAACGCTTTTGCCGATTCGAAGCCATAGATGTCGTGGAATTGGCTTTGGGAGTTGGCGTTCCAAGCCCTGAAGACCCTTCGAGGGGAGTGTGTGGGTAGTGGGCTGACTTGTTTTGGTCAGCGTTAAGATCCCCAACTTGGTTTGTGCTGATAATAACTGTACATGTGAAGGGCGGAACTGCCCAAGAATGGATTTGTTCTTCGGGCCAGAAGACTCCGTTTGTTCCTGGACTCGAATCGAGAATTTGTCCGATTCGAGCACGGTGGTCTTCCATTGAAGCGAGGCAACGTTGATGAACTCGAAAGGGAGAATGCGCGAAACTATTGAACTGGAAGAGAGACCGAAAGATATTGAGAAAGGGAAGTCGACCTCGTCGCTGCTTATCGATAAGTCGATACCCACACAGTGTTGTCTTGGTGTTACCGCGAGGCTTGTTGAGGAAGTCAGTCCAACTGTCCGAAATTAGGGAAGGTGCCCGTGGATAGTACTCTAGCGACCTCCAGACCGAAGTCGGGGCGAGGGTCTCCTTGTAGCACTCTTATATAATCCCCAACGCTGAGAAGTGAAGATGAAAGCTACGAGCAAGTCATATCGATCCATCGAGATACTTTCATTCTCTTCAAAATGTATATTCTAAATCGCATTCAGGGCGGCTACTCAAAGGCAGCGCAAGGCGGCTGAGGATGCCGGAGTCAGAAGTCACACCACACCACACTCAGAACTAAATCTTTAAACAAATAACGGCGGAGCCGATTATTCTAGTAGATCAATTTTTAAGCGCGCGGAGCCGGCAACGATGGTTGGCAAATTGAAGGGGCGTTGGAAGTGACAGGTCACGTTTCGCGACGTTTTGTGGGAAGCTAATGAGAGCATGTCGGAGTTCGGTAACGGGGAACACTTTGAGGCTGAACGAGCGGAATAGAAAATCAGTCACGTGATCTCATTGAGACTCATCTGTTTATCGGTCGGCAGACCGGGACCGTGGAAGAAAGGTCACTTGTTTTCCATTTTGATTCTGTGGTTCTCGGTCGGGCCGGAGGATGTGGTTTTGGGCAAACGGACGCTGGAATCTGGACTGGACAGACGAAGGAGAGTGTGTGGAGTCCGGGCTTGCGAGCTTCTAAATCAGGGTTGGTGTCATTTTCGTCCACTCAGTCCAGGACTCCAGAGATTCCAGTCCGCAGCGCAGCGCAGTGCAGTGCTGAGATTTGTGTTCCGTTCCTGGTGCTGATCTCCGGCAGCCGCCATGCTGGAACTTTTCTTCCTGTGCAGTGATGATTCTGGGCGGTGCTGGGATTTCGATAGGGTGATTGAGGGATTGCGAGGAGAGCCTTGTGCCTTGCATCTGGGGCTCTGGGCTCTTCTTAAAGGTTCGACATGTCGGTAGACGGTAATGTAGGCCCCTTACCTTGCCTAATAGTTCATGTATCTAGGCCTGCAGCCTGTTTGTTCGCCGGACGAGGAGTCGAGGAGTCGGTAGGTCGATAAGGTGCTGCGTCTTGTCTGTGCCCAGTGTGCGACAGACCCATGCGCTGGATGGAGGCCGAGGATTTCTTTGAGCCTTGCCACCTGGGGGCAGGGAAATAGCTCTGAGTCTGCCTCGTCACCTGTATTCGATGACTTGAGGTTTCAAAGATGGTTCACCGGGCTACCGGGCAGGAGTTTGCCGGAGAGAGGTATAATTCTTCCGAGATAATGTGCATGTTTCGTCTGCCAGCATCTCGAGTGGAAGTGGATGGCAGATAGGAAGTAAGCTATAGGCGGAATTCGGGAGAGGTACAGGACAGTTCATGCTCATGTTGGATAGCTTACGTAGATATGTTCTAGCTCGAAACGAAGCTTCTTCGATTGACAGCTAAGACGGCTTGGAGGAGGGGTGAGGAGTGGTAGGTAGGGATGAGAGCTAATAATCAGCCCATTTACTTATATGGAGAGCAATGCCGCAAAGTCCTTGTAGGTAGATAGTACGGTGGAAGATGCGAGTAGAGACAATCACAGTAGATGCAATCGTTAAGGCATATGCTGTTACATAGGAAGTAGAAGAGGCGGGTTCATCCCACGTTGTCTGCAGGAGTTCCGTTATTGCCAATTTGGCGTTGAACTGAACTGCTGCGACTGCTGCGACTGCTTCCAAACAACAACAACAACAACAACAACAACATCCAGCTTTGTGCACCGTACGCACCAACAACAAAACACCATCACTGCCTACGCACTCCACCGCTGCGAGGCCCCCAGACAACAATAATACACAGCTACGTCCGCATCTCGGTGGATTGGCGGTGGTTTTAAAGTCGTGGCTTGGCTGTCACCGCGCACCGCCTCCCGGCACCGAACTGCGCGTTGGCGCTAGCGTCGCATTGGGGTTTAGCGCCTTTGCCGGTCCAAACCTCTGCAACTCCCCCAGGCCATCACCTTCGCTTCTTCGCCCCGACGCCCACCCCATCTCTCCACCGCGGCTTCCTCGACTCGAACAAGACCACCAGAGGTCGTTCGCGACGCGAGAAACCTCCCTCTGCGCGCTGCCGTACCATCATCGTCCCGCTCACCACCGCTCTGCGTCCCCCGCCTCCCCTGAGCCACAATGGCCTCTACCTCCTCGTCCTCCAACGTCGTCGGCGTCCACTACCGCGTCGGCAAGAAGATTGGCGAGGGCTCGTTCGGCGTCATCTTCGAGGGCACCAATCTTCTGAACAACCAGCAGGTCGCCATCAAATTCGTACGTCCACCCCTTCGCTGCGGCATTGTCCCCAACCAACCTCGCGTGCTGCACTGTGCTGTGCTTTGCTGACCTTCTTCTCTTCTCGTCTAGGAACCACGCAAGAGCGACGCCCCCCAGCTGCGAGATGAATACCGTACATACAAGATACTTGTGGGCTGCCGTAAGTCGCCCTCTTGGTTGACTCGAGTGCTAAGGGGATGGCCTGCAAGACCGACGACATGCCCGACAAGAGGCACCGCCCGTCCATCTTCTCCCGAGAAAATGGCGCCGCGCAATTGCGAGCGAGCCCGGGCGAGTTGGAGATGCAGAGGCCGTCCTGGAGATGTTGTTTGTCTCCCATCATGGAGGACGCGAGCTGACATTGCGACCACAGCCGGCATACCGAATGTCTACTACTTCGGCCAAGAGGGTCTGCACAACATTCTAGTCATCGACCTTCTCGGGCCCAGCTTGGAAGATCTCTTCGACCACTGCCACCGACGATTCTCGATCAAGACCGTTGTCATGGTTGCCAAGCAGATGGTAAGATCTCCGATCTGTGTTACAATGCATTCCCACTAACCTCGATCTAGCTGTCACGAGTCCAGACGATACACGAAAAGAACCTCATCTACCGCGACATCAAACCGGACAATTTCCTCATCGGCCGCCCCGGCTCCAAGTCCGCCAATGTCATCCACGTCGTCGATTTCGGCATGGCCAAACAGTACCGCGACCCCAAGACCAAACAGCACATTCCATACCGAGAGCGGAAGTCGCTGTCGGGTACCGCACGTTACATGAGCATCAACACACATTTGGGACGCGAGCAGTCGCGGCGAGATGATCTGGAGGCGCTGGGGCATGTGTTCATGTACTTCCTACGTGGTGGACTTCCATGGCAAGGTCTGAAGGCTGCGACGAACAAGCAGAAGTACGAGAAGATTGGCGAGAAGAAGCAGACCACTGCCATCAAGGATTTGTGTGATGGATACCCAGGTATGCAGAACTCGGTCGAATCTCGTTTTCACACACTAACATCCTTGCAGAGGAGTTCAACAAGTACCTTGGCTACGTTCGAAATCTCGGCTTCGAAGACACCCCCGACTACGAATACCTCCGCGACCTCTTCACGCAAGCACTCAAGAACACAGGCGAGGTGGAAGATGGCGAATATGACTGGATGAAGCTGAACAACGGCAAGGGCTGGGAGGCAATGAAGGCACACCCCTCGCAGGCACACATCAACAACCACGGCGTACCCAACTCGTCTGCCCGTGAACTCCACGGTCAGATTGCCCAGCGAACCTCCAAGCAACCCATGACCCACGAACGCCTCAACGCCGACCTCCCCAAGCCCGGTGCCACACGCGCAGCAGGTACCAGACACCCACAACGACGCGAGACGGGCGGCTACAGCACCGAGACCCCTCCCGGCGCGTCGAAGAGACAGTCGGCCGCTGACTTCAGGCACCCCGAAGGCAGCACCGTCGGCCAGTTCCAGCACAGCCAGCAAAACCTGCAGAGTCGTACATCTGGACTGCAGACGCAGAACCCACCGGCTGCCGGACAGACAGCTACGGCGAACCCTGGGCAAGCGGGCGAGATGAAGTGGTACAATAAGGTCATGAAGGTGCTCTGTTGTGGTTGAGTTACGCTGCGTCACGCCTGAGGACTGCGAGCGGAGCAGACTGATATCGATACCTACTGTACTGCACTTTTTGCTTTCTTTTTCTGATGCAGGCGATGGACGGGATGGGAATTCATTGTGCAGAGGCGAGCGCCAGGGAGCCTGCAAGAGTGACAACATATGAGCGGCCAAAGAGAGAGAAAATGTCGGGAAGGGAAGGGAGCAAAAGGATGGGATAGGATGGGAAAGCACAATCATGCGGGTGTTTTCATCACTACTTCTGCTGTTCTTTCTCTACTTCTACTTCTTTCTTTTTCGCGCACAACTCTTCTTCTGCCCTTACCCCCGGCGCTTTTTTCAGTCTCTTTAGCGGTAAACTAAGATGAAGTTTAGCCCTTCTATGGGGTTTTTACTTCTAATTCTCTTTTCTGCACCCCTTTCTCCTTTCCTTTCGATACTATTACCATAGCAGAGGGCGTTTTGATGGGGTGAGGTGTTTTTTTGTGTGGTTTTCTTTCTCTTTATGGGTTGGGTGGGCTACTATGGGAGGGGGGAGGGTATGGGTATGGGGGACTTGGGTTTTGGGTTGGCTTTTCTCTCTTGTTCGTCTAGCCTTTGTCTTGTCTTGTCTCCACGGCTGTTGTAGACAGGAAAGGAGATACAGAGTACTTGATCAATTGGCTTTTCTCTCTCTCATATACTCTCTGTATGGTCGCTTGTCTTGTCTCGAGTGTCTCACTTCCTCTCCCCTCAGGTTCTGCTCTCGACCTCTGGTCTAGCGTGGTTGAGAGACGGAAGCCGAAGAGATGAACGGACAGCGAGGAGACGGATAAGGAGGAGATATCGTGGTTCAATTCATCAAATTAATGGGGCATTCAAAATTATGGGAATGGGATGGGCGATGGGGGGATTTTGAGGTGGAAGGAGTAATAGTCATTTTCTTGCCGACGGAATAGGGGAGATGTATGTTTGTAGGTAGGTAGGTAGGAAGAGTAGGGAGGTCAGTGTGAATGAGACTTTTTGTGAAAATCATTTGATGGTCGATTGTCCAAAGGCTGTACCTAGGTAGGATTGGAATTGGATGCTTTTCACGTGATGGAAGTAGACTGTACTCTCTACCTACCTAGGTAGGTGTACTCTCTTAGTTAGTCGCTCTTTCGGTTTCTAGGATGCCCGAGTGCACCTGCATGGGCAGTGTGCGATCAGATCGAAGGACATCCAATGGATGAGGACCTGGGTACCCTCCTTTCTGCGCCACGACACACCCTTCCAACCTAGGTTCTTACGAGGACCTTGTTGGGTGGATTGTGATCTGGGCTGTGCTTACATAGTCTGACCTGGTGGGTGTGTGGGGATGTGAGATGGGTGGTAGGTAAGACGACGCGCTTGAGTTGTTTCAAGGCCCGCCTTGCTGTGACGATACAGAGGAAGACTGACGTTGGGTGAAGATGATTTGGGCGGTGGAGGGATGGGAAGATAGAGGAAGGTGGGCTGGGTTAGGATTGGATGGGGATGAGGATGAGGGTTTTGTTGTCTTGTAGGTTGGTTGGTGAATAGAGGTTTCGTACTTTGACCGTAGATGTGCAGGAGGTAAGCTGAGACTTCCGTTGACTCGGATGGCACAGGTGACAGGTTAGGAAGGTAGATTGTAGAAGTGTCACGGACGGCGGAGAGGTCGATAGGTACTTTGGAGTTGTACGGAAGTTGGAAGTATCGTTTGTACCACTGGTTGAGAATCTCCCGGGACGAGACCGTGACGGACCATCATGATATCAGAAACGGTACTGGAAAGGAGTACATAAACCGCTAATCGACCAAAGAAAGAAGAAAACAGCACGGGGAACGACTTCCAAATCGCAACAAAAAAAAAACACAAGTCTATCAAGTCAACGTAGCAAGCATAGTCGGTCCGCCCGCCCTCGCAAGCCTCATCTCGAATGGGGACAGCGGAATCCCTTTCCCCAGCGCCAAAGACAATTCTCTTTTCCTCTCCTTCAGGTGATCGAGGACCGTCTTCATTCTTCGGGCCATGACGTCTCCGCTCCCTACGCGCATCCCACGACCTCTTCTTCCTGCTAGGTGGATGTTGACCTCCCTCTTCGCCAACGTCTTCTTCTCTTCCTCCTCCTCCCTCCTATCTACCTCCACCTCCACCTCCACCTCCCTAGCCTGCATCCTCCTAACATCCTCCGCAAGCCTCAACACGGCCGCACCCGGCACGACCGGCGGCGCCGGCGCCACAGGCACATTCGGCACGGCAGCATCGATCGGCACGCCGAGCATGGCTGCGACGAACTCGCGCGCCTGCGCGTTGTATTCGCGCGCGTAGCGCCGGTGCACTTCGATGGCTGTGCCTTGGTCGCAGAAGGGGTCGCCCGTGTCGCAGAAGGAGCGGAGGAGGGGTGCGAAGCGGGAGCAGGATTGGGTGGCTAGGTTGCGGGGGAAGAGCTGGTGTGGGGAGGAGGGGAGTTAGTTGGGGTGAGAGATGAGGATATGGGCAATGGAGAGAGGGCGGGGAGGACCTACGCCGGTTTTTATGGAGGTGCCGATGTCGTACGGCATGTTGGGGAGGTGGCGGGGATCGCCGTACTGGACTATTGCAACGACTGTGGTTCCATTAGAAGCTGGGCTTTGGGTGGTACTATGGGAGATACGGACCGTTGGCACTGATGGCAGGATCTACTGGCGGTGTTGGGAGACCGACAAGGCCTCCTCCGCAAAGAGAATCGCCAATGACGTGGGCACCCTAGAAGACCAAATCGTCAGTGTGTACTGTTGCTTCAAGGGTCTCTAGGTCACTTCGTACCTGAGAGTAGCCCATCATGATGATCTTGGTCTGGGGACACTGCAGGACTTTCGCGGACAGGGCAGCAGTTGTGGCCGCGGTCCCTTCAGACGACGAGTTGGCGTAATTGTCAATGGTGGCTGGCCAGACAATTGACTCCATCGACGTTCCGGGCGCATCTCGCATCGTCATGTTTGCCAGGGAGCCGATGACCCCAGGACCTTGAGGCTCATTGCTCCCTCGCGCCACAATAATGTGGGCTGGCGCACAGCCGAAAGGCGCACCGGCGGTCTGACGAGAGGAGAGCGGAGCGGCCCAGGCCGCTGCTCCGAGAAGGAGCACGTAGGTGATGATGCTCGACATCATACCGGCGCGTGGAGATACAGAGATTGAAGGACAAAACACATACAACCGTAGATGAAGACGAACAGATCAATCCATAATAAGAGTCGCTCGGCGGACATGGCTCCTGTCCGCAGGTGTCGACGTAAGATGGACGCTGGGTGCTGGATTGCTCGTGCTTGAGCTCGTGGGACTGGGCAGGACTGTGGTTCCGAGGCCTTTCACGTTGGAAACTTGGAGGGTTGCGGGAAGTCACAGACGCTATGCGAAGCTTATCGAGAAGGAGGATGACACATGATGGGGATGTGAAGACACGACGATGTGAAGTGATGAAAGGGGCTGCTTGTGGAGAATGGAGCAGTGTTGTTAATTAGGAAAGACAGCCAAAGATGACCTCATGATTCTTTTTAAAACGGAAGAGTAGAGAGTAGATTGAACTGAAGGAAATGTCTGCAAAGCCGAGCAAGGAACTTGATGAGGGGGTGTTCTCGAGACAACGAAACATTCCATGCCTGGAGTCTGTCGGTCTTCGGAGGGCATCATGTAACTGGCTTCTTCCGTCGCCTAAGCGTGATAAGGTACGGAAGGAGAGCACGTGAGATACGAGAGCGACCCGTCCGTTAACTTTCCTGGTCGGACGTTGTTCTCTTGTGGATCTTGTTCGCAGTGTTTGGTCGAGGTGACGTTTATGGCGGGATATAGGGGAGGGGCGGAGCGGAGCGGAGACGCTAGTCTTTGCTCCGTCCGGAACGGAAAAATTCCCATCCCGATGAACCTCCTCCTCATCACTGAACTTCTGCCTTGTCTTACATGCTCTCTTCTTGCAGCGGGAAAGCAAATAGAACCTTCGATTTTCTCCTTAATCTGTTCTCCCGCAGGCAATTGATTGTTTCATCCAGGCAGCTACTCTATCCGACTTTTGAATATGCCGATCTCGTCTCTACTCGAGATCCCTTGAACATGACTAGATATATCTCTTGTTGAACGCCCAACACAAATTGAAGAGCCTGTCTTGCTCCGAAATATCTCATACTTTCATTTTTGCTACCGTTCGTTTCTCCTTGCATTCTCATAACATGGCAGCGACGATGTACACATGCCATGCTTGTGGAGAAGAGATCCCCCCATCAAAGGCACTGATACGCTGCGAGATATGTCAGTCTTTCGACCTATGCGCGAATTGCTTCGTCACAGGGCGGACGGCTCAGTCTCATACTCCCTATCACCCTACGAAGCTCTTTAAAAGGAGTGAATTAGTTGAGCTTCCTCCCCCGCCACTACCTCCTCGACCCTCTTCCACAAATCCACCTTTCAATTCGACGCCACAGCCTCCTCAGAAATTTACTCCAGCAACGACTACATTCGGGAACTCTCCTCAACAACATCAGTACTATACACCTCCATCTGGACAGCCATCTCCGGCTCAATATACGGTTCCTCCGCCCCCGCCCCTTCCTGCCCCCTACAATGCCTATGGACAACCTCAAGAACTGCAAGCTGCGAGCCCTCATCCGTATAATTACCCACCACCTTCAGCCGATACACCTCAGCACTATCAAGCCTATGCATCGAACACATCTCCTGCCCCACCACAACCTCCAAGACCAGTTTCATCCTCGTCTCATCCTCAAGGCCCTGGGAGTGGTCTTTCTCTGTGGTCAATTCTATTCGATGGGGAAATTCCTACTCAGGCTTTCGTACAACTTATGACAGCCTTCTTTACACACTTGGATCCCCAGAGGAAGGGCACTTTGACCCCCGAAGTCTACTCAAGCTTTCTGGATGCACAAGGTTACGCCACAGAGCACAACGTTTGTGAGTAGCGAGGTCTACAGATTAAAATGTGCAATGCGGTCCATGACTAACAGTGGCAAGGGAAAATGAGCCTGACTCCCGTCTTTGGGGTAACTGCCGAATCTCATGCAGATTCCCAGATCCGGGCTGCATTCGAGAACTTCAGCATCGAGCACCAGCTTGCACCGAGACCGGTCAGTGATAATGCTTCTGCAAGCAGTATCGATAGACTGAGGTCTTCCGTATCATCATATACGATATCAGGACAACACCACTCGCCAGCCTCGAGCTCGTCCGATAATATGATGCCGCTTCTTACCTTCCGAGGCTTCGTCGACATCACCGCAGTCGAGGTCCTCGGTGACCCGAGCAAAGGGTGGCTGGATCTAAATCGAGCGCTGAGAGCATATCAGCTGCCCATCTGGAAGGAAAGAGGCGATCTGCCGAGAAACTGTCTACCTGAGTTTGCTCCTCCGAGAGTCACGGAGAGAATAAAGAGGATTCAGCAGGAGGCGGAGAGAAAGGCTCGTGAGAAGCTCGATGCGTTGAAGGCGCAGCATATGCTGGAGGCTCAGGCAAATCAGAATGCTCTGGATTTGATCGATGGTCCTCAGTATGTTTATCGGTATTGAAGATTTTCTGGCCGGATGTTTCAGGTACGTCGAAAGGTATGATCAAAGGGGAGTTTAGTGACGAAGCTACCTGCATGCTATGTCTGCAAACCTGTTGTAAATCAATACTGTAAACCAAAAGATAAGCGGTCATGAGCGTCTCAAAGGTCAACCACTGAGTTGCAGGTGAACGAAGTAGTGCGAGTAAAATAAGATACCTGGAGGTGTGAGATGAACATGAGGAACTTGCAGCTCTTAGTCGGCGACAAATATGTCTTAGTATTATTGAAGAACCTACCGTATGGAGCCAGCAACAATTCCATCATTAATAAGTTCTGTAAACTAACTAACTTCCAACTTCAAAGCCGGCGCTGTGGTCTCTTGGTATGACCGCACACACAACTAGGCTTCCAGTCAGGTCAAAGCTTTGAAGTTCCGTCCTCCTCCGACCTCCGAACCTCCGACGACGCTCCCCACACCTGGGTTCGAGCCCCACACATGGAAAGATGCGAATTTAATTTGCGAATTATAAACGGTAGAGAAAAACAGTGGACAGTGGTGGAAAATCAAAAACAGGTGCCAGAGCCTGTTCTGAGAGCCTCAATTCGGATTGGGGTGTTCAGTTTTGCTGGATTTTTGGATTTTTGGATTTTTGGATTTTGGAAATACACAACAAGGCAGCTTGAGCTGCGCGTTGTGAGATTATGAGAGAGAGTCCTTGCTTATGCTTCGCGCTCTAGTCCTTTTTTCTTTCTTTTTTTCAATCGAATAATTAGCTCGCACTTCCACCATCACCCTCACCCTCGTCCACCTTCTCCCTCCCCGCCAACCCCATCCTAACGCCGACTACACTCACACACACAGCACTAACAACAAACATACCCGCACTCACAAACAGCGGCAACCCCACGAGCACCGGAACCCCCGAATCCAGCCCCAGCGCCAGCACCTTGGGAAACAGCACACTCGCCACCAACTTGCCGCCAATACTCGTAATCGACAGTGTCGTCATAACCCTCGCAACCTTATCCTTCTCAATCAACGAAACAATATACGCCTGCGTAGCCGTCGGCAGTCCCTCCCCGAACAAATACACCACCACGGCCCCGACAAACGCGGCGCTACTACCGCTAAACCCGATCAAGGTCGCGCCGACAGACAGGAAAGTGGCACTGCCCATCATAATCGCGAAATGGCCTTTTCCCGCGGACCCGAGTCTGCGCGCCGCGAGCCGGTTGAGGAAGGGCAGGAAGAGCGAGAAGTGCAGTAGCATGAGGATGCCCGAGAGCGAGACGATGGATGAGGCGAGTGGGAAGGACCATGAGAGTTTTATCACCGGGTATTGGATTAGGGCGAACCAGTCTATGGATTTTATTCCGGAGGCGGAGAGGAGGATGGAGAGGGAGAGGAGGAAGAGGTTAAGGAGGCCGAGGTTGGAGACGGCTTCAGTGACGGAGGTGAGGAGGGAGGGTTTTTTGGAGGGCGGTGGGGAGGGCTCGGTGCCACTGGGGCGTCGGCTGTTTTCGGGGTCTGTGGGGAGCTTGGAGGCTTTTTTGCTCTCGTGGAGGGTTTCGGGGAAGAGGAAGGCGGTTACGAGAACGGTGATTACGGTTAGGGAGAGTGAGACGGCGAGGTTGACTTGCGGGGTTCCTCCGTGCCCGTCGAGGTTCATGAGGAATGCTCCGATGGTTGGACAGAAGGTTTGTGCAAGGTATTGCATTGATGTCGTTAGGAAGAAGAGGGATGCTCGCTCCGTGGCTGATGGCATGACATCCGTGTAAGCAGCGAATAGCATCGCGAGGCCAACGTCGTAGTTTCCGCCGATGAGTCCTGGGATGCCGCTGAGGTATAGCGTCCAGATCGGGACCTTTGGAAATCCAAGATCTACAATGGGGTCAGGTCAGCGCCGCCACTGGCAAAATCCAACCTCCATATAATTCCCAAAGAGACGAGTACGGAGAAGACTCACACAAAACAAGCCAAGCAGTACAAGTAATAGTAACATTAACCTTATGCAGCACCAACACAACCTTCCTCCCCCACCGATCCGCAAGCCACCCCAACGGCACCGCCCCCACAATCGCCGACAACATCCTTACAAACATGATCCCGCCCGCCGTCCCCGCGAGCTGCTTCTGAATACTCTCGCTCTTACACAGCCGCTCGGGGATGCGCTTGCCGAGGTCCGCGAGCGGCGAGCCCAGCGCCAAATAGTGCTCGTAGCAGTACATGGCTTCGATGGCGCGCATGGTCGCTACTTGCTTGATGAAGTATTCCGACTCGTTGATCAGGATTATTAGACAGCCGAGAAAGGGGATGAAGCGGTAGCGTGGGTGGATTGTTGTGAAGGTGGGCCATTTGGAGGGCTTTTTGGGGGGTTCTTCGGGGGCGTTTGGGGAGCGGGATGTGGTGTCATCCTCGTTCTGTGGGAGGTTTTGTCTTCGGCTGAGGAGAGGCTCTTCTTCTGATACTGAATGGGATTGCTGAGGCATGATGTTGGGCTATGACGAAGAGATATTGGAGGGAAAAAGGAATATGACAACGAGATATCTTCTCCAGACTGCTGGTTCAATCAATGGGCTCGGGAAACGGTAAAACTAAGAAGATTGGACTAGTAGATGAGCTATGAGGAAGTACAGAAGCTCTTGCAATGATTCATAGCTCGACGCTTACCTCGACCGAGCTCGGCGTCGTGGAGCGGGAACCGCAAGTAGCCGCCACTACTGCACTTTTCCACGATGGGAATGTCCAGGCATCCCGATTGGGACATGAGTTGGCATTGTTACTTGATACTTACGCGCACAGTGGCGTTCTAACAGACTTGCAAAGATGTCTGGGACGCGGCACACGACGAGGTCGAGTTGAATATAGATATCGAAGTTCGTTGTAGCCGTAAAGAGGATTATTACCATGATGTTCACGCTTTTGACAGAAGCCGCGATGTCGGCGACGCAGCTTAGTCATCATGTACCGTGCAAGGGTTGAGCACGTGAAGAGGAGAGTCTTCTACCTACTGGCGGCCTATAAGTCCATGGGAGATCAATTGATCCTCTCACCAGAGCATGGAGGGAGCCAGGAGCCCAAAGTTAGATTGTCTCGACAGGAAATCACACGGCAAGAGTATCCACAACGAAGAGAAGCAAAAGGTTCAGTCAGTTTGCAAGACTATAGTGGCATTGATTGAGCAGAATAGCGAATGTGAATACCGTAACCATGGAGTTAGATCTCGCATAGAACGAACTGCAGGCATCCAAAAAGCCAGCATGCCTCCGCATTGGGAGTGGTATCATTGTGCGCAATCAAACCACATCCTCGAACTCATCTGCGTCCGAATCCTCATCTGCTGGTCCGATTTGAGTCTTCTCCTCCCCGTTACTGCTCTCAGCCTTCACTTTCTCCGCCAATAGCTGGGCATCCTCCGTCTTCTCTTGCTTCTGGACAGGCTTGTGATCGCCATTCGTCATCCCGTTCAGATCGCCATTTGCCTGTTTCGACTTCTTCGCCAATGGCACTTCGTCCTCATCATCGTCATCGTCCGATCGGGCTCGTTTGGAAGATCCACTTGAACCGGGCTCAGAAGTTCGCTGAAGGCCGGGAGTTCCAAGGAGACCACTGTTCTCGGATTTGAGCAATGATTTGTCCTGATCAACTTTCAAATCAACTTGTTTGGCAGATGCATTCACAAGCGCCTCTGAGGAAACCCGCAAGGCAGGTATCGCGTCTTCAAAATCATCCTCGTCTTCGTCTTCGTCTGAGCCGGCAGCCGCAGGAGGTACCTGAGAGGCTTGTGCCTCTCGCTCTTTTTCAAGTGCGGCATAGAAATCGTCAAAGGCAGGCGTGATCTCCGGCTTCGACTCCGAGTCATCCGGGCCCTTGTCCAACGCCGCGGCTCGACGGACTGGAGCGCTTGAAGGTTCGCCAGCAAAACCATCCATACGCACGGTGGATTGTGCCATCCAGGCGGGCATCTGGTTCTGCTCTTGAATCTTGCGTGCCTCGGCAGCCTTCTCTTCCTTCTGCTTTGCGCTCTCTTCTGAAGCCGTGGTAATCGTGGTCTCGACCTTCTCAGCTTGCGCCTGCAGACCTCTGACAGCGGAGGGTTTGAAGATAGTGGGTTCGGCCTCCGGTTTCACCTGGCCAGGCGCAAGGTCGCGAGGCAAGGGGACGCGCTCCTCGAAAGCTTGCTCTCCAGTGACATCCGGGATCGGGCTCTCATCGATCAATTGTAGAAGATCCGTAATCGGCCGGAATTGTTTGTTGAAACTCGCAGGACGGTCACCGAGCGCGGCTGCAGCCTCCTCGGTCTCGGGCGGGTTGTCAAGAACTGCACCACATTTGCGGCACAGGAACCCACTGCCCCGTCCAAGGGGATCGATGTTATCCACAACATCCAGCAGAGCGTATTCCGAGCCGCAGCGTTTACATGACAAGTCCTTCCTCCCACTGTTCTCCGAGGTCTCGACTTTGACATGATCGTGGAGCATATGAATTTTGTACTTGATCGCATCAATCGCATAGCGGACGTTGATGAACCAGTACTCCTTCGTGATCGGTTTGTGTGCGCCTTCTTTAATCTCCTGGCGTGGAAAAGACGAAACCAGGCCGGCTTCTTTGAGTCTACCGCAGGCATTGAGATAATCTTTTCCTGAGGCCTTCGCTTTCTCTGAACCGAAGAGGGATCCAACGTCGGCGGAGGATAGCCTGAGTAATGTTAGTTGTACGTCTGAGAGATAGAGAATCGACTACTTACGCCTTATGCCGGATGAGGGCGTCCAAGATGACGATGTGTTCGACTTCGTAGAAGGCGCGCACGACCGTGCGGAGTAGGATGTGAGCGTGGTCCATGGCTTCGTAGCTTCGGCGATGCGTTCAGGAATCGAGTCCGAAGGGAGGAGGTAGGATTGCCGGATTATAACGGATATGAGACCCTGCCAGAGCGCCCGTTTGTCAGAGCGAGTTACCTCAGGCGAAGGAGACGTTGAGCGCAAGAGTAACCCTCCGACGAAAAGACGGCAAGGATACTGACATGGCGGTGAAGTGAGAAGCGTGGGCTTTCACTTGCACGCGCTATTGTCTCGATTCCGGTATTGTTGAGGCGGGGCAAGGTACACTTGGTGGGGGAGTTGTGGGTTGCAAGTGAGTGCGGCTTTCATTGAGGTTGTTACTCGGTAGGGCTGAGAGATCCATCGCGCCAAGCCTTTCAAGCGCGCGGATCTGGTTCTGCATCTCCTGGTCGGCTAACTTCTGCGACTCCGACTTTTTCGAGTATACCTTCAAGGTAGCTTCAACCATACCAACCAATGCACGCCAGACTGCCGCAATGGGCCAGTCTGACATGCCGTCTCCGCTCCCCACGGGAGCCCCTTCGAAGGGTCCTGAACAAAATGAACGCAGCCAAGATGGCCCGTCTTCCCCCAAGCGCAAGCGTCATGACGATGAGCAGAGTGAGCAGAGTGGATCGCCCTCCAAGAGACGCGAGCATTTCGACAATAAGCCAATCAAGCAGGGCAAGGGATCTAAGAGACGAGATTTGGGGCGTGGAGAATATTTGTATGTCCTCATGCGGGCCCCATACTTACCCATTTCTTGCAGCACTGACTAAACCAGTCGCAACCAACCAGACAAGCGGAAGCGAAATACAGAAGAGCAGGAAAAGAAGCGTCAGAGGATAGCCGAGAATGGCGGAAAGGTCGAATCAGTGCTGCCCGCGGGCTTCTCTGCCGAAGAGATCGCTGCGGAGGAGAGGAAGCCCAAGAGGAAGGTTGCCGTGATGATTGGGTATTCTGGCAGTGGATATAAAGGGATGCAGATCATGCCCACGGAACGAACCATTGAAGGAGATATCTTCAGTGCGTTTGTTGCTGCTGGCGCAATCTCGAAAGCAAATGCAGACGACCCCAAAAAGAATGCACTCGTCCGCTGTGCGCGAACCGACAAAGGCGTGCATGCAGCCGGTAACGTTATCTCGCTGAAACTCATCATCGAGGATGGTGACATTGTGGAGAAGATCAATAGTCATTTGTCGCCCCAAATCAGAGTCTGGGGGATTGAGCGAACCACTGGCAGCTTCAGCTGCTACCAAGCTTGCGACTCTCGCTGGTATGAGTACCTGATCCCGACCCACTGCTTTCTTCCACCCCATCCCAGCAGTATTCTCGGCAAGAAACTAGTGGAGCTAGCAGGAGAAGTTGGAGATTTGGACGGATACATGGCGCGGCAGGAAGAGGTGAAAAACTACTGGGCCGAAGTCGACGAGAACATCATCAAGCCAATTCTTGAGTCGCTTGATGAGAATATCCGAGAACGTGTGTACAAGGCGCTATATGAATCGGACACGGATCCAGAATTACCTGACAGCGCTGGCGAAAGTGCCCCAATTGTGGAAGCCGCAGCAGATATGGCGCTTGACGCCAAGGAAGAAACAATTGAGAGTGATACTACGGCCGCTGCCAGTACATCTAACGACCCAGAAAAGGGGGATGACAGTACGGCACCAATCGATGCAGACGAGAAAGAGCAGAAACCCCAAAACCCAGAAAAGGCCGCCCTGAATGCCGCAATAAAACAACTCAAAGCCGCCTACATGTCCGCCAAACGCGCCTACCGCATCCCCGCCTCCCGCCAACGCCGCGTCCAACAAGCCCTCGAAGCCTACGTCGGCACCTACAATTACCACAACTACACCATCAAGAAATCCGCAACCGACCCTAGCGCCAAACGTCACATCAAATCCTTCAAAGCGGCCGCCAACCCAATCATCGTCGGCGACACGGAGTGGCTCTCCCTCAAAGTGCACGGGCAGAGCTTCATGATGCACCAGATCCGCAAGATGGTCGGTATGGCGGCGCTGGTGGTGCGAAGTGGGTGTCCGATTGAGCGTATCAAGGAGTCGTTTGGGCGTGATGCTCTTGCCATTCCGAAGGCGCCGGGATTGGGTCTGCTGCTTGAACGACCGATCTTTGAAAACTACAACAAGAAGCAAGCGAAGACATTTCAGAGAGCCACGATTGACTTTGAGAGGTATGAGAAGGAGATGGAGGAGTTTAAGCAGAGGGAGATCTATGAGCGCATCTGGAAGGAGGAGAAAGAAGAGAATATGTATGTTGACCTCTTTTTTCTTTTTCAATGTGTCTCATCGGTGATGCTTTGGCGACGCTTTCACTTTTATTTGACTGACGCTCCATCTACAGGTTCCACGCTTTCTTCGCTCACATCGATAACTTCCGAGAACCGCATTTTCTATATCTCAGCTCCAAGGGCATCGCCGCCTGTCCGGGCCGCACGACGCTGCAGGGCAAGGAGAAGAAGGGCGAGAAGACCAAGGCTGCATTTGATGAGTCTTCTGATGATGAGGATGCTGCTGGTGCTGGTGAGGGTTGAGTGCGTGGAACTGCAGGCGGGTGGAAGTTGTCAAATCATGTGATGAAGCTGCTATGCGATGGTCTGTGCGGCTGTCAGACCGCTGGTGATCATGCAGCGCGGATCGGCCCGCAGAGCCGCATGTCGATCGTTGGATGTTTGAGCCGCTTATCGAATATATTTGCGTCGGAACAGGACGAACTCCTCTTAGAAAGGCACATAGCGGCATAGTCTACCTTTTCTTAATTCGTTCGTGAGGGCGGACACTGCCATAGCATCGCGACGGCGCACGACCTCTCGTGGAGCAACCACCTGCATGAATTTACATATTCGTGCTGATATAATTTGACTGCTGCAACGCAAGTAGTAGTTTTTATTCATCGCATTCACTAGGCTGGGTAGCTCAGCTTGGGTAGCGTTGATAGCATAAACCAAAATATATCATCGTTAAGTAACCTCCATCTTCAACCCAAGAAACCTCCCCGCAACCGCCTCATCCAACCACGGCACCTGTACCTCCTCCACATGCTCCAGCACATACTCCAGCAGCAGTATCGCACCAGCTGCCTCTGACAGAATCCCGATTACACCGACGCGCGGGATACCGAGCTCGGCGGCAAGTCGCTGCTCTGCTTTGGGGCTCAATGGCACTAGCCGCGTTATTGGGGAGTCGGGATGAGCGAATGAAGCTGTGCGCAAGAGGAGTGGTAGATGCGCGTATATCATGTCGTTGCGGTATTTGGGGAGGAAGATTGCCGCAACGTGTTGAGGAGGGGAAGGTAATGGCGAGGCTTTTGGGTCGGCTTCTGATGGGGAATCGTTCTTGTTCTCGGCGTCGCGGGTTTCCTTTGTGGTCATTTCGGATCCGTGCTGCAGTTTTTCGGGTTTGCTGAGGTTTGCGAGGACTTCGAGATGCCGCGTCACGCTGTTGATGCCGACGAGCACGTGCTGTTGGATTTCGGGTGGAGGAGGGGCAGCAGGTGCGACGGCGTCTGACGATGTGGATTTGGATCGCTTTCGCTTTTCGGATCGCCTTCCTTTTGATGGGGTGATGTGGGTGTTTCGATGGTGGCCGATAGGCGCCAGAAGACTAGTTGGCGAGTTAGCAACAGTTGGGCGGGAAATTGGTTATTTAGAGGGAGAGTCTTGCTGGTACATACCTACACAGTAGATCTAGGATCACGTCTTGTTTTGCGGAAGATATTTCCGGCCTGAGAAATGTTAGAAAGAGTGATGATTAGGCGGGCCGGAAGACTTGCCATATCGGAGAACCATATGGCGTTGTGACTTTAAATGTAGGTTTTTGCGCTTTTACAGCTGTTTTGCTGTTTGTGTTTGGAGCCATCAGACAAATTGAGCTCTGCAAAACGTGGTGTAATTTTGTGCAGATGCTTCATGAGACAGATTCAGAGAAGTACATTTGGGATCTATTAATTGGAAGTCGGACGTGCAAATAAACGTGCCAAGACATGCTGCCCGCCCCGAAATCGTTCCGTACTAGCGCTCCGAACTTCGACCTAAGCGTCCATTCCATGTCACCCTTGACCTGCCTCAGATCAAAAAACTGCGGGACGAAGTGATACGACTGCTTCTCACTAGACTTTGGCTGCTTCACCGCCGGATACTGTAGGTTTGCGGTCCTGTGGTCGCGTGAGATTTTCGTTCCCTTTGAAGGGGCCATCTCTTGCCTCTAGATAAGAAGGTACATGCACAATGCTGCGCCACCTGAAAAGGATTTGACCGTTGTCAAGACGTTTGGGTTCGGTTGGCCGTTGGCCATTGGGACTTGTCTTTGCCAATCCAAGGAGTGACAAGCGATCCCATCCCCAGATGGAGAAGCCCAGAAAGCGGAAGTAGTCGAACGGTGTATTCACAAGCGGTGACCGGAGCCAGCGACTCGCTATAGAATTGTAGAATCGAAATCCGTATGCAGCAATCTGAAGGCACCGTACCTGATTGTCGTAGTTTTCATCCTCCAGAGATTTGGATTCAAAAGCTGGGATAGGGAAGGGAAGAGGCCCATCCGGCACTGTCTTCGCGGCCGCCTGCACAGGGTGTGCAGATAAACCCTTATCATGTATAAGATGGACATGGCCTGAAACATTCACACTACCTACCGCCAGTTGGACAAGAACCTGCTCGACAGATATCCTTTCATCACTTTCCCAGTATTGCGAGTTCCGAAATCCCACTTCCTGCACCCCGAATACGTCCCCATCAGGCCAGCCCGTCCGATATCCTGCTATACGCAAGTCGAAGATGAGCTGCAGACTCCACAATGCCCGCCGCACACGTTGGAATTCCAGCCAAGTAGGTGGTCCTCCTTTGACGATTTTATAGGGAGCGCGTGGTAGTGAGGCTTCGTCAACGAATCCGACGTGCTTGTGGTGGTCTACCAGAGTCCAGGGCTCAATCGAGTTCGTTCTGTCCAAGAGCATTCGAAGACAAGCATGGCTCAGTCGCTCAATGTTGTAGGCAGTGGCGAGCATTCTCCGAATCGCAGGAGCATGCGTTTTCCCGAGTCGCGGATATGGAAGTAAGGCTCCTCGGTCAAAGAAAAGAGTGGCTTCGCGGAGGCTAAGCCATTGCATCGGATTGGCGTATATGTCAACCGCAAATCGCTGCAATTGAGAGATTGGTTGGAAGTCTTTTGAGAGAATATGATTTGTGACATTGGCTGCGTGATCGTCGAACACTGCGGAAATCTGGCGGGAGACGCTGCTGAGTGCATGGAGGGAATAGAAATCAGGCATTTCCTCGAAGATGATGAGGAGAAGCTCCGGAGGAAGACGCGCGAGACCTGCCATGGTGCAAAAGATGTGATGCAGTTGATGAATGATGCGTTGCGTAAATTAAGGTTTGCAGGTGGGCAAGGAGCGAAGTGCAAGGTCGAGGTTAGGGTGAGAGTCAAGGTTCGGGTGGAGTATGAGCGTGAGGTAAGTTAAGGTTCACGTGTTGATGTGTTGCACATTGTGGCTGGGTTGCTTACTAAGCGCTTACACTTTCCAGGGCTTGCCTTAGCCCGCTCATCTCGCCTTCAACTTCATCCACGTTTCTTTACCTCGTCTGCCTCGTCTTCGCCTCTTCAGCCTTCTTTCACCTCTCAATCATCCCATGGAAATTTACGTCCACAAAGCGGAATAACGAAGACACTTGTTAGGATCTAGGACCGCTGATGTTCAATGGCGCTTTTCAGGCCTAAATCGCGTGCAGCGCCTCTCCACACGGGGGAGGTCACTTCCGTTCAAGCCTGAGGCAAAGGACGGATATCCATATCTTAGAAAATTGACCACAGCGGGTGCGAACGTAAAGAGGTTTGTTGGGGGACTACAGTCAGCTGCCGAGTTTGTCCCCGGCATGGGCATTTACTCCCCCCTTTTCTGAAAAGTCAAGGCGGAGCTGCCCTCAGAACCTTTCTTTCGCTTTCACTCTCAACCCAATTAACCTGGCGTGAATTTTCTTTGAATTCTGCTTTCATCCCCTTGCGGGATTGATGTGCACGGTTCCATCTTTTATATCTGCTCATTCCATGGCACGATTATGTATATAGCAAGTATACGCTTGTCTACTTCTTCAATCTCGAAGAGAATTGCAAGTCTCCATCTCAGGAAAAGAGGTGCAACTTTGGTTATCACAGTGCAAGGATCTCCATGTCTGGTGCCAAACCATCGACAACTCGATGTCGAGTCCCAATGCAAGAAGTTTAGGATCGTCCAAGCCAGAAGTTTACGGTCTCGGCCCACCCGAGCAGACATGAGCTTTGAAGTCTCTATCCAAAAACCTGTAATTTTGGATGTTCAACCTCAAGAAGCTTCAGAGTTACTGTCCAAGCAAGTCAACTCTTCGGATATCCGACCGCTCGATTCTATAGCCTGTCGTGGCTTAATATGCCTTGAACGTGGACTAACGGGTGGCTTCTTTCAAAGACACTTGAAGATCAGTAGGAGGCTTCCCGCGGCGAAACATCCTGGACAAAACGCAGAAGCTTTTTGCAGCGATGTAAGCTGGCGGAAATGAACAGGGCTGGGTGAACATGGCCATGTTTGCACGCTGCGTCACGATCTTCGGTCAGCGTGTCAATTTCGATGAGCAGATGGACGCGGAGGAGTTTACGAATGCGCTCCTGTGGCTGTGGGAAGAGCAGGTGTTGAGTGCCGGCGACCAGGAGATTTTCCGGAACTTCTTCAGGGGCGAGACGGTGAGCAGGGTCAGGTCGCTGGAGTGTTCGCACGTTTCGGAAATGGTGGAGGAGTTTAACGTTGTTCCCGTCACTGTCAAGGGACATCGATCGCTCCAGGACCCAGGTTGCGGAAGAGTTGTTGACTGGCGATGAAAAGCACAAGTGCGAGGCTTGTGGGGACAGATACGTGGACGCCACCAAGAGCATCCGCTTCAAGCAAGTCCGGAACAACGTCATCTTCCAGATGAAGCGCTTCTAGTTGACGGACTCGTACGAGCGCCGCAAACTTAACGACAAGTTCTCTTTTTCCCCTTGGAGATCGCCTGGCTCCGCACAACCACGAGTCTCGTGGTGACTCGGCAACCGTGCGGGAGAGGGACGTGTTCCAGCTTGCGGGCGTTGTGATCCACAAGGGAGATGGCGAAGAGGGCCACTACTGGTCCTACATCCGGGAGCGAACTGCAGTCTCCTGCGAGAGGCAATCGTGGTTTTGCTTCGACGACGAGAGAGTCTCGGAGTGGAACCCCGAAAAACTCGCACAGTGCTGCTTCGGCGGCGGAAAGAAGACCTTCAGCGCGTATATGCTGTTCTGTCAGCGCAAGCCCGCTGTAGAGAGCACTCCCGAAGCGGCGCCATCAATACTCGAAGAGAAGCCGCCAGCGCTGGAAGTCGAATCCTCAGTACTCGAGATGAGACCGCTCGCCCTCGAGAGACAAGCGCCAACTCCCCCAGTCCAGTTCCCATCTTTCCCCTCGGAGTCACAGCCTCACACTGGTCGCACCCCCGCCGTACTTTCGCCGCACCGCTCTCCATTTCCAGAAGTTTGCTCGTTTCCAGACATGTACATGAATTTTGGGTCACGACTTCTGCAAGCCTTGCGGACCGTGCCCTCCCGACAAACTCACTTGGATCAAGACGCATCCCACGTCTTCATCCAGAAATGGCAGGAGATGCTTCGCTGGCTAATCGCAGAGGTCATATTCGATGACTTCACTTTCCTCGTGGCTTTTCGAAGCTTCAAGAAATATCTCGCAATGGCCCGCTGCGCGGGCTGTTATCAGCTTCTTTTGGACTGCCTCTCGAGTCACCCCGGGCCGCATTACCTGGTCTCTGGTCCGTATCCGGAGATTCGGGTGGAGATCCTTGCCTTCGTTCAGGAGGCCAACGAGGCACTTCGAACAGGTCTGATCGCGCCACATCATCCCTCCGGCGATGTGCAGATGTGGAAACAGGGAATCGAGAACCGAGAAGTTGTACCCCTTGATTACCGTTTTTGAATAGTGTTGTTAACCTCAAGTTTAGGGCCAGAGAGGGAAACGGGGACGTTGATCCGGACGTGGACGTGGACATGTCCGGCTGAGACAATTTGAAAACACACTCTGGAAATGCTAGTTTTTCGGTGTCTCTTAACCGGAATATCTTGTGTTATATGGAGCTCGAGACATGCATGGAAGGGAGCGCCGCATCGCGAATAATGTTTGGTTATTTGAGCAAGGAACTTGACAGGTATTGGTGCCCTTTGAAGAGTTTTCACAGTGTGAACGTAGGGGTCTCATCGCTAAGGAAAAAAGAACGGAAAGAGAAAAGGAATGGTACTGTTGAAGTACCCGCAGAGGTCTCTGAGAGAAAGAGAAAAGCTTTCTGATGGTAGCAAATATGGCCAAAGGAGTGGTAAATGGCATCTCCTAATAGGGTAGAGAGGGTATAGACCCACACCACGGCTAGTCTAAGACTTTCGACGAAATGAAAAGCTTTCAAACAACTCATGGATGAACGATTGCTTTGCTGTGCCTATGATTTTAAGATGAATGGCCACAGTGTCCGTAAAATTGGTGGAAGGTGCTGATGGACGGAGAAAGGGGTTTGAGAGATGCTACGCAAGAATAGATACCACTCTTTCAGGGTAATATATATATACATATATAGGTCCAGCATTGATGCTGACCGATTGGACAAGAGAGCGTATGTACTCGTTCAAGTGAAAAAAACATACCTACCCAGGGGTAACGAATGGAAATTCCTACTTAACTGTAATTGCACGCTAAGTTAAAAGATTTCAAGGATACAAGAGTGGTTACTCTCGAACAAGTCTTCCAGGCCTCGAGGGAGAAATCGATCGTGTCCTGGTATAGAGGGTATATCGAGTCCAAGAAGATGTCGAGGGTTAAGAAGCCAAAAATGCCTGCTATCACGGCGAGACGTAGCACCGAGTATTCGAATCGAATGGAAGCAATATGTTCAATTGGCTGTCAGAGTCCTGTATTGAATAAGATGGGATATGAACGAGTTTTGATAGAGTCGTCGATGTTGAAGGTTCCTGAATATCACTCCTTGAAGCCAACGGACCAATCACATGGCCGCAGGGCCAACCTCCAAGGTTCGCTTGGGAACGGTCCCTGACGGTCCCTTTGTCAACACATGTCCCTATTTCCCAATCGATAATGCGCCTTTGCCTTTCCACCTCCCACCACGCATGCAAACCATCGAAATACCACGTCTACGAAGTACCGACATTTTAACGACACAATCAGGACTCTCCACTTGCGAATCGGACCCTGGGAGGGCGCGGACTGCTCGAAGCGCCTCGCGTGCTTAACATTCGGACCTGATTTACACGATACACTGGATATAGTTTGGCAGCATGTGGGAAGTAGACCCAGAAACGAGGAGTAAGGTACGTTCAAGACACACCGGGCGACAAAATGAAGCATTGAAGGCTGGAATGCTAACGCTGCCCCAGCTCCTGGAGACGCAGAAGACAAATGGCAACAACACCTGCGTAGACTGCGGCGCACCCAGTCCGCAATGGGTACGTTCTGCTCCAACTGCGAAGCAATCGTCATTCCGAATCTCCCAATATCTTCCCCGTCCGCAATGCTAACCATTCCCCCCCCCATCAGGCCTCCCCCAAATTCGGCATCTTCATGTGCCTCACCTGCAGTGGCATTCACCGCGGCCTCGGCGTCCACATCTCCTTCGTGCGATCAATAACCATGGACGCCTTCAAGCCTGCCGAACTCGCCCGTATGTCTGCCGGGGGCAATCAGCCCTGGAAAGACTTCTTCGACGCGCACCCCTCCAACAAAATTGAGGGACGCACATTCGACGATAGCACAATCAACGAGCGCTATGATAGTGAGCCTGGCGAGGAGTGGAAAGAGAGGCTGACAGCGAAGGTTGAGGGCAAGGAATACGTGAAGACCGAGGATGGAGGACAGGCGAGGAAGAAAAAGGAGGCTGCTACAATGGCAAAGACCATGTCGGGAGGGTCAATATCCGGTGGAAGCAGGTCGCAAACGCCGACGGGCACGAAGCTCAACCGTACGCGGACGGCAGATCTGGGCGGTGCTGGCCGATCGAACTCGCCGAGTCTGGGCTCGGCAGCTATGGGCAAGAAGGCGCAAAATGAAGCATACTTTGCTCGTATGGGCGCAGACAATGCGAATCGATCAGCGGATCTGCCGCCGTCGCAGGGAGGTAAATTCGCCGGGTTTGGCAGCGAACCGATGCCTCCGCCCAGGAATGGCGGTGGTATACCGGGCGTCGACGATTTCCAGCAAGATCCTGTTGCAGCGTTGACGAAGGGATTTGGATGGCTGAGTTCGACCGTTACGAAGACTGCGGCGACTGGATACGAAGGATTTATCAAGCCAAACATGCAGAAGGTAAATTGCTCTTCGATCGTCCACATCCGATGTGATACTTACCATCTTTCTACAGCTCGCAGAAGCAGACATAGCAGCCCAAGCCCGCAACACGGCCCTCCAACTCGGCCAAACCGTCCAAACAGGCGTCCACCGCTTCGTCGAAGGCGAATACGACCACCCGCCCCGCCGTCAACAAGGCAGCAGCACCACCCGCGACGGCGCCCCTCTCAGCCCCGATCCCGACAAGCAGGACTTCTGGGACTCGTTCGGCGAGCCGCCCAAAGGGCCCAGTACCGACAAGAAGGACTTTTGGGAGAGCTTTGGAGAGCCGCCCAAGGGGCCGAGTAAGGAGAAGAAGGACTTTTGGGACGAGTTTGCTAATGCTGGGGAGGCGAGGGTGCAGAAGGCGGGCGGGAGTAAGCCGACGAGTATTGGGACGAGTGCGATGAGGAAGCCTGGTGGCGGTGGTGGTGGGAAGGAGGGCGATGAGTGGGGGGAGTGGTAGAGGTGGGTGAGTGGGAGTTCTTGTGATGGAGCTGTGTTGTATAGATAGGATAAACAACGAAGATGGGTCTTTTGCTGTTTTTCTCCTGGGTTTCGATGATGGCTCCAGCAGACCTTGATCATTATCGTGTCTCTCTCCTCGCATGTTTTTTGGACTGTACTCAATTCCTATGCAATATGAGCTGCGACAAACTCCAGACTTCTGATCCTCGGCGAACGCATCTGTACCTCCCATGATCAGGTATCACGTGCCGTTGTTGACCGCGACGTGAGAAATGGAGTATCACGTGTCTCTCCACCCCGAAGCTTGTCAGCCCTGCCGATAGCGGGGAAAGATATCCAGGACCGAGCTCCGACTTTGCGCATCACGGGCAGACGGACGACGGTCTTTTACACCGTCACAAGCCGAGCAAGGGCGCTTCGTCACCCATCAACCTCAATTGACCTTCCAGTCCTACTCCTACACTCGTACTTGGACTTGTATATACCTTTTTCGCCTTCATAATGACGAGCCTGAAGATTTTAGTCCCTGTGAAGAGGGTTATTGACTATGCTGTGAGTTGCTCTCTTTCTTCTCTTCTCTACCAGTAGTCTCTTTCAAATCTCCTCATGACGAGAAGTTCTTCCACAATCCAGCTTCGCCCGTCCAATTCATGCACCACGTCCTATCTCCACACTCAAAATCCCTTTCATAACTTGCTGGCCTTCGAAACCCCCTCTAACACTCCCCCCACAACAGGTCAAACCCCGCGTCAACAAAACCTCCACCGCAATCGAAACCGCAAACGTAAAACACAGCATGAACCCCTTCGACGAACTCTCCATCGAAGAAGCCGTCCGCCTCCGCGAACGCTCCCTCCCCGTCACTGACATCCTCGCCTTCACCGCCGGCCCCGCCAAATCCAGCGACGTGCTGCGCACCGCGCTGGCCATGGGCGCCGACCGCGGCATGCACGTCGTCGTCGACGAGAAGAAGGGCGAGCTGGAACCGTTGGGCGTGGCGAAGCTGTTGCAGAAGGTTGTGATGGAGGAGGAGAGGAATGTCGTTATTTTGGGGAAACAGAGTATTGATGATGATGCGAATCAGACGGGGCAGATGCTCGCGGGACTCTTGAATTGGCCGCAAGCTACACAAGCTTCAAAAGTAGATATTGAGGACGACACAGTGACGGTAACCCGCGAAGTAGACGGCGGCGTCGAGACGTTGCGCGCGAAACTGCCGATTGTCATCACGACGGACCTGCGGCTGAACGAGCCGCGCTACGCCAGTCTGCCGAATATCATGAAGGCGAAGAAGAAGCCGTTGGTCAAGAAGACCATGGAGGAGATGGGCGTGGATTTGGGCAAGCGGTTGCAGACGGTCAAGGTGCAGGAGCCGCCGGCGAGGAAGGGCGGCGAGAAGGTTGAGGATGTTGATGGTATGATTAGGAAGTTGAAGGAGTTGGGGGCGTTATGAGAGGCGGAGAGGGTTGGGGTGGGAGGTGTTTTGATATAGCATACATGCATGGCTAGGGTAGGATAATATATGCAATACGCAAAGGGCCGTAATGGCTGGTGAGCATTCGATGCCCTTTCTTTGGATGTTTTGCTCGTAGCAAAGACCGTTCAAAACTTCGGCTCTAAACCATCATCAAAGGGCGAAAGAACACAGAAGAGCCTGGAATTGAGAGAGTCTGACCGATGTCACACACCTACCAATGTCAAGACATTTTGAGCCTCCTCTGACTGACTACGACACCGTCCTTCCATTTCCATTTCGACGTGATCTTCTGTCATATGGTCACGACAGCCATGGCCACCACCGACAACATCACAAAAGCACTCAACCACTAAAAGGACGATCCAGACACTCCAAAAGCGCACATAACATTCATAGCTTGAATTATAGCCTATAAGTAGCTATCCAAGCAGCGCAGGCAGCTCAAGCCATCCCAATACCCATCCTCCAGGACAGCAAGCCGTAGCAAGATCGCAGATCGCTTCGAACCAACAATCAACTCCCTCGATAAATAAGTGTACACGATATACACGCCCGCTTCCTCCTTCCAAGCAAACTCCCCAGAACTCCGCAGCCCCAGCCGGCTCTCCGCATCCTCGCAGGCTGTCTACTAACCAAGGACCGCCATCGCATTATTACGTACGTACGAGCAAGGCAAGAAAAGTGAAAGAAGAGGGAAGCCCCGCCCGTGGTTGACGCGACTCGGGCCCCGACGCCGACGATTAGTTTTTGACTTGTCGCTTTGCTGTACCGATGTGCGTATTATGGACCTAATAATTTCTGTCAGTATACCGCAAACGGGGATGGAGATAGACGGAGTATCTTACCTTGGTAGCAAACTTCAGACTCGTGATCGTCTCCTGGAGATGCGCCTGCAATGGACTGATCATGACGAACATGAGCGTCTTGGAGTTGCCGCCGAGGGAGAATTGGAGGAGGTATGTCAACTGTCACAGAATTAGTAAATCGCTCATTCAGCATCATCAACAACCAAGATGGCAGGAAGAGAAGAAAATGCAGGACATACCTTGCTGTTCCGATACGGAATATGTCCACCTTCCTTCCCTTGTCCCAGAGCGCCAATGACATCTCCCAGACAACTCAAGCTCTTGTTGATATTCTGCGTCTCCTTGAGCCTCTGGCCCTCCGCCTGGCTGTGGCTCAAGCGCTCACTTCCAGCAAGATCAACCAAGTTGAGCGTACCCTCCGACATCTCGCCAGTGACAGAATTGCGGCCGGTGAGTCGAAGAATGAACACCGAGTGCGACCTGGAACTCCTTTGATTTGCGCTCGTAGCCGCGACGCGGCGATTGTTACTCGCAGCGTTGAGCATACTCTGCAGCGCCTCTGGCGTATCAAGCTGAACGGTCGCGACGCCCGTGATCGTCGTCTTGCACTTCTCGGTATCATGTCGGATCTCATGCTTCTTCTTGTCAAACTCCTTCGCGTCGCCGAGCAGATCGTTGAGGTTCTCATTGTAGACTTCGACAAAAGAGCCTTCCATCGTGTACTTCCAGCCCTTTTCTTCGAGGCTGGCGGCTGTGTCGTAGATCTGCTTGACGGCGAGCGGGATCATGCCGTCGGCGGACGACATAGTGTAGGTCTTGCCTGAGCCCGTTTGGCCGTAGCAGAAGATACATACGTTGTAGCCGTCCAGGGCGCTCTGCACGAGTTGGCTGATTTCGTCGAAGATGTCGCTGTTTTGGGAGGTGGGGCCGAAGACGCGGTCGAAGGAGAAGGGGTTGGTTGTCGAGGTGATTTTGCCTAGGGAGCTCTCCTTCTCGGGCCCTTGGACGACCACCTCTTTGCTGTCGGCTTCAGCATCGGGAAAGGCGATTTTAGCGGGGTCTTCTTGGTCCGATTCTAATGATGGCCGTACGCGGCAGAAGACGCGGATATTGCCTTTCAGCTCCTGGACTTGATTGTGCAGTTTCCTTCGGAGGGTCTCTTCAGCGATCAGCTTCTGGTTGGCCACGCTCTCGGCATCCATCGCTTGCTGCATCCTCTGCTTCATCTCTTCAAAGGCCTGTGATTGCGACTGGTTGCTGGACTCGAGGAAGGATATCTTTGCGTGCATCTCGCGGTTCGCCGTGTCCATGATAACTTTCTCGGTTGTGATCTGATTGATGGTACTCTTCAAGCTCAACACCAATGCCTTCTCGCGCTCAAGCTCGACCGTTGTTCGACCGAGTTCGTTGCGCACGTCCTGGAGCTCTTGATCCTTCTTGCCGATGTTGCCTTCGACGTTTTGCAATTGCTGATCCCGCTCCTTCTTCAGTTCTTCAATCTCGTCGTTTCGCCTCCGCTTTTCATCTTGAGCTTCGTCCTTCATGTGCCGCTCGAGCTGAGCAAGGTCCTCCTTGTGGAGACGTAGTAACCTTTCGGTCTCATCTTTGGCTTCTTTCCTGACCCTCTCCACATCATCTTGTGCCGCCCTTGTTGCCTTGTCAAGCTCCCGCCTCTGTTGGTCTTTGAAGTCCTCTTCTGTATTTCTCTGTTGCCGCTTCAAATCGTCAATCTCAATGGCATTCATCCTGCGCACTTCTTCCAAGGTCAGGTTCGTCGTCGATAGCTTGACCTTGATATCCTCCAACTCCTGAACGAGCATGCTGTTCTTGGAGCTAAGTTGTGACCGGATGGTCTCCAACTCGGATACTATGAAACGTAAGTAATCACCTCGAGACAGGGACATGATATCACCCGAAGAGGACCCCATTACAAGAGAGGGTAGAAACTTACTCCTTGTCCTGTGCAGCTGCACCGTCTCTTTCACAGCATTGCTCTCAAAGGTTGTACCTTCCATTTGAGACTTTAGCTGGGTGTACATTTGTTCGACGCTTTGGATGCGGTCTTCGACATCCCAACCTGCAAAACCGGAGTCAGTTATGAGAGCTGGCTGCTTGGTTGTTGATTCCCGGGTCAAGAAGACTTCCTTTGACGGAGAGTTGGAACGAGAGGGATTTTGAGATGGTGTTTTGGGTTTTGGGAGAGATGGAACAGGAACGGGTTGTTGACGAGGAGTCCTTGGAAAGGTCTTCATCTTTGGAATAAGAGATGGTGTTGTTGGTTGTGTTGTTGGAAGAGATGTTGATGGGAGTTTTGTTGGCTCTTCTTTTTCTGGAGACGCTCCATCCTTACGCTGATCATGCCTTGTGTCCAAGGTCATGTTTGACAGCGCGGTACATAATGAGACGTCTCTGGCTGGGCCGAAGGAATTTGGTTGAGATTTAGAAGCAACATGAGAAGAGTTGGAGCTGGATACATGCTTGGCTGTAAGAGGAGAATGGTCTGAAGTAGAGCGGAAATAGCTCTTGGGGCGGTCTCTCAACTTTTTGACATTGAGTGTGCCCGTCTGATATGCAGAGACAGAAAGCGGCAATATACCATTGTGATTTCCAACCGTGCTTGTAGGCCGCGGCATCGTGCCGTGATTGAACTGCGAGTTCGTCGAGGCGCTTCGCGAGTGTCCCATGACGGTATGCGGTCGGTAGTTGCTCTGGGTGGAAGGGGGTCTCGAGATGGAGCTGACGCTGCTCGCCATGGAGCTGCCAGAAATGTTACGCGAGGAATTGGAAGGAAAACGCGGTGCGGTCGAGGACGAGAAACCGCCATTCCGAAGTCCAGATTGCATGGTGTTTCTGACGGCTCCATTGACAGCACGAGTGGAGGACGCGGCAACAGAATTCGGTCGGCTCGTCTCGCCCGCGCGCTCTGTCAGTGTCTTCCGTTTGGCCACGGGCTCCGGTACTGCTCGAGATGAGTAGATATCCTCTGAAGATTGTGCGTGCCACCTACAGCCTGTGCCCTTGTGCTTCACCCCCCTCTGCTCTGGAGGCGGCATCATGGACGATGCGGTTGCCCTCATATTGTTTTCTGACGAGGACAGTTCCCCCAGTTCTCGAGTCTGCGCAAAATCGGGGAGCTTCGTGGGAGGTCGCAGGCCAGATGCCCTCGGCGGCTGCGAAGAGCTCATTAGCAATTGTAGGCAGCTTCGAGTGCTTTGTTGGTGGTTCATACGTTGTTCTCGTTGAATTCCATGCCGGAGGTGGGGGAAATTGATGCCAATGGATGCACTCGTTATGCTTCAAACTTGTCCTGCATGCCCAGCGGAAGCCAAAGGAGTGGGCAAAGGACGTTGTAGAAGCGAGGCGGATCGGTTGCTGTGAAGTTGTGCAGAGTAAACAACAGGATAAACACAGAGCTTGGCGATGAGCAGGGGTGCACACGAGTCATGCGGCTCAACCGTGCTGAGTCAGTTCCTGCATCTGCGGCCCGTCATCACCGCGTCGCATCCCGCATCGTCGACATGTGAGAAATAATATTATCACAGACCTGCCAGGCACACGACCACCGAACCACTCTCGAAGACATCTACATGCCGCTCACATCTCGGTAGCCATTCTCCATGGAGAAATATTCAAAATATCGCGACAAAGGTACTGCGCACCCCGAACTTCCACCAACCTTCACATCGGACATGAACTGACTGTGCTGATTAGGATCGGGCATTGCTCCTTTCTTGCCTGTACCTACGGACCCGTCCG
This sequence comes from Aulographum hederae CBS 113979, assembly GCA_010015705.1. Taxonomy (NCBI): domain Eukaryota; kingdom Fungi; phylum Ascomycota; class Dothideomycetes; order Aulographales; family Aulographaceae; genus Aulographum; species Aulographum hederae. Next base: position 345,870 of record ML977140.1, on the reverse strand, counting down.
GCATTTATCTACCATTCCATACATTCCTCTTCGCCGTGCGTATCCCGCTACTTCTGACGGTCTCCCTCACCTACTTCTTGCTGATATCATGGCTGCCTGTCGGATCTCTGGTCAAGAAAGCCGGCTTATGGACGCTGCTAGGAATACCGGGCATCTGGTGGGTCGACCTACAGATTGATGGCGTGAGAAGAGGGTACGTTGAGAAAGCCTTTGAACAAGCAAAGTATGCTCCTTATAATAACACTCTATCGCAGATCTCTTGCTTCACAGCAAAGTCGCCTCCCATTCCCCGGCTCCATCATCGCCTCTTCTTTCACGTCCCCGATAGACTGTCTATACCTCGCCGCAATCTTCGATCCCATCTTCACAGCCTCATACCCAAACACTCGCTCTGTCCAGCGCATTTCCCTCGGCCACGCCATGCTCCGCGCCCTCTTTCCTCCCCAATCCAAACCTCCACCAAATGCTAAGCTCGTCGACCTTGCAACGCTCATCCGCGACAACCCAGACTCGAGTATTGTTGTCCTCCCGGAATGTACTACAACCAACGGGCGAGGCATCCTCCCCTTCAGCCCCAGCCTCCTCTCCGCGCCTCAGGGCACCACCATATTCCCAATCAGCCTTCGATACACCCCCGCTGATATCACCACACCCGTCCCCGGCGCATATCTCTCCTTCCTATGGAGCCTTTGCTCCAAACCCACTCATTGCATCCGGGTGCGCATCGCCGAAAGCGTCCCTATGGCCTCGAACGAACGACGGCCGCAAACTCCGAAACCGAAGAGCTCGTATGAGACGAATTTCTTCGACGATTTCGACGGCGGTATGGCGAATGGTGGGAGTGATTCTGATAGCGATGGACTGACTTCTGGGGAGAGGAAAGTGCTGAACAAGATTGGAGAAGCGCTGGCGCGGTTGGGGAGGGTTAAACGGGTCGGGTTGTCGGTGAAGGATAAAGATGAGTTTGTTGCGCTGTGGAGGAGAAGGCAGAAGATTGCTTGATCTTGTTTCCAATTTTCGTATGATCGTATGAGATACCTATTTACTTTTTTTTTTCAGACCCGAAATTGATATATCGCATCGTAGATGTTTGCTTCGAACATGTGATCCGTGGCAACACAAAATGGTGAAGAAGAAAGCATGTGGGATTATACCGCGTTGTATATTTCCACCGACCAGCATCAAATCCACGGGATAAAAGTGCTAGTGCAAGTCCAGAAACCAAAACCCCTACGCTTGCCAAACAGCGCCTTGGTCTCCAAAAATTGTGATCTACAACGTATATATCTCTGAAAAGACATACTTCTCATAAACTTGAGTACCAGAGCACTTGTTTCCAGGTAACAGTCCGTTCTGATCTTGAGTAAGCCCAGTGAGTCTCCCTGAATGGTGTCTGACCCATATACCGGATATCCAGACAGCCAAACATGGGCATTTCGTCACATTATTATAACGGTAACGCGTTAACATCGTTAACGTTATCGTTATTTCGTTAACTAACCGTTATAGATTTTTGCTTATCTCGTTAACGACCTTATCCAGATAAAAGGCTTGGCAGACAAATACTCCGCAAAGTTTCAGATTTCCCTTCAAGTTGTGCAATATCCGTGGAACCAACATCCCACAATACCAATTGCATCGCATCATCTTGTTTTCTAGCTTTCCCTTTTCTCGACATGTCTTCCAATAACTTCTCTGGCGCTGGAGCTTCCGAGAGCTCTAGTGTGATCTCCGGCAGCTATCGCACCAGTACCAGGTCTACCTCCGCTTCTTCAACCATAGTATTGCCATTCAACTTTTGGACAGTTATACGTATTGAGCATCCGAATCCACCATCTTCAAGTCGTATACTCCGTACGTACTGGATAAATGTTTAGATCTCCGTAACTATAGCTTATCTAACTAGCCTAATCTATTGGATATCAGAAATGCTTGAAAAGCGGGAGATCTAAGTACTGGAAGTCTACGAATTGTAATTAGTACTGGTCAAATACTGTACGTTCAATGGTCTATCTAGATATTAGATAACCGTAGCCTGTCCGATTAACTTGCCGAAAGCTTAGATTACTCAATTCAGAGCCTTTCGGATATCCAGGCAGTCCTCTAAGTTTTCTTGGATATCAGAAATGCTAACAAGACTAGTAATCTAAGTCCCGGAAGTCTACGACTTGCTATGAGTACTGGTCAAATGCTGTGCGTTCAATGGCGTATCTCACTATTAGACAAGTCGTACGAGTCTTCCCGTTGCCTGTCTGAATGGCCTGCCACGAGCTTGGATCTCTACGTTTGGAGCTTCATGAATATCTAATCTTCACTGAGGGCTCCTTGAACGCTGGATTTCAGTTGCAAAGTCTTGTATTGGGTCTTTGATAGGCAAAAATTGCCTAGAATCTAGCAGTTATGGAAGAGAAGAGAGAGATGAGCAGTCCAATCCAGCCCCCCTGGATGGTTGAAAGCAAACTGCAAAGGCTGAAACAAACCTCCAGCCTCAAGCAAAGATCCACAAACCCCCAAGATCCACGCAAATGCATCCCCAAATCCATGGGATATCTAGAAAGCATGCTCCAAACACCAACCCGCAAACCCGCAAGCCCGCAAAAGCAGTCCCTTTCCATAACTTTTAATTCAGATTCCTCGGCCCCATCAACCTCCTCATCTTCACAGAAACCTGCACCGTCCTCTCCCTGCCCTCCTCCTCCAGAAGCGTCACCGAATCCGTGAACAACTCATTGTCCCTCTCCATATCTGGCAACCGCGCGTCCATCTTTCGGCTCTCCTTCTGCCACTCGAGCAGATCGTTCAGATTCGACCCCTTGGGCTTCGTGAGCGACAGCAAGTGCTTGGCGGCTTTATCGTTGGCGTCGCCGAGGGAGGTGAAGATCGCATCGTCACATTCGACTTTTGTTTCATATTCCTCGTGGACATCGCCATACTCGTCGATCGTCTGGATGGTGGTGTCGCTGTGGACTTCGTAGGTTTCGTAGTGCACCATCCATCCGCGACTCAAGCGAAGCGGATCGCGGGCGGGACCGGGGAGTCGCTGGAAACGGTCCACAATCACTCTCATGTAGCCGTCGGGAACTTCAGCATAGTATTGCGCGAAACCCAGATCGTCCACGGTGCGGGTGACTGATGAGGCAGACCCGTCGGCAAAGAGACCTTCGCGCTCCATCAGGACTTCTTCAGCCGCGGCCAGGTTAGCGGCTTCGCGACTGTAATATCCTCCTTCACCTGTGTCGCCATCACCAACGACTTTGAATTCGAATTTGTCTTCGTCCTCATCTATGAGCCAGGATTTGCGCTTCACTTGGTAAATCCAAAGGACTTGTTGAGATTCCTCTGGAAGCTCCTCGTCTGGGTTGAAGTCTTCAACGTCCATGTCGACGTCGTTGTCTTGCTGGTCCTCTTCCATGGCATCGAGATACGCCTTCCAGACCTCGGGGTTGAGCGTCTTTCCACCAGTGGTTGGATGATCGCCCTTTCCAAGCTTCAAGAAAGCGAGCCTGTGATCCTCGTGATGACGGGTATTCTCTTGGAGCTTGGACTTGGACTGGCGATACTTCTTCCTCAGAGTCTTTTCGGAGAGTCTCTTTGCGAAGGTTTCGAGATAGAGTTCTTTTGCTTCATCCCAGCTTTTCTTCTCTTGCTCGATCCAGTGGACAAGCTGGCTCTCCTCATCTGTCAGAACGGGTCGCGTTCGATCGATCCCCCTGTATGCTGGTCGATTGGCATTTTTGGTCTGTGAAGGGATCAACGTTAGTAAACGTGACATAACAATCTTGAATTGTGGACTCACATTTCCAGCGCCAGCGCCAACACCAGTACGAAATTGCCCGAACGAGTCTCCGAGTCCGGTCGGTCTGGCCGTACCCATATATCGCTGTCCGCCAGAAATGCGGGCAATGGGAGATGTCTGGCTCGTGCCCGTATCCATAGGCAGAATAGCACCCTCAAAACTTGGCCCAGATCCTTCATCCTCGCCTTCGTCGGCGTTCTGCAGAGCGTTCTGCTGGTAAAGCTTCCTCGACCGCTCCGCCAACTTCTTCCTTCGCTCGCAGTCAACCTCCAGAGCACTTTGAACATGCAAGTCCTGAGCATTGAATTCGTCCACCGGATGCATAGCATCTCCTTGCTGACGACTTGCAGTTCCCGAAAATTGCCCGTTGGACGACTTCAGCATTGTAAGTTGTGCCTGCACATTCCGCAACGCATCAAGAATATATTGCTCCAGTCCACTATCCCTAGGCGCGGCAGCCTGTGTTTTCTTCGTCTTCGGTTGGCGAGTGGGCTTCATTCCAGCAAAAGTCGTCGCAGTTTCCTTTCGAGCTGCGTCCTTGGCCCTCTGAAGGGCGGTCTTCTTTGAAGCACCTTGCTTCCGAGATTTACCTACCGGAAGCGCAGTGGAAATCAGAGGCCGAGACTTGAGAGATCTCTCCAGCTTATGCAATTCCATCCCTTTGTCTCCCCTCTTCAAAAGCTGAAGCTTCCGTCGATTGATCAGAGCGTCTGCGGCATCTCGGGTTTGTGGAGCGCCTTCTGGAATGCCGTAGCTGTCGTCAACATCGTCACTACCCAAGGAGCCAACAGAGTCACAAAGAGAGTGAACATCCATGTCATCCAGACCGTTCAGACGGAGGAAGTCATCGTGGTTCGTAGGCTCTGGCAGATCCTCGTCGATGTCCTCAGGGGACGAAAATCGCTTGGTTCCAGCAAAACAGTTCAGGTCCATTGGCTTTGGCTTTGGTTTTGGCTTGAAAATAAATGTCAATTTCGGCGTGGCTGACTTGTTGTGGGCTTGATTGCCCTGAGGACTGCTGCTGTGGTCAAGCCCCTGCGTCATGCTGGGACCACTGGTTGGAAATGTGCTCTGATGCTGTACCCCAGAGTTGTGAGAAAGTCCCAATGGCGAGTGCCCTGTACTGAGACCAGAATCAACGGGCTTCTGGTAAGAGCTCCCAAAAGGAACCCCCATTGCACGTTTCTCTGCCAACTTGCGGCGGACTTCCTCGCGTTGAGGTTCGTTCTTCTTTAAGTCCTCAGCGAGCTCTTTCAGCCGTTTGGAAATATCAATATTCTTTAAAGGGTCAGGGCCTTGGAACTTCCTCACCTGTGGGATTTCTTCACGAACTGAGCTCATTTCCACGCGGTTCACAGCCCCAGGCCGGGCTGTAGCGCTATGCACATCCTGACTGAGTCGTTCGGGACCAGTGTCTGGCATAGGACCAACAATCGTTTGACTCTCCTCCGTTGCTGGTCTGAAAGGGGGATGAGGAATTTCATGTTGCCTGGTAATGCCTCCAACATCAGGATGATGCTCGGACCTCGAGAGGGAAGTCTGTGACGTGAAACCATTTCTCGTGGTGCCTTTGGCATTCATAGGTTTATTGAGTTCTGATGGGGTCTCGCTGTCACTGTCTTCAGCAGTGAATGGCAACTTTTTAGGCCCCTGAGGTGTCATAATCTCAATCCGATCACATGGGTGTGCTTGGGACGAAGGCTGTTCAGCTGCGCGGGCATTGCCGGTTTCCTGGACCACTGTGCCAACTGATTCAGACTGCGTATTGTTCTTGAAAGGGTTCCCGCCGTCAGCGCTGAGACCGTTGTCTCGCAATATTGAACGCAAAGACGTCCCAGCATTGGCTGATCTATTGATTAGAGCCCTCCTGTCATCGTCCAATGGACCAGCTCCTGAAACTCGCAAGTCGTGTTCCAAATGCTTTTTCGGAGGGGAGCCATCATGATCAATTTCTTCCGATAGGTACTCAGTTGGTGGCGCAACAGACAAAGGCCGCTTGTTCTTGACTTCACTCTCGTTGAAACTAGGTCGACTCCGATGGACGTTGCGGTTCTGGACACTGGAGCTGTGGTGGCGCTGGCGCTCGTGGCTTTCCCTCCGTGACACGGTTCCATGAGATGTCTTCGCCGCATGCAGCTTTCCAGAAAGAGGAGTTGAGCCTCCAACGGGATGTCGGTTGCGCCTGTGTGAGCTGACTCGCCGCGAAGGGGATTCTTCATCTTCACCCCCATCGTCATCTCCATCTCCATCTTCATCTTCAGGATCCATGGTCAAGTCAACCATTTCATGCCCATTTTCCAGGCCATTCGTGTTGTTGGGATTTTCGAATTGCAATTGCCCGTAGGGCCCTTTATGTGGAAACGGTCGCGTTTGATTGAAAGTGTTCGGAAGTTTATGCTTCTGTCATGTTAATGATCATTGTTTGTTCTTTAGAAGGAACACCAAGATCTGCCGCAAGTGGAGCTTACCGAGTGATGCGCCTTCGCACTTGCAGAGCTTCGTGAATTTTGATACCTAGACATGTCACTCCGGCGCATGCTTGCCTTCTTGTGCAAGGTCTTGGGAGGATTGTTATATTCGTCACAAAGTCCCAAAATTGTAGATCTCTCGGGGGCCTCAGGAGTACCGTTGTTCGAGAAGTGAGTATCGTCTTGTGATTGTTGCATGATCGGAGGTGTCAAACGATCCTGACCTTCGGCATGTCCGCCATGGAGGTATTGGGTATGTTTGAAACCATCGGAAAGATCATGAGGAAGAGGTAAACGATCATCTTTGTTCGATGGGTGAGGCATCCTTCTCGATTGGCAAACAAACTTCAAATCACCATTTGAGTTGGCAGGCCGATAATTGGATGGATCTTCAAATTCATTATCATCCACGGAGGAGCCTGTGGTATGAGGCATTATGCTGGTGTTAGACCTATTTCCTCTTTGAGCATAAACGCCGAGACGTGAGGCACCGAGACGTGAGGCGCCGAGACTCGAGTCGCCGAGAGGAGGGTTGCTGAGAGGAGGGTTGCTGAGAGGAGGGTTGCCGGAAGGTGCAGTGCTGAGGTAGGAGTCGCCGAGACTTAGATCGCCAAGACCAGAGTTGTCGACTTGCGCAGTATTGCGGTATGAGACGCCCAGACTCGAGTCGCTAATTGGAAAGATGCCACCACGTGGAGTGTCCGATTGTGAGGCGCCGAGCCTTGAGACTCCAGAGGTAGAGTTGTGAACTTGGACAGTGTTGCTATGCGAGGCGCCAACCCTAGAGTCGCCAAATGAAGAGGTCTCATCAGTGAAGTAGAAGTCCTTTAGTGGAACTGAGTTCCTGCTGAGAGGTAGACTTGCTCCAACATAGGGATCTTTGTCGAGACTGGAAGCGTGGCCGAGGCGTAAATTGCCGACAGTGCCCAGTTGCTTGCTCTTGGGATGAAAGTTCTGGAAGGCAGCAGAGTTGGAAGGATTGTGGGCTCTTGGCGGCTGTAATTTTCTGGCTTTGGGGGGACCACTGTGACTGTTCAAATTTTTCGGTAGCACCGAAGCCTCCTGCTGAGAGCGTTCCAGCTGATACCTTTCCCAGCCTGGTCTATGGGCAGAACTGTCGACCTGATGACTTGGGTATTGAAGCGTTTCACGATGACGGATCCTGTCTTGCTGAACTGGTATTACGCCCTTTTCTTGGTTCTGGTGTTGAGGTTGGCCATTCGTCACAACTTGGCCTGACCTCACAACCTGGGGAGGAAACTGTCGGCTGTAGTCCTGGATGGCGTTCTGCCCTCTCGAGATTTCAAGCCTGGGCTGCTGGAAATGTTCGAACCTGTTGTGGCCGCTGATGTAATGCTGGCTTCTTTGATGATGTAGATGATGTAGATGATGTAGTTCTGGATGTTGACCATTGTTAGCACGGACAACTTGAAAATCGGTTATGCCCAACGTACCTCTTTGAGTCGCCCGATTTGGATTTGCAATGTCATGAGTCGCTCTCTTCAGGCATTCATCCATGCTGTCATCTGGGGAAGAGTACTGATCAAGCGTTTGGCCATGGTCAGAGGTGCCTGCGGCTTGTCCTTGCCCACTTCGTCCAGCAGCCATGATGCCAGAGTGGCCGAGAGTAGGATTACGGCCGTCCAGTGCCCTTGGAGGCAACATTCGATGTGAGAGAGGCAGAGGTAGTTGACCTGTACAAAGGGTAGTTAGCCAACAATTGAGAGTGGAGGCGGTGTTGAGCGAGAGAGCAGAGTCCTGAAATAACCACGAGACTCGGCCGGCACTGGTGACAGAGCATCAGCTGCCTCGTTAGTCTGATGACATGTGCAGATGAAAGCCGAAGCGTACCGTGAATAGCCCCTTTCTTCCGACTGCATGCGGGCTGGCGTTTGCCGATACCATCAATACATCGAGATGGTGGCCTTCACCACGATGGCGAACTTTACCACCATTCAGAACATGGTCTGCTCATTAGATATCTTGAGTTCTCAGCCGTCGGCAAGCGAGGCATCAGATGTTTGCTCCGGACAACCGCCGCAGGTTGGAAGTATGGCGACCGAACTGGCGGTGTCAAACCGTTCCTAAGCAAGACCCAGGATCTGGAAGATCCAAAGCCGAAGAAGCGGTTAGACGAGCTGAAAAGTGCTTCTACCCGGCGGCTAGCCTCCTAGATTTACCGCAGAGGCTTTCCGGAAGCGAGTATTCATATACTAAATAGATTAGAAGTATAGCGTCCAAAAAGCGATTAAAAATAGTGGAGCCGACGAAATCTAGAAGTTCTAACAATTTAACACGGCGGAGTCAAACCGTCCCTAAGCAAGATCTAGGATCTAGAAGATCTAAAGCCGGAGGAGCGGTTAGACGAGCTAAAAAGTATTTCTACCCAGCGGCTAGCCTCGTCATTTTGCCGCAGAGGCTCTCCAGAGGCGAAGTGGTTATGAGTACTCAGTAAAGAAGTATAGCGTCTAAGCACTGATAAAAAATGGCGGAACTGATGAAATCTAGAAATTCCAAAAATTTAACACGGCAGTGTCAGCCCGTCCCTGAGAAAATCACAGGATCTGGAAGGTTCAAAGCCGAAGAAGCGGTTAGACGAGCTGAAAAGTGCTTCTACCCGGCGGCTAGCCTCTTCGCTTTACCGCAGAGGCCGTCCGGAAGCGAAGTGGTTATGATTACTAAATAGAGAAATATATCGTCTAAGCGCCGATCAGAGATGGAAGTATCGACAAAATTCGCAATCTAATACGGCGGTGTCAGACTGTTGCTAAGAAAGACAAGGGATCTAGAAGATCTAAAGCCGAAGAAGCGGTTAGACGAGCTGAAAAGCAGTTCTACCTAGCAGCTAGCCTCCTCGTTCTGCCGTAGAGGCTTTCCGGAAGCGAAGTAGTTATAAGTATTAAATACATTAGAAGTATAGCATCTGAATACGGCATGCGAATAGCAGTGTCGAAAAATCTGGTTTCTTGAAATCTAATACGGTGGAGTCAAACCGTTTCTATAGAAAAGATAGGCTTTAGAAGATCCGAAGCTAAGGAAGAGGTTAGATAAAATGGAAAGTACTTCTGTCCAGCGTCTAGCCTCTTCGTCTTACTGTAGAGGATTTCCGGAAGCGACGCGGTAGCAAAAATTGAACAAATTGAAAGTATAGCTTACGAACATGGATTTAGAATAACGGCGTCGAAAAATTCGAACTATTATAACCTAATGCAGTGGGGTCAACCCGTCGTTTCTAAAGAAGAGACAGTAGTTAGAAGATCTCAAGCTCGGGAAGAAGCGCTTAGATAAGGTGTAAAGCACTTCTAGTCGGCGTCCAGGGTATTTGTTTCGACGTATACACTTTCGAGGGGCGACGACGATGTAAGTGCTCAAGACAGATTGGGCTTATGGCGCGCAAACGCCAATTGAACATGGCGGTGTCGAAGATACCCAACTTCCCATAATTGTACGCGGCGGTGTCAAATTGTTCCTAGATAGAGATAGGAAAATATGGATCTGAAGCTGAAGAGAAGCGTCTGGACAATGTGGAAAGTACTTCCACCTGGCGTCTAGGTTGCTTGTTTTTGGAGTAGGGGCTTTCTGGCAGCTACGCGCAAGTACCTAAGTCAGAATGAGCAAACACAATTGCCAAACGTAAAAGGAGATGAGGACACTTTTCGTGTGCTATTATCTGATGCGAGATGGTGTGAAAGTGTTCAAAGAAGGGCGTATTAGGGAGAGGTAAGATTTAAGGCTGGTTGTAGAATTTCAATGAAGCGAACATTTTTGTGTCTCAGGTTCAGCTGTCATGTTCCTCCATACAGGGTTTCCGCGAAATGATTTTGTCAAGGACTTCGAGTAGAGTATGCAGCCTGTTGAATCATCGTGAAGCAAAGAGCGAAAGAATTGGATCCATGACTACCAAGAAATAACACCAAGCGCCAAGACACCCACAGATAGGCGCTTGATCTGAGAGACCTAAAAGAAAGTGAGCCAATCGGCACGAAAGAATAGAAGCCTATTCCTCCTGTAGCCCATCTCATTTTTTTTCTACCGAGCTCTTTCAAGACCTGCATACGCTGACAGACACCAGGTGTAGCAAAAGAGCAAGTCTAGGCAGAGGAGCCAGCCGATGAAATGAACAGATCATATTCTGTTTCGGAAAGGGTATGACACACCATTTGGGAAAGAAGACTTGAGTAGCTCGGAAAGAAAAGAAGACTGCTGAGTTACCGCCAAAAGGAAATCCGCTCGTGTCGTTCCGACTGCTTCTCCCTGCACGACTGGATCGACGAGGTAACTCGACTCCAAGACCTTGGGGCGAACCTCAATCCTCTAGTCGTAAGTGGGAGGACCGCAGTGCCTGATCCAAGCCATGTATTGGAGAACACCCTGTGAACAGACTAGGCTTCCAAAGTCCGTTGGTAAAGCGCATGGCTAGACGCTACGAAAAATGCTTTCCGGGAAATTGAGGTGCAGTTCTGCAAATTAACCACCGCAGAATGTTCATCGATAATTTCCCCAAGGTATGATCATGTCGAGAAAATCTCGCGCTTTGACGATGTAATTTTTTGCCTCGAGGGGATTCTTGAACCACGTTACTTGACTGTTTGTTGATCAGCAAGATACACTCGGCAATGACATTGTTTTTGTCCTACAAGTTTCCATCCCCATCACGGCGGACCCGATAGAGTTCATGTTGAATAGCCTTATCGTGAGGATCCGTGACTAAGTCGGGGTAGAAGAAATCAAGGACTATGTGTAAAGAAGTCTGGTTGAGCTCTTCGTCCTGAAATGGTTCAATGTAAACATGGTGCTTGTTATAGTCGAACTCTTTGAAAGGCGGTCGGCCCGCGAAAGCGAGATAGGCATCGATAGCAGCGTGGTGGTCGGAAAAGCCACGCTCGCTCAACTCATTGACGCGGAGTCTGAGTATTACGCGCTTTGGGGTCTCGTCGGCTGTCTCTGTTGCTGTCTTTGTGCTCTCCATGCCGAGAGCAACGAAGGCTTTGTACGAATCGAGAAGGCAAGGCAGAATTGACAGGTATCTTTCAATCGCAGCGAAAGGAAGGATTGGCAGGAGCTGAAAGGCTGAAAGGGTATCCGCTGCAGATGATGCTAAGATTGAATTGAATGCAGCTCTGCTGCTCTTCGAGTGTTTATGTACATCCAACACAGGGGAGGCGGCACAGTTCGTCGTCAATTCGGCGCCGGCCAAACTATTCTCCACTTGTGGCGTCCCAGGCGTGGCAGAACGTCTCACAGTGATGCCAACCACGACACAATACAGTTTTGCTAATTACGTCAAATCCAATGCCAACTCTCACTCGACAATGGAATCCTGTTGGCGATACTCCAAAAGTTCCTCGAGTCCAGTAGCAAGCTGCAGAAGGCTCAGTCAAGCCCCTTATGCGTGGACTGTCTTTAGACTTACGAGGGCGATGATTCTTCAAACCGACCCTCGAGCGCTATTGGGAATGCTCGGAACTTGGAGGAGAAGCTTTCCGGCACGGTGGGCACAGTCCTGGAACATTTTGGTCTTGCACATCGAGGGTTCGGGGAAGATCTCGCTGGTAGCCGCTGGGTGGCACGCAGAGTTCTTTATGTGGACGGGCTTCGGAAGCCTGGCATCTGTTGTAGTCCGTGGCAGAAGTGTGGCCGCAGTCTCGGTAGTGCATCAGGCGTTGATCACACATGGTGCTTGGTCAAAGAGGTATGTTTGGAGTTTGGTGTCGAAAATGGAGGGGCTTGAGGGAGGGAACGAGGACATGAAAACACCAAAGAGTTCTTGGATCACTTCGTCTTTTATACATCAAATCTCGAAGATAGTAGACCGGAAAGGTATCTAGCTAATGACACTGTCAGCTTGCCGCCGTCTGGCACCGTTTCGGCCTGGATATGCCCTAGAGAAGTTCACTGGCTCTGGGAGCTTCATGATGCTTTTGCGGCACATTCTCTCTCAGTATCAGTATCGCAATGGCTTAAGCGCCAGAGAGCTCTTCTTCACCCTTCCCGCGCTTCCGGAAATAGGCCATAATTGAGGGTGATTCTGCTTGACGTCGAGATAGGGAGGCTGAGAGTGATAGGTCGACGGGGCAACATCCAAGGTATTGAATCCAAGCGGAGATAATTATCTCGGAAATAACTTCTCCTGCACGTGTTCAGCCTTACGGATGGAGAGCTCCCCCCTTGGCAACCCAGAAGGTTTCCAAACCACCACACAACCAAACAACAAGCAGACTAACTACCTCACCTGATACCCCTCGTCACATCCCTTGCGCACTTCCGCTCCAAGAACTTCTCTAGAATCTACCGTCCCAGTGTTTACTCCCAACGCGCAGTAGCCGCAACAAACCCTTCCTCCAACCTCCATCATGGTAACTACCCACCCACAGTCGCATGGCCGAATATCCTACTAACCCCACCCAGGCGCGCAACTCCGAAAAAGCGCAATCAATGCTCTTCCGCTTCCGCGAATCGCAAGCCGCCGACCTCGGCATCCTCGACATCAACCGCACCAAGCGACCCAAACTAATAACCTCCATCGACTCGATCCCCACCTGCGAAAAATGGCGCGGCCAAGTCCTCAAAGAGATCTCGCGCAAAGTGTCCAAGATCCAAGATCCGTCGCTGTCCGACTACCAGCTGCGCGACCTCAACGACGAGATCAACAAGCTGATGCGCGAGAAGTGGGTGTGGGAGAAGCAGATACGGAGTCTGGGGGGTCCGAATTATATGAGGGGGGGTGGCACGATTAGGGATGAGGAGGGGAGGGAGATTCCCGGGGGTGGGAAGGGGTATCAGTATTTTGGGCGGGCTAGGGAGTTGCCGGGGGTTAAGGAGATGTTTGAGGCGGCGGTGAAGAAGCCGGAGAGGGAGGGGAAGGGGGATGTTTCGCAGGCTATGAGGGAGTTGCGGCAGAGGGTTGATGCGGGGTATTTTGGGTATGGGAGGGATGAGGATGATGGGACCTTGTTGGCTTATGAGGTGGAGAGAGAGAAGGAGTCGGTTGCGCAGCTCATGGGGAAGCCGGATAATCTGGATGGGAGAAAGGACGATACTTGGGAAGAGCTTCCTGGAGATTCTGGGGATGGAATTGGATGGAGGCTGCCGACGAGTGAGGAGGTGCAGGAAGAATTGATCGATCGGCGGAGGAGGAAGCTCTTTGATAGACTCGGTTGAACATCGGGGTCAAGATTCGAGAAGGTTGAAGATATCGGCGCGCTTTGCATGCAATGATGGCTGGAAGATTATGGTCACAGCTCAGGAAATTGCCCGTGGATTCATTCTCGGCTACACATGATTGAACGGACATGCCCTTGGCAGTCTTCACATACTGTTCAAAGCTGCGGGCTTGACCTTCGCCAGATCCAGACCGGTCAGCTAGACGGAAGGAGAGTCATATACCCCTGAATATTAATTGTTTCCCCCTACTTACTAGTCAGATGCGACTAGCAGCACAAAAGTCTCAGGCAATAGCCAAAGCAATTTCTCCGGTATAAGGAATGACAAGCCCTAGATGTCACCGAGAGAGAGGAAAAGTTGGGTCAACAACACCTGGGACTGATAGTCAGAGGCGAGGTTGTGCCATCCAAAGCCTACGTCGGAAGAGATATCAGAGCCATCCAGAGGCTGTGGAGGGTGGAAGCTTTGTCCAGCGAAAGGGGGTTTCGTAGACCTCACAATCAGGACCGTTGTCAACCCTTTTCAAACCTGAGGAGCGTTGTGAACAGAAAACTCAGTGTTTTGAAGACTATGCGAAGAGAATCCTCCATGTGAACCTTCAAGCCATGTTGAGACACCATTAGAGAAATATGTGGGTATCTATATCCCAATTTGAAACGCAAAATTCCACCCACCGAGTTAAAGGAAAGGAAATGTGAAAGTGACCAAGCAGCAGAACTCCGAAAACTTAGCCAATCCTCCTTGTTCTGGGCTCGAAGCTCGAATATTTCTTTCTAAACGAAGATTGAGTGGCCCAGTCCCATCCGGAAGTATTGACCAAGCCTGCGTCGTTGCCGTGGCGCATACCAATATTTGAAAAGCTCTCCAATTCAGCTTTCTTGCTCCATACCCTTGCCGCCAGTTGCCAGCCGCCAGCCGCGAGTAGCGATAACGAAATGGGTTCCAACCTTCTGCCTGATGTGCTGCCCAGTTCCGAAATCCTCTTCCACCGCCGATCTCTTACAATATGATCGGCTAATCGTCAGTCAAATCAATGGTCTCGATTGGTCCATCCCTACGTGCCCTCTTTCGAGATGGCCCGCTGACGACTTCCACATCGCCGCCGCTATCGCTGTCGCCAGATACGGTTGTTGAATCGCGGTTCGTGGTGCGCTCTCTTTTGACTCGCTTGTAATTGATTCGCTCCCGTTTGATTCGAGCATTCTTCTCCTGTGTTCGTTATTAGTGGGTTGGACATAAATGATTAAAGAGCAGCCTTGATGACATACCTTTTCACGTCGATACAGTTCCGCCAGCTCTTCTCTACCCAAGGATTCTTCTGGGCGGTCCTCAAGCGGCACAGGGGACGGGGAGCGCGGAATGAGTCCAATAATTTGCAGAGCTTCTGTCGGGTATTCTTGAGTATACAATAGGTTTTCATGGGGTGTATATTAGCACAGAAACACTAACCTTTAGATCGGTACATGAAGTTGAAAGTCACGAGCGGTGCGTCTCTTGGGTTCAGGTAGTCAAGGGTTGCTACCTGGCAACCAGCGATCGCTCGAGAAGGTGCAAACCTTCGAGCTCGGTCAGATGTTGTGAACGCGGTACATGATTCCTTGCTTACCCTACGGAGTGGCTGATAGGGTTGCCCTTTAGTGCTTTCTCGGACACTGTGCCAACCTCGAGCAGTGACTTGTCTTCTGTTCCCTTTCGGTGGATGTTCACGACGTCCACTCGGAAGACTTCGACGGTAATTGTTCCTATACGAGCAATCTTTTCCTTAATATTTTTCTTCAGTCCGTAAACATCAGAATCATCTTGGTTTATATTAGTACATGACTCGGGAGGTAGCTACTGATCGAGTGAGGCTTTACCAGTGGTCAATTTGGAGAAAATGAAATCTTTTTGCGTCCAGCCATGCGGTCCTTGCCGTCGCTTCCCGGTAATTGTTCCTGTGCTCCCAGATCTGAGTGTATCTTTCAATAACACTTCGCCATCGACATGCTCGCCGTCCACATAGTTCTCGAAAGACAAGGAATTATGGATGTATGGGAAGTTCCTGCCAACTGTGTGCTTCTCGGCAAATTTCGCTCCTGAAGTGGCCTCAACATACCTATTGACGACCCTCGCGTTATTGTTCTGCCCGTCCGGATCCTCATATTCTTGCAGCGGTCGGCCATCAACCAGGATCTCGACACTGATGCCGGGCACCCCCGCGCAGATCGCCATGTCGAAAAAGTTTGAGGCAGATCAGTGGAATGAGAGGCGTGTCGTAAATGGGAGAGCAAGAAGTGTGTGCTGCCGAACACAGCGAGAGAAAGAGAGAGAGAGAGTGCTGCTGTTGAGAGAACGAAAGGGGAGAGGGTGAAAGCTCGAGACGGGAAAGACCCAAGGCTGCGAGGCCGCACCTGCAGCAAGCGCGTCCGCCAAGTCCCAAACGCGTAACGGCGATAACGCCTACTCACGTGATATAAAGTTTTCCATCATCAAATCAATGGAAAGTATCCCTGTTATATCCGAGGAGTTCAAGTTCTTTGATGTCTGAGAAATTACTTCAAGCGTCCGTGCAGCTAAATTCTTATTAGATGGAATAAACTCGGGATTGCTTCAACAGCTCATCCGTTCTAGAAATTCCTTTGTCTAACAGCTTCGGGATGGCTTCGTGAGTATGTCTACTCCTGAAATTTCGACTTATACGAGCCTAAGAGGTGCTTCAACAGTCTATCTATCTTTCAAATATTTACCCTTGCTAAGCTTGAGGATTATCTCGGGGATCTATCCAGCCTTGACAGTTTCCCTCTCACCGAGGTTCAGGATTAATACAAGACTTTAGTCACGAGCTCTAGGATGACCTCCATTCAGGTCAAAAGTCAAAATTTGAACTAAGCTTCTTCTCATTATGCCTACCCACTGGAGTATAGAGTAAAAGAAAGGAAACTTCAACGCCACTCGACATACCCAGGGACAACAGGAACGCCAATTCAGTAAGGCTAGTAGTGAACCGTCCGTCCATCCATCCCATCCCAGATCAACCCGACAGCCTCCGATAACAATGCAGAAAGGAAAAAAGAAGTGCTATACTTGATGATGGATGATTGATGCTTGCTGAAACCAAAACGCAAACCCGCTGTGCCCCTGAAAAACGCCAAAATTGAAAAGGTGGTGGACATGACAGTCCCCGTGTGACTGCTTGGTGCTTGATCCTCCATTCCCACATTGATATCTACAGACCGCCACATGCGGTCGTCCACAGCGTCGAGGCCAGAGCTTTCAATTCATCTGCCCACGATTCTAAGACTCGACTCACAACTACCAAGGACCGACTCGTACCGGAGAACCGATACCGTAGGTCCCATTGAGCAGCTGCTGGCGAATGCTCGGCATATCGCCTTGTCCGCTAGCCTGAGGTGTACCCTGCTGCCCTCCTCCATTTCCTCCAAGCCATCCGAGCGTCACTCGCAGCTCGTTGACCGCTTCCTCCATCTTGCCACCAGACGTCTCATTATGTTTTGCAAGCTTCTGGTCCCATCCTCCATACTGCAGTTGAATTCCTCCTCCTCGCTTTGCCGCTTCTCGGATCACCAGTGCCCATGCCTTTGCCATCTCTTCGTACGCATCATGTTTGTGGCGGTTGTTCTGGAAGCTATCCCATTGCGGCAAGCGGTGTATAACATCTGTGGCACCGTCGAGGTAGTCGAGTGAGGTGGCAGCTTGTGTTTCGTTCGGCGGGAGGAAGTGTGGCGTGTAATCCTGGAGGGCGTCGAGAAGGTTGATGAGGGGTTGGCGCACCCGATTATAAGCATAATCGGAGGACTCACGACCGCCGAAAGGAAAAGCTGAGCGGAGGCCAGACTCGTAGTTGTGCAAAACGCCGAGAGCGGCGCGGCCGTTGGGTTTCGGCACCGTTGTCGATACCTCGGATGCGATTTCTGGATGCTTGTCGCAGATGGCCTGCAGAGCCATCCTCATTTCATCTGCGCTGAGGGCTTCAAGAAGCCTTGGGAGGGTAAGCGGTCGGGCGTGGGCGTTCGTTCGTGTACGCTTGGGCATGGGCATCCGAGGGAGACCCCGTGACGGTATTGATGGCGAGCTCGAGGGGGACGCCGACATGCTCATGTCGCTGTCGGCGGGCTGGAGGTCATCCTCTGCCTTTCGTTTTCGACTGGCCATGCCGAAGGGGCTGGATCGGGTCGGTGATAGACGGTTGTTGTCAGGGTAGGGGTGGAGATGAGGAGCACTGAAGGGCTGGCTGGCGAGGACACTGTTCATGACGATCGGAGACCGTTGGGCCTTGTGGTGTGTAGTCGAGTGGAGACAGGGCACTCGGTGTTCAGAGTTGCAATGGTCGTGTGCAGGGTGGTCTTTTTGGTTTGTTTGTTCTGGCGTGGTGAAAGGTGGAAGAGGAGGGCGGCGTGTGGGCTTTATTATGGATAACCCAAAATGCCAAGACCGGGAGGCGGCGTCCAGTCAACGGCCGCATATGACAATTCAGTTGCAACGGCCACAACATTGGCCTTTGCTGCGTGCAACATTTCACCGGCAACATTTAGGGTTCCTGTGCGCTTTTTGTTTGCAATTTGTCCATTGAACGGATTATTATGTCTATATCTATATAACACGGTTGCAGCGCTCTTCTGCCAAGCAATACCTGGCGATTATGCTCATCCTCAACTCGATCCACACAACCAAGCTCGAGCATGTCCTTTACGTATGGCCTATCGATTTCCTGTCACCGATGCCGCAAAAAGACACCTTATCACTGTATCTATGCGAGCTTTTTGGAGCCATTTTTTGGGCAGAATGTGGGCGAGCTGCCATCGATGAGCGGGAGTGACGCAAACATCGCGCCATGGAAGTCGGTCCCATAGAAAACTTACCTGACTTCCTACAGATACAGAGATTGAGCGGCCACAAGATCCCGCCTGACTTTCCCAAGGGCCGTTTCGAACTTTTGCTCCAGCTCTTCGTTGCCCATAACCTTGGACGCCTGGCCCATCTGGCGGAGCAGCTCCTCTAGACGGCGGAAAAGGCGGATCAGAGATCCTTCGTAGACATCGGTCATTTTACTGTGAACTGTCAGTAGAGAGCTATATAGGAAAAGAGACAAGTCGCACCAGATGTCAGCAAAGGAGCTGCCCTGTGTCCATGCGTAGACAACACCCATCAACTCAAACTTGAAGCTGTCCACATATTTAGTCTCGTCCACTGCAAGCTTGCACTCTTGAGAGATTTTTGCAATGACTCGAGCTTGGGCTTGAATTTCCCGATGAGGTTTGGCGAGATCTTCTTTCAGCTCCTGCTTGGATGTGGTCTTCTCTTCAAAAATGAAGCAGCTGAGGGCAGCAGCACAATGCTCCGGACTGAGTTCATTGAAGAAGCCATTGAACAACAGCTCACTGATGACAAGCTCATCACCCGTACTGATTTCGCAGGCGACGCGGGCTTTCAATTGCACAACATCTGCATCGTTGATGAATCCCAATCGCCTCAATGCCCGCTTGCGGCATTTGAGCTCGTCCAACTGCATCACAGACAAAGCATCCGAAATTGACTTTTTGGTTTCCTTGATCTGATTTGACAGCTTGATTTTCTGCTCGTACTGTGCGTAAAGTCCCTCGAGTCGCGGCGAATTGTGGAGAGGGTTTGACAATAGTCGAGATTCGAGTACCTCGATTTTCTGCGGTCATGTTAGTGTGGGAATATATCAGCTAACATAAAGAGTTACGTGCCCGAAGGAGCTTCTTGAAGTGTTCGTCTTTTATGTTCATGTTCTCGACAGGGTCGAGAATGGCAATGCCATCTGGGAAACGGCGCTTGACTTCATCAAGATATTTTCGAGCCTGGTTCTTTTCCTCTTGCGGCCGAATGTCTGGGGGCATGAAAATTCTTATGTGACCGATCGACTCGACCGCGGACAAGAAAACGGGAACAACTTCCATCTTGCCTTTCTCTCCAGGACCAGGGGGCCGAATTCCAGGGAGGCCAGCGTCAAGCTTCGGATTCACTGCTGAACCATTCCCGACAAGCAGCAAGACCTCCAGAATATAAGACTTCTGGGGAGTGATTTCTTCATTTGGCTGTCCTTTCCCAGGCTTGTTCGCTCGGTAACCAACAACGGCACCCCAGCCGAAATCATCGTCTTCATGCTTGATCTTGACGAGCCGCCCAGACTGCATGAATTGCAAAGAATAGTTCGGATGAGTGATGACGTCTCGCATATCTTTGGTGAGTGTTTTGAGCTGGTTCCGTAGCTCGTAATACTCCCGGATTATGCTCTCGTCCTGGATTATCAAGCTAGCCTTTTGCATTTCAAGCTTTTGCAAATCCTTCTCCAAGTTGGAGACACTGGCGGTGTTCTGGAACTGGTAGAAGCATCGTTCCAACATGAACTCTGGCGAGATCCCTTCCACTCTCATCAAGTTCAAAATCATGTTGTAGCCCAGATGGAACGCCGAGTTGAGCTTGTCTTGTTCTCCTCGGACAATGTCCTTTGCAACGGCCGGCTCCATGGTCTCATTGATCATCATGATGACAATTCCGCGGTCGTCAAGACCGCGCCTTCCCGCACGACCGGACATCTGGATGAACTCTGACGGTGTAACCCATCGCAGATCGACGCCATCAAACTTCCGAACGCTGGTAAACACGACCGTCTTCGCGGGCATATTGAGGCCGATCGAAAACGTCTCTGTGGCAAACAAGACCTTGATTAGACCTTCCTGGAACAAGATCTCGATCGTTTCCTTCAGAATGGGCAAGAGTCCAGAATGATGGACACCAATACCGCGTCGCAGCAAAGGCAAAATGTGTTGGATTTGGGGCAGCTGCTTGTCTTCTTCTGAGAGCATATCGATCGCACTGCTGAAGACCTTGGAGACCATGGTCTTTTCGCTCTCGTCGTTGAAAGCAAGCTGGCTCATCTGCAGGGCCAAGTCTTCGCATTCCCGCTTGCTGAAGCTGAAGACAATGACAGGATTGTAGTTCTTCAGCATGATCATCTTGATGATCTTGTAGATGTCGGTAGACCCAGTTTTGTTTGAGGCGCCTTTGTATATCTTCTTGCCCTTGCCTTTCCCCTGCATTTTCGCATTCGGGTCATTTGAAGCACTACCTTCGTTCGCCGAGATGGAGCTCATCGCCTTCTGGAAATTGTCCTCTTTGAAAACACCCTTTTCGTCCACGATCAAGTGGATGCCGTCCGCTCCTTGGGGGAAGAAATAGTGTTGCAGGGGGGTCGGCCGAAAGTCGGTATACACAACGTGACAAGGCTGATTGTGCGTCTTCGTGATCCACTCGGCGAATTGCATCGCATTCGGTATAGTCGCAGAGAGGAACACATAGCGGACCTTGTCGGGGAGAAGGATGATGGTCTCTTCCCATACCACACCGCGAGATTTGTCGCGCATGTAGTGAACCTCGTCGAAAACCACCCAGGCAACCTCGCGCATGATCTCAGAGCCTCGATACAGCATGGAGCGAAGAATTTCGGTGGTCATGACCAGACAAGTTGCGGTCGGGTTGATTGTAACATCGCCAGTCATCAAGCCCACGTCTCCAAACTCAGCGTTGAACTCTCGGTACTTCTGATTGCTCAGTGCCTTGATGGGACTCGTGTAGATGACTCTCTGGTTGTTCTTCAAGCATTGAGCAATGGCATATTCTGCGACAACAGTCTTCCCCGCGCTGGTATGGGCGGAAACCAAGACGCTCTCATTTCGTTCGATCGACGCGACCGAGACTTGCTGGAAGGGATCGAGTGGGAAAGGCCATGTGCGCGCAGGTGTTTCCGGGGCCTTGTGGGCGGAGATTGGGACGTAGTCGTAGTCGGGGGGTAATGCGACCTGGTGGCGGACTTGATGTGACAGCACTACAGCAGTTCCCGGATCCTGTCCCTGTAGGCCAGCGGACGCGGCGACCTCACGCGACTGCTCAGTCTCGAAAGCGTCCGTGACGACCGGCTCTGCCTCTGTATCCCGTTTCGTCCTCTTTGCATCCGGGTGGTGGTCTTCGAGCTCAGCAACCTCATCCGCATTCTCAAGACTTGCTTCTCCATTGGTCGTAGCAGCGCCATTCACTGGCTGGACTTCTCCACTGGCCTTTCTCTTTCTCTGTCTCTTGGATTTGTTGCGCTGGGCATTTTGGGGAGTTTCATCGAGAACGTCAAATAGCTCGTCCATGGCGGATATGAAGTGCTTTCGGGAGCGGAGGGTGGAAAGTTGTAGCTTAGAGATTTCACCAGGCGGTCGTTGAGAAGGGAAGCGGAGGATGAGGCCAAGGGCAAACAGATGAATTTGTTTGCGGAGAAGCTCTGGCAGCCCAGAAGAATTATTTGGAGCCGCGACTAAGATCATCACGAGCAAACAATGCAAAATCTTGGCGCGCTTGGTTCTGCCGAGGTTTTGCCGTCAAGCAGCAGCAGCCCTACCTCAGGTTCTTGAGCGAGAAGCACATCACCGTCATTCGTCTGCTTCTCTCCACTCCAACTCACGCAAAAATGTCTCCAGCTGCCACTGTATGAGCAATTGCCGCTCTTTATACGTCCCATTGCTAATGTCACAGATGCTGTCTCGCTCCATCATCCGCTCGCCGGCCACGAGGGCTCTCATCGCACGCCGCGGCTTCCAAACCACCCGCCCGCAGATGTCCAGCCCCTACCATTACCCCGAGGGCCCTCGCAGCAACATCCCCTTCAATCCCTTGACAAAGTACTTCGCCGTCAGGTACTGGAGCTTCATGTGTAAGTCTCCAAGCGTTGCACACAGGACCGGACCACTGCTCACAGTTTCAGTTGTCGGATTCTTCGCGCCTTTCGGCCTCGCCGGTGAGCCTGCCCGTCTCGTCACAAATTGCTATGCAGGTACTAACTATAACCCTTCTCAAGTCTGGCAAACATACAAGAACCAATAGACAATCTCGATGAAGTTGGATCAGCGGGAGGATTCGGAGGAGGTCTGTCGGGAGTCCGAGGCATTCGTGGAGGGACCGACAATGTACAAAGTAGAGTGGGGACTGCATCTAGCATGACTTATACAGCTCCCATCGAGCAAAACAGTTCATTTTGTGAATCATTCCGGCTCCAATTGCACAGCGTGACTCGTCTTGAGCTGGATGTGATATTGCCTGTTTGGGACTAGCGTAACAGACATCAATTTTGTCATCGCAAGCATTTGGTGAGGAGACGGCGGAATCATCTCCAGACAACCCTTGAATCTCTACCACCCAATTGAAAGTCTGTCCTCAATGGCTCTATGGAGCTTCTGGGTTGAATCCAAAAAGCCTGAATTTTAGGTTTCCCGATCGTTTTACAGATATACTCTAGTTGAGTCAGGGCTGGATATCTCCCTCGAAATCTTGTGCCCACTGCCCAAAGATTCAACACCATGCCATCATAACCAGGACTTGACAAGAAAATGATAAAGAGACATCCAATATGCGCAACCTCAGGAACATAGGATACTCTGTATCCAAATTCGATGTCGGGAACCTGACTCTTACGGCGAGCACCTGGGACACAACCAACGACGCCCTCATTTGCGCCTTTGGACCTTCGGAAACCAATGCTTTCATCGAGCTTCTCCGCGTGGATTTCAAAGGCAAACCGGAGGGCGTTCAGTCCAACATAGCTGCTTGGGACGCACCCTGTCCCCATCCTGAATTGGAGTGCGACAAAATCCTATGTCTGCAATATTTTGCAGAAACCTCAACCGTCTGTCTGGTCTTAGCAGGAGGCGATATAGTCGTCGTCCGAGAAGAACCACTTCCAGGCCAGGACTTGGTTGAAATTGTGGGCTCGGTCGATGTCGGCATTAGAGCGGCAGCATGGTCGCCGGACGAAGAACTACTCGCTATTTGCACCCAAGCGGGCACGTTTCTCTCAATGAGCAGGGACTTTGAGGGCATCGCGGATATCAAGTTTTCGCCGGATGACATCAAAGCCTCCAACCACGTTTCCGTGGGATGGGGAAAGAAAGAAACGCAGTTTCAAGGCAAAAGAGCAAAGGCTTTACGCGATCCAACAGTACCGGAACACGTCGATGAAGGCCTGCCGAGCGAGTATGACGACTCGGATGTATCAATCAGCTGGAGGGGCGATGGAGCTTTCGTTGCTGTCAACTCCATCGAGAATGGGAAACGAAGAATGATTCGCGTCTACTCCAGAGAAGGGGTACTTGACAGTGTCAGTGAACCTGTGGACTACCTCGAGGGCACCCTTTCCTGGCGACCAGCTGGCAATCTGATAGCCGGAATTCAGAGACTCGAAGAACAAATCAAAGTCGTTTTCTTCGAACGGAACGGATTACGGCATGGAGAATTCAGTCTCCGACAGTCACCCAAAGACGCGACAGATTGGCGAGGACCTATCACTCTGAAATGGAATTCTGACTCTTCTGTCCTCGCTGTTTGCTTCAGAGGTGGAGTTCAGCTATGGACCATGGGTAACTACCACTACTATCTCAAGCAAGAGATTCGGAGAACTGGCGATCAAACGGTCAGACCTGTGCAAGTACAATGGCATCCTGAGAGGCCCTTGAAGCTGGTTATTGAAGAATCAAGTAAGATTCGCATCACGCTGTCGTTGAACTTTGCAACTGATTATCACAGAATGCACTCATAATCTCGAGTATGCGTTCAATGTGGTTGACAGCACTATTTTACCGCCTAACGACCATGGCACCGTCGTGGTAATTGATGGAAGTGAGTACTTTCTAAATAGTCGAACCAGCATCACTTAACTCTCCTAGACACGGCTAAACTCACTCCTTTGCGATTTGCAAACATCCCTCCGCCAATGTCCCTGCACGAGGCAGTGGCAGAACTTCCCATAATTGATGCTGCCATTAACTCATCTGCTCGAACGCTTGTTCTCCTCCACAGAGATGGCTTGGGAGTGTACGACTATGATCCTGAAGCAAAACCCATCCTGCCACCGCGTCTCTCCATGATCTTCAAACCCTGGTCTGACCCTGTAGCTGTTCCTCTTCAAGTGGTCGTCGGTCCGGATGATTCAATATTCATCCTCTTCTATGATCCGAACGAGAGGAGCAATTCTTTATATCGAATTGAGGGAGATGAACGGCAGAAATTCGCTCTGCCCCCTGAATATGGTTCAATTATGCAGATTACTGTGGATGTCACCCACCAATTAACATTCGTGCAGTCGGGCGCAGGGCATGTGCTACGTGTGGCTGCTGGAGGACCTGAAGAGTATAGCACCTTGACTCGCCTTCCCAGGCTCTGTCCGTGGATAGAGATCGTGTTATCCGACGAACAGGTAAGAATTCGTCGCTGTAATTCGAGTTCTCAACTAATTCTTTTCAGTCCATAGTCTTCGGCCTGGCAAACAATGGCTGTCTTTACGCCAACGAGCGCTTACTCGTCAGGAACTGCACTTCTTTTGCAGCTACATCTGACTATTTGATTTTCACAACCACTCAGCACCTTCTGAAGTTCGTACACATGGCATCAGTTGATGGTATGTAAACCCGGATCAAACGACGCAACTAGGTTTGGCTAACGATACGCCAGAACTGGAGGTCCCCTCAGATGCTCCCGAAACGGATGAACGGTGCCGAAGTATAGAACGCGGCGCTCGAATAGTGACAGTCATACCGAGTGCATTTTCTTTAGTTCTTCAGATGCCACGCGGGAACCTAGAGACGATTTTCCCCCGTGCGCTCGTTCTTGCAGCTATCCGACAGAGTATTGACAAATTGGACTATAAGACCGCTTTCTTAGCTTGTCGCAGTCAAAGAGTCGATATGAACATCATTCATGACCATGACGCTGCAAAGTTCATGTCACATATCCCTGAGTTCGTGAGCCAGGTGAAGAAAAAGGAGCATATCGACCTATTCCTGTCACAGCTCAGGTTCGTCGTACCCAGCTTATCTTTCAATTGGACAGGGCTGACAGAGTGACAGAGGAGAAGATGTGTCTCAAACCATTTACAAAGACACTGCCAAAAGGAAGAGGAACGGCATACTTGCAGCAGCCGACAATACAGAAGACTCACAAGCCGTATCCAACGTTGGCTCCGAATCGAAAGTCAACAGAATCTGCAACGCTTTCCTGTCCGTCTTTGAAAAGCTCGGGATCAAGCATCTGCAAAACATCATAACCGCCAATGTCTGCAAAGATCCCCCAGACTTGGAAGGAGGATTGAGTGTTGTTTCCAAGCTCGAAGAAAAGAGCCCAGATCTCGCCGAGAAGGCCGCGGAACATATCTGCTTTCTAGCAGATGTGAATAAGCTCTATGAGCATTCTCTGGGGATGTATGACCTCGAACTTACCCTACTCATCGCCCAGCAGTCCCAAAAGGACCCTAGAGAATACCTTCCATACATGCAGAGTCTCCAAGAGATGCCAGATTTGCGGCGCAAATTTACCATCGACAATGATCTTGGTCGTCGCTCCAAAGCTCTAGCCCATATATATGAACTTGACGTCTTCGACGAATTCAAAGCTTTCACCCAAAAGCACGCGCTCTACACACCCGCCCTTGACCTCTACAAATACCAACCGGACCGTCTCAACTCCCTTACCCGCCTTTACGCCGATTATCTCAACGGCGAGAGCCGTGCCAAAGAAGCCGGTCTGGCATTCGAGTTTCTTTCCGACTATGAATCCGCATGCACAGCATACGCGACCGCAGGCTGCTGGCGTGAAGCACTATCCTCCGCCCTCCTCGCCGACCTCCCAGTGAGCAACCTCATAGAACTGGCTCACAACCTCGCCGACACCCTCACCGAAGCGAAAGACTACCACGCCGCAGGAGAAATCTACCGCGATCATCTCAGCGACGTCGACACCGCAGCCAAGATGTTCTGCAAAGGCTCCCACTTCTCCGACGCCATCCGCCTCGTCGCCCTCGCCGGTCGAAAGGAGTTATTGACCGAGATCGTGGATCCAGGCCTCGTAGAAGCCTCCGCATCAACGACAGAACTCCTCGCGGAAATGAAGGGGCAACTCCAAGCGCAGATCCCGCGTCTCCGCGACCTCCGACGAAAGAAAGCAGAAGACCCCCTCGCCTTCTTCGAAGGCGTCACCGGCGGCGGCGGCGGCGGCGACATCCCCGATGACATCTCCCTAGCCCCCTCCGCGCTCTCAACCTCCGGCGGCACGTTCATGACCCGCTACACGAACCGCAGTAGCGGCTCCGGGACGATGAACACGGCGACGACGCGCAAGACGAGTAAGAATCGCCGCAGGGAGGAGCGGAAGCGCGCCAGGGGCAAGAAGGGCAGTGTGTATGAAGAGGAGTATCTGGTGGGGAGTTTTGCGCGGTTGATTGAGAGGGTTGATGGGATGAGGGAGGAGGTGGGGAGGTTGAGGGAGGGGCTTTTTAGGAGGGGGATGAGGGAGAGGGCCGGTGCTGTTGAGAGGGCTATGCTGGAGGTGGTGGGGATTTGTAGGGATGCAGTGGGCGAGGTTTTTGAGGTTGTGAAGGGGGAGGGGGTGGTGGATGGGGAAGGTGGGATGGAGAATGAGATGGGAGAACGGCCGGCTGGTGCGGATGGCGTGTTTTGGGATAGTAGGGAGGAGAGGAATAAGAGGGTTGTGCCGGTTGTTAAGGAGTTTGAGAGGTTAAGTCTGGTTTGAGGAGGATCTTTGGAAGAGGGGTTGGCCAGAACGTATGGTTTAGCATTCTAATAGTACACACAAGTCTACGAATTCCAGCTTTCGTTCTCCTCTTTGATTTGTTTTACTACTATCAGTGACGGTATACAAGGAGAATCTCATAAACTTGATGCCTATACGTAAATACGCCCTCGAAGAGTAATTTTCACGGCATTGTAACAACATTTTTGTGGGCTTAAAGCCCAATTCAACCATAAACCAATGCCTTCGTTTGAATCCGTCGACTTCGAAAATCAACCAGATAACTCCACATGCCTACATTCGTCACCATCATCACCACCGTGGTGATCTCCAGCTACAACCGTACAAGAACGGATATACCACGACCATCCTCCGAAGTTCAATATCGACCAACATGTTCACAGTATCCAAATCCCTATTCTCCTACCACTTACTCACCACTCACCACTCACCACCCCATCCCCAATTCCCAATCCCTCGTCTACGCAGCACAGCCCTCACCCAATTTTCACCAACAACTCAGCCCACTCGCCCGGCGATCGCAAAAAACATACTCGCACACTCCACTTTCAGTCGCCTGCGGTCACCTGACCTTTTGCAATATATAACTGTCCGCCTACCCAGCTGGCCGAGATCCGAACAAGGCCTCCGGATTGCGATACGATACTTAGAGTATGAGATTTATTGCAATACGACGCAGGTTCGGCCTTGGGATTCGGCGGGATCCGAACCTTGCTCTGCCAGCGCAGCCGCAGCACAGCACAGGACAATATTTGGAGGAATGGGAAAGAGAGATACGGGGTTTGATTAAGTCGTTGGTCTTTAAGGGAGTTGGGGGACTTGGAGGATGGAGTGGGCGAGGCTGGGCAAGGCAAGGCAGACAGACAGAGAAAAGAGGAAAGAGGAGAAAAGACGTGACTTGGCTTGGAAATTTCGAACGAGGAGAGGGGAAGAGACAGATCTGAGATGGTTGCGTAAAAGAAACTTGCCATGCTTGCGCGGTTTCCTTGTTGCGCTGGACGAACGAATAGATCCAATGGATGAGAACATGTACACGTGTGTATCTCTTTACCTAACGTCTAAGAAATTTGTTTGCTAGTGGTTACTGGATATTCATGCAGTCAACTCCACAGTTGCAGTGAGCTGTCTCGGCCGGGACAACCCGTGAGGTTCCTGCATACCTACCGCAAACCCACCTTCGTCCTTTTCTTCAGCGAAACAGGTCCAAGAGGGAGGCCTCGAGACGAAGGCAACCTTCAGCTCGAGACCGCTGTTTTGGTCACAAACGTAAGCAGGATAGACGCATTCGGACCGGCTGAAGACAGACAGAGTAGCGAAGGAGCAAGTACCCAGCCCAGTCCAGTCCAGCCCTGCTTTGCCTTGCCTTGCCTTGTTGCCTAAAACCCCATCCAAAAGGCGATCCGACCGGGCGTGAGATGAGTCCATCCATGGCGTGACAGAACTACTATACCAGGGATCAAGCCGGCTGTCAGCCTATGCTAAGCCTCCCAAGAGCTGTAAAGAATTTCTTCTCTGTCACTTTCTCTCCACGCAAGAGCCACGATCCTTCGTGTTCGAGCTGTAGGCTGTAGCTGGACTGGAGGTGCAATTAAGTTGGTGATGCCACCCATGCGAGCAGACAGACCCCAGGATCCGAAATCTGAAACGCGATGACGCGATCTGAGAGCACGACCGCCGAAACGGCCTCTTGCAGGGCCATCATTGCGGGAAGGGCAGACAGCTGGATGGTCGGTATATACGCGGACCGGATAGCTCCACTGCTGAGGCAGTTGGGAGCTGGGAGTGGGGACGGCATAGTATAGCAGCCGAGCTATAGGACAGCGGAGTATGTAAGCCGGAGCCATTCGGCGAGTAGAGCGTGTCCGCAATGATGATGTGTGGGAACAGTTTTCCAAGGGAACATGATTTGACGGAGGAAGATGAAACGAGCTCATTGGAAAAGCCGATGGTTTGCGATTTGATTGTTGTTGCTGTTGCCATCTCTTCCCAATGGCTACCATCGCAACGGCGACGTCGGCATAAAGACTTGATACTTGGTGCTTGATATAATGCCTCACTCAGGCATCCCTCGTCAGAATTTCAAAGCAAGAGAAAAAATCACTGGTTCGGATGTGAAAGGACCAAAACAAAGCGTTCCAAGTTGACCGTGACACGACGCGAGCGCGATGTCGCAAGAGAAGAAGAGGAAGCCGATTGATGAAGCTGAAGCTGGACATGAGAACGCACGATACATGTCTCTGGCATGTCTTTCAGGCCGTCCTATCCGAGCCGGATATGCTCCTGAGGAGACTTACAAGGTGCCTGCAATACTCAATGCCGACATTCATGCTGTGCTCGCCGAAAGCGTTCTGGAGGCATTTCGCAGACACGCCCTCTCTATCACGAACAGGCAGCCCTTCTCCGCAAAAGACCACGTTTCCGTGCGACACGATAATGGGTCGCCGGTCGGGGGTCGGGATAGGAGGTCGTGGCTAACTACCGCATCGCGCGAGACTTCAGTCTGTCGTGTTACTCGACAAACTTCCAGCATTCAGCATTGACATGACGCCCGCAATCTCGCTACCAGCGTCGAGCCAGCAGAGAGTGCAGAGATGGACTGACAGCGTACCTACGCGCAGCAGCTTCGCTTCCAGTTGGGTGTTTCTGGTTGTATACACCTCATGTATACCTGCATGCAGCAAAGCTGGCATATCAGCGCCTGCAGCGCTTTGGGGCAAAGACAGGACGACGGGATTTTGCGATATCTGGTCGCTTTGGCAAAGGCCTGCCCTGCTCTACCAGTGCTTCCTGTTGTCCCCCACGCGCATCCTGGTGAGTTTCCGAACTTTGGATATTCGCAATATAGAAGGCTGCGTCAGAGCGTCTTACATGCTGGTCTCCCGCCGTACGCTGTTGATCCGGATAACAACCACGTTCAAGAATAGCTGGGAGCTGTGGAGGAGGCTTGGGGAGGAGAAAATCTTCCTTGCCCGTCAGCGACGATCGTAGATAGATGGGCTGAAGGCAGGACAGAGTGAGAATTCGATCTACCCGAATCCTTTCCAAGGGTCTTGACAATCAACGCCGATTGTTGTTGGCCTGGTACCTACTTTGCAATACGATCTAATCGAGGTGTTTCGGGGCGTGGACCTTGCTGGCTGAGGCTGCTGGGGGGCATTGCGTACACTTGCCTGCTTTCAAGCATCATCCCACTCTGGCTCCGGGAATCATTGATTGTCTGGCGCATAGTCTGGAAGTCTGGGGAGCTGAATATCTCCATCCAAAGTCCTGGGCCTGACGGCCGTGAAGTAGAGACAAAATACATGAGGATCGCCACTTACTCCTCATTCACTGCCCTGGCACGTTGGGGTTGAAGGCTTGGAGGGTGTGTTTCTCAAGGTGTTCGGCGGTTCGCCACTCGAATTGTTGAGACATGCTGCAGCTGACAGGCTGGTGGTGTACGTACCACAGGTTCGCCTCGAGGAGGCGCAAATCGGTGCAGTGAGACAACGTGTGGAAGATTGTGGGGATGAAGGATGGAGGAGGCGATGAGTGCGACACCAACTCCAGCGCCACGCGCCGTGGATTGGCAGCATACTTCTTACTCCTCAGGACAGGCATGGCAAAGGATTTTCGAGGCGCTCTTGGGATCGATTTTCTTGTCGCTTGTCGCGAAGTTGGAGGCCAACTCGAGATAGAGGAATACGGCCGATCCAGATAAGGTGTTGCCATTTCTGACCATCACGTCCCCAATGGGGTTGAAGGAATTTATCGCTGTATATGCCCTATCAGGATTTATAGAGAGATGGAGAAAAATGGCGCTCTGTGATTGGCCACTTTTCAAGCTGCTCTACTCTTAATTGATTAACGGGCGATTAGTGATCAGCAGCTGCTGGAAGGCTAAGCTTCTTTGAGACTAGATCCTTCCCCCGACGTCCACCCCGCCCAATATCAGATTGAGACTCCGCCGTCGAGATAGGACATGAGGCCGCTCACAGACAGCCCAGCCCGGCTTCAACACCTTCAACCCACCCACCACATCACCAAGGTCACCAGGCTAGCGCACCGTGGACCCTCTCCGACTTGAAACTGATTGTGCCTTGCACACGGCAACGAGGCCAAGGCCGGCCAGGATGGAGTTTGCCTATCTCCAGCCTGCTTTGACAGGTGTGGAGCGCCTGTGCCATCCTCGTTCGTATGCAGCAGCTGCCACACCTCACCCACAACGGCGAATGACGAACGGAGATGATCATGCACGCAAGAGGGGGGCTGGACGATTGTGGCTGCAGGGCCCCAGACACTTCTCAGGTGTGGGTGCAAGCGAGACGCTCTTTCGCCATCATCAACTCCGGCAAAGGCATGGAGACATGCGCCCAGGAGCTGGTCTGGCTCTCTACACGAGCACGGCACGGTCGACGCTATGCGCCAGAGACGAGAGCTGCAGAGTGTACCGAGTAGACTAGTTGAGCTGCTTTCAGTCTGCGCTGCTGCAAGGCAAGGCAATCAGGCCTCCAGGCTCCGTCTGGAGATTGGGTCTGATATGGCAGGCGAACCACGTTTCTGGCGGCCTTGACACTTTTCGAACTAGCTGACGGGCAGGGCTGTATATCAAGGTGAACTATTTGGGACGGCCCGCCATGTACGTTGGTAGCGTCCTCGCAGGCTCGCAAGCTCTGTGACGGACACAGCATCTTCTGCTCCTGAGTGGACGAGAGGAGAGGTCGTGGGTAATGTTCGAACCGTCAAGACCCTGAGAGTTGTCACCAGACTGGGATCTCTGACTGCGGTCCCGCAAAGCCTGGCTCCGGCCTTCGGACTGCGAGAGACTGTCTGGGCTTTGAGGAGAAAGTGTCTGCGAATCCGTCAGCTGGTCGCACAGATATCCACTGGTTGAGCAATGGGCTGGCCGTCTCGGAGGAGCACGCTGATAACTGCTCTCCCGCTCCCTGAAGCTTGAACTTTCTGGAGGCTGGAGCAGTTCGCAACTTGGCTCATCCTTCAGCGTCATGTGGAGATGCTCGCCGGGCATGCAACACACACTGCTTGACTCGAGTTTGCGCAAGCGACCCGCATGAGAATGTTTCCTTGGGATTCTGAGACGTTTCGACGCACGACGCGGCTAGCATTTTCACAGTGTCCTAAAGTCTTTACGTGCGCCTCGACCTTGTCCCTTTGAGCAGTCGGAAGCGCCCGCAATATGAGCGGCGTCGAGCGCCCAGGCGGCAATCATGGTCAAGGTCACAACTCTCAAGGGCAAGCTGGCGGGCATCTGCAACGATCGGCGTCATAGAGTTGGCGGATGCTAAATGATGTCGCGCCATAACCGTCGGCAGCGTTCAGTCCCGCAACGTGCTATCTGGTCGGACCCGACAACGAGAGTCGAAATGATGAGGGACCCGGAAACTGCACTCGCCGTGGTAGTGCCAGTGGAAGCTGTTAGTCTACTAGCTACCTTGCTGGATACAGCCTGTACACGCGGTGGAGAGGCCAATCAGTGCAATTCCCAGCACCACTTTCTCCCTAGTAGGCGTCGTACGTAGTAGGAGGTTGAGTTGGAGATGCAAGAGACGAGGACAGACGGCGAAATGGCACATCTTCCGCCCCCGTCCGCCAACGTCGAGCGTTCACGCAATTGCGGAGGGCGATGCGGAATGGATCATGATGGTGCCTGGGCGAGCGGTTATGCCCTCGTCTACGCCACGATTCCTGAGAAGTCCTGACGGCGATTCTGGCTCCACAGTTGCTGCGAGCCTGCGAAGCCTGAGAAGGCCTGAGAGATGACCTGACCTGAGATGACCTGGCGTGTCGCTGTTGCACGTTTTGAGTGTGCATTATTGCGGGCCCAGAGCACAGCCATCGGAGCAAGTCGCCCACGGCCAGCTGGTGTGGAGTGATGAGTGGGCGCTGGGAGGGGCGAGGATGATGAGAGGGCATGGCATGAGGGAGATGCCGGAGACGAAATGAGGGCCCTCTAGGACCTCCTCATTCTCAACCAGCCTCCAGCTTCCAGTGCAAGCTACAGCGACATGAGTAGGTAGGTACTAGGTAGGCATACCGTACAGGTAACAGCACTGCTACGACCAGAGACGGCGACAAGCCTGAGCTTGGTCCTGCTGCGTTGGAGCACGATCTGCTTCGCACCAGCGACAGCGCTGGTAAATGAGGGAAAATGGAGGCCGGCGCGAATGGGGTGCTGCCATGGCATGCAGAGTGCAGAGTGCAGATAGCGAGAGGGCGAAAACGAGGGCGAGGTGGTGTCCGGCAGCTTGCGATCGACGACGAGGTCACGGGCTTTTGCTTGGCTCTGCTGGTCTGCTGCAACAGCGGGCTGGTGATGAGCCCGGTGCTATGACCGCGTCTTGTCAGGCTGGGGCGCTTAACGTCGAAAAACTCTGCTTGCGGGCGACTCGCAGCTGTGGCACTGTGCTCACCACTGCAAGACCCGGCGCCCGTGGGTTGGCTGATGGACCTGGGTGCTCGCGCTTCGAGGAGAACTTGGATCTTGTCAAGCCTCCCCCTCCCTTGCATCTTTTCTCGCAGGCTTCTCCCACGCCGCAAGTGCTCGAACCGGGCCCTTCTTCAGGCATGCCCCGTCGACAGCCCATCTCCCTCTCCACCCCTCCGCATCCCTCACTCATCCCTCCCCCATCCCATCCCATCGTAGCCCGTCTCCTCCCAAAAGGGCGACGTGCAGATGCATCTGCTCCATCCCCAGCCCTGATTCGCCGTGCCCTCCACTCGCTCCCAGGCACGCTCATCCTAGGGTTCTGCTGCTTCTGCATGGCCATTTCATACAAGTAGCTCTCCGCTCCACCTGCTGCTGCTGCTACCCGTGCTATGCTCAGACCAGAACCGCACCTTTGGCCTCTGTGCTCGCGCTACTCCTTCTCTGTCACCATTCAATTGTGTCCTGGCGTCACGGGCCTGCGAACCCCGTCACCCTCCGTCCTGAGCACGCAAGCTCACACCACTTGACTCACCTGCCTTGCCTTGCACCAGCGGCCGCCCTCCAGCCTACCTGAGGTACCTATATATCTGCCTCCTCCTACCTCCACACGCTACATTCCACTTCACCTCTCCAATTCCACACTCCTTCGTCACCATGGACGCCGATATGGACTGGGTTCACCACTACTGCCTCTGGTGCGATCGCCAGACCGCAGAGGGCACCTATTGCTCACAAGCCTGCCGCCTGGCCGACCTCGAGAAGGCCATTGTCTCTGAGCCCGCCTCTCCTTCAAGCTATGCCTCGACACCACTCGGCCATTCCTCAAGCATGAGCCAAAGTTCAAGTCAGGGCTTCCACCTTCCTCCAGCATACAACTTCTCCAGCCGGAGCAAGACCGGTCAAAACACTCCAGCTGCCCACCGCAGCTCACATTCCATGGACCCAACCCAGCAATCATATTTCTCTTCAGCTTCGTCCACCACCAGCACCCACCAGGCGTCGAGGCGGAGTCTCACCACCTCGTCGTCCCGCTCCTCTCTCTCGTCAATCTCGAGCTCTCAAAGCTCCATGTCTCAGGCCGTCACAAACCAGGCCATATACCAGCTCCGAGACTACGTCAATTCCTTCGACCAAATCCGAGACGTAAGGAGGAGATCGACTCTCTTGTAGGGTGTCCCCTGCACCCGGCCTTCGGTGCCAACGCCGAAGGTCACCTATCTACCACGAACATGTTTCTTCCAATGCCGTCCTCCTGTTGATGGGACACGGCATAATGTACGCAAATATTCATCATCCATTGGCGCTTCTCTCCTCGGGCAGCATCCTTCCTCCACCGCCGCAATCGGAGGCAACCCATCCACTCAAACACACCGAGTTTTCCTCTTTGTACATCACCGGCGTCGGCAACATCCTCTTCCATTTTGTGTATGACCAAAAAGATATTTGGGAGGCGCGGAACACGGCTCATTGGGAAAAAAAGTTTTCATTGTCGCTTTTTGCAACCTTGCATGTTGGGGAAACCGGACGGCTGCTGTGCGCCTCACACACACTTGCGCCGCAGTCGCCCAGGGAACTAATTCTCCAACCACATCTCACTTTTGAAACTTCGCTAGCGGGTAGCCCGGTGGGCTTAGGGAAATGGCCCCAGGCACGACAGACGCTCTGTCGTTGCACAATTGTGTCATTTGTGCTAGTACTTGGGGGGCAACATCACAAGGACAACCCAGCAGTTGGAAAGGTTCTAGGCTGGGGGTGTAACTTGGTGTCACGGGAAACTTTCTCACAGGCACACTTTGCTGCTGGAGAAACGGTTCAGTCTTTTTTGGAGTCTCTTTTCATCATATTTGAACAGTACAGATTCCCCTCATAGCGCTTCGACTCTTCTACCATCTCGGCTCAAAGCTTTCTTTCTCCTCTTACTCTTTTGGTCTGAAGATCGCTAATCGCAAGGGAGGGAGCATGATGAGAAAGACTCGGGGGACTCTTTTTCGCCTTCGGGTTTGTCCATGTGAACACAGGCGCAGTATGTAGATCATCATCAGCATTAGTATAGTATAGCTAGCTACTTGAGCTAGTTCACCAACCAGCCACAAGTAAATGGAATAACTAGGTCGGCGGCGCTGTCGATTTGAGACAGTGCTTAGATCAATTACCATATCTACATCATCATCTTTCTGCTTTGTCAATGACCGAAGTGCCGGTTTTCCATACCTACTCTGTCGTCAAGACTCGAGACCTGGAAATTAACCAAATGCCTGTTTCAGATGTCGAGTAATCGATCCTACTCCTCGTCCGGAAACTCGGTACTTTCATGAACCAAGCAGCCAACCGGCAACGGCGTTCTCAGGTACGTACTCCGTAGACGATTTGAGTTTCTCCATAGGTATGCCATCAAGGTAATCATCATCATCATTGTACATTCCACCATAGCGGGGTCATCCAGTCTGCATCCCTCTCTTCTCACGTATGACAAACGGAAAATGAGGGAGGGCATTTGTATGTACCTGACCAGCTGAGCAGTACCATCTGACCCTTCTTGTCCAATAGAAACACGTCGAACCTCGAACTCGACCCTGCACCTGTTCCGTCACGGTATCAAGGCACCACCCACCCACTCACCTACTTCAGAAGCAGGTTGCCTATCGACGGGAGGAACCTGGTCCCTGACATATTCAGAGTAATCATCGACAAAAAGGGACGAGGAACGAAGTGAATGAACCCGTGCTGACTGCTTGGCTGCTGACCCCTCTCTTAGAATCGCAGCTTGCTACTGGACTGGAAGTAGAAAAATCGAGGAAATTCTTCCAATCAGCCGTACGTATGCGATGGTAAGTTGGTAACTAGGACTAGGCACACTACAGTAGTAGTACTCGGCCCCTTTGACTTCTCGGTCATGACGCCCTGGCCCTGCTCGCGAAGTCTGTCGTGTCGTCAAAGGTCACTCGCAGTCTCTGGGGCCAAGTCTACTTTCAGCACTGACCGCGCAACGAGAACGACTGGCTCACGGCTGATGCGCCACAGCAAGTTGCGAACTCGACCGTTCCGTTGCCCGAAATGAGGGGAGATGGCGTTTTCCTCTTTCTCTAGTCTGTGGCTGGCGGGATAACGGGACTTGGCGGGAGGCTAATGGAATGCCGCTGAGTGGCTTCTCGTTCTGAATTTCTGACGAGAGCGTTTGCGGCTCGAGTCAGGGGATTATGGCGTAGTTTGCAACGGTAACGGCGAGGGCGAGGGCGAGGGCGAGATCCTTTGAAGGTGTCGTTGTCACGTTGATGAACCTTTTTACGCCTTGCTTGGGTGTGGTAAGGGCTACGAAGCGCGCGGGCTTAGCTGAGGGCCTCAAGGCTAATACGGGATTACGGATTTTGGACTTGTCGGATGAAATGTTGGTTTTGGGAGTCTCCTCCGCGAGTAGGAATGTTCTGCTCAGGAACAAGACTTCAGCAGTTCAGGAACAGGTCTGAGTGCAGTAAGTTGACTGTAGAAATTGTTGGTTGTCTCGTTTTCATCTTTCCGTTTTCGAGTACGGAGTAATCAAGTTTGTTTTCGGCAGGTACCTGATTTCCAGAATCCACCCGATATCTCCTTTTCTTTTTACTACCTTCTCTGTCCTCAAGTTCCAGCTCTCCATGATCTTCACTTTCAAAGCCCTTCCCTTTCCTTTTCCAAATCAATCGGGAAAGCGGCAACTACTGCACTCCAGCTCTCATCAGCGGAGATTATATCAGCTTAACGCCTTGCGGCAAGTTAAATCCCAGGCCTTCCCTCATTGAGATTCACTACTGCATCGCGCGCGTCTGCGCAAAATGTGGAGAAGGGCGAAGAAAGAGAAGAAGCAACCACGAAGACGACGATGACAGCCCATCTGCCGCCTCCTCACTCGTGGAACTCGAGGCTGGCCTGCGGCGTTGCGTGTTCGTTCGCGACGCTCACTTTCCTCTTTCTATCGGTCGGATCATCGATGTTGTCACTCTAGGGCGAAGAAGGACTGATACGGATATGATTCTCGACAAGAGCTTCCTTTAGAGCCCGAGGCTGGGGAAGGCTGGCGGGGAGGGGCCGCAGGTACCTCTGTCATCGCCGACGCACGACGCGCCTTATCGAGTCACTTGTCGATGTCTTGCGTAGCTTGCAGCTGCTTGCGTAGGTAGCTTGCTGTCTGCTGTACGGTAAAACCTGCTGGCTTGGATCGAAGCAGCGCGAAATGCCATCTTCTCCTGTATGCATACGGTCGGCCATCGCTGTACCTGTCCTCAGCAGCTCATTCAGCCAGCCCGGACACAAGAATCGAGCTAACGCTGTCCGTGTCAGGAGAATGGAAAAACCGATTCTTCTCATCCAACCGACGATAGACGTTCAAGTCACTCTGGTGCCCGGACCACAGCAAATCTTCAATCGATCACCACGATTTCCCCACAGCGCGGCCCGTCGCGGGCGTGCTAACGAAATCAAACTTTTTATTTTTCTCTAGTCGAAGGCGAAATGTCTCAGCCAGCGCCCGGCCGGGATGACGCCAACGACGAGAGAGTCGAAACTACTGTGTAAAGTTAACGTACTAAACTCGATTTTGTGCGCCCGTCGACGGCTTGACGGTCTGACGGGCTCTCCGCTACGGCTTCGGCACGGGAACGGGAAAGGGAGGGGACTTTCCAGCAGTGCAGATTCAAATTGAGATGGCGCGAGGCAAAAATTGCCCTTGGGGTAAAAAGTCGAGTCGATTCGTGAACCCGAGTGTGGGGAATTTGCCGTCTGTCCGGGCGGCGCAGATGGAATGCAGAAAATCTTCAATTTTTGGGGGAAGAAGTTTTTTATCTTCGTGTTTGTAACCACCAACGACCTCGAGGGTCTCGATTGCGACGAAAGCAGGAAAAGGCGCGAGTTTGCCTTCTTTAGCTTCTGCGTATATCGCGAGAGGCTACTTGAGGCTGGAACGGAACAGGCAGGACGGCAGCTAGCAGCAGTTTGCCTGACCTGCCTATGAGCTCTTCTGAATTCTCAGGACCTTGCAACACAGCGAAGAAGACTCGAACGAATTCAAACCAGCTATTGGCTCTCCACAATGCACAACATAGTAATCGTGGCTGCCGTTGCGGCAACC
Source organism: Aulographum hederae CBS 113979 (assembly GCA_010015705.1). NCBI lineage: Eukaryota > Fungi > Ascomycota > Dothideomycetes > Aulographales > Aulographaceae > Aulographum > Aulographum hederae. Next base: position 307,315 of record ML977140.1, on the reverse strand, counting down.
TATAGCTTCGATCTGATGCCAGGATACTTGGAAGACAAATTCTTTTCCATACAACACCGCCATCACTAAAAGAAATGCAGTAGCCAGGCCAGGCACCCCAAGAGCCCTAAGGCTTTGTTGTTTCCTTTTGGACGCTGCAAGGCCAGCGGGACGGAAAAGACTGATTGCAAACACGATGAAAAACGCAGGGCAAAACCAAGCCAGTTTGCTCCAGCTTTCCAACTCACAAGAAAGGAAGAAGGAAAAATGCCGCCGGGCTCGAGGTCGCGAGATGTCAATTGTCAGCCAGTCAGCCCGTCAGGCCAGGGAGGTACCGACCTCGTTTCCAAGTTTTCGTTCGCTTTTCTCTGTCTGTACGATAGAACCCGTTCCAGACCGTGCCCGCAAAAACAAGAAAAGTACGGTATAGCTGAAGAGGAAGAAGAAGAGGAATTTTCCAGACGCCTCTCCGTATGCTTGATGAGCTGATGTTCTACCTTGTTTTTTTCCTTTTCATGTCGTCGCCCGTCGCCCCTGTCGCCGCGGCAGTTACTTACCCAGATATGGCGTACGGACACGTACCTGATCGTGTGCTTCCTCATTATTTCTTCTTCCGTACCACCTCCTACCCGCTCCCTTTCCTTCTCGCTGTATCAGCCGAGGTTATCTTGCTGGTGTTGCTCGCGCATCCCCCTCGTTCCATGATGACTTGGGCTGGGGCTGGACTTGGCTTCGTACAACGGCAACGGCAACGGCAACATGGAGGCCAACGTACGACGACAACGGGAGCACAGTAGAGATGGGAAGGCAAAGACGCAGCAAACGTTTGCTTTTGACAGCAGATGTCGTTGCACGAGCACAGTCCGTTGTTATAACTGAGATGTTGTTGGGAGTTAAGCGGCCCGTTAGATCTTGACACGAGCGTTCCAACTACCTGCATCGTTGCCTGGTGCGGTAGGGTGGCCCGATGGTCGAAAGTTGACAAGGTGAACTCTAGCAGTTCTCAGAGATCTTTATGATCGTGGAACTACTATCGATCGTCAATCCCGTTGTCGAGAACGAAGTCCAACCATCATCTCTTATTGTTTACGGAGCAAGGATGGAGCACAGCAATTCTTTTCCTCCAACCAATTTGGTTGCTGAAGCCGCTCGAAGAAGACTGATAGTAACTCGATCCAGCAGGCAAGCAAACTACCTAACGCAGGTGGTGCGAGGCCAAAGAGGCAGATGGAGTGAGTATGTTGTATCTTCATTCGGTCCCAAGTAATGCGAGATGTTTACTCAGGATCCATCTCTTTGGGATATTAGTCGTCAGCTCGCTCTCCAGGCTCCGTACCCTTCTCCGCGGTATTTTCTTCTCTTTCCAAGGCGCATCTTCCCTATTCCACAGCTGTTGTGTGAAATCTTTTCCTTGGATTTTACGGTCGCTATAGGTAAGCTCCACCTCTTTCCAAAACAGTACGCTCGTCGCTCAACACTTAGCGAGGCTTGTAGTATGGGTATGTTAAGGTACCTACCTACTTGACCATGCTGCCCCTGATCTCCACCGACTATCAGATCCTACCACTTTGCTTTGTCCTCCTTCCGTCCTTCCGCCCTTCCCCATCGCCGTGCCTGCATCCGCCTGCACGTTCCCGTCCCCGGATTGAGCACGTCAGCATCAGCCTGTGTTTATTCGCTCTTTGCTTATTATTACATAAGACTGCCGTTGGCGCCGCTTCGTCTGTTTTGCTTGGCTCTCACGTGAGGACCTGGTTCCAATTGTGAAGGAGAGGATTATTAGCAATGCTGTATGCAGTGAGGGCTTCTTTGGGAACAAGTAGCATCAGACAGGTGGTGTTGGCAGTCTGCCTCCACTGTGGGAGAGAAGCATTGTGGAGTACAGCAGCAAAAGTACTGGTGTTTGGTAATATGGGGCGTTGGTGGAGTAATCGTAGGCTGTGGCGGAGAGGGCGTCAGCAAGATGAGAGATGGCTTGATCGGAAGGGACTGTGCCGGCTGTCTGTAAGAGGAGACATCGTTCCAGTCGTTCCATATTGGAGTACTTGTACTAGAATGCAAGCCCTGTACTCAAGCCCCTGTACAGGGAGGTGGTAAATGTCTCATCTGCAATGGAGTTTTTCTTTCGAGTCGGGGGAGGGTCTCAGCGGATGACGGGAGAAAGAATAAGGGCAAAGGAAGAGGGCTTATTTACCTTCTTTCCCAACAAGGACCCACGACATCAAAAAAGAGAGAAAGAGTAGGGAGAGGGAAGAAACAATAAGGCTAAGCCTCTAACTTAACCCAACTTGTGAGGATTTTTTATGCCTCGAACTGAGGTTCGATACTCGATTACTTGTCTTCTTGAATCTGCTTAGAGTCCTCTGAAACCGTATCTACGACAGAGAGGTTAATGAAAGTTGCAAGTTGGACGTCGAGCTTTGTTACGATGCGAGATATCCGGTCAATGCTTTCCTCTATAGTTTTGTGCAAACGCAGATGCCTTTGCGGTCGCCAGTCCACGACACTCCTTCGAATCTAGAGAGAAGATCCCAGAAGAGATTCCCAATAATGAAGTTTGAGGCTGGATTTAACCAATGATTGATTGCTGAACATCTCGTCATAATACTAGGAGGGAAGAGATTGAGGAGTTAGAATTAACCTAATTTAGAGGTACGTAGGTAACTTGTTTCTTCAGATTATGAGTATTGTAGCATTAGAGAAGGGCAGTCTCAAAACGAGTATTCTAAAAATCAACTAAATCTCCAGGGTAACTAATAGGACGGTGAAGTGTTGCTGGCGGACGTTTGGTGCTGACATTATGTTCGATGGGACACCCTGACTCGCAAAAGAGCTCAACACCGTCTGTGCCGTCGCCAGGTTCGCTGACTAAGCACCACACTGACTCGCGCTAACGTCACCAAACGAATTTCCCACCACAACTTCCACACCGCACTGAATACTCCACTTCAACCACTCCCTACACAGCAGCCACCGCCACGCCACAATGGCCGACCAAGAAGCCCCGCTCGCCGACGAAGACATCTACACCAAAGCCAACCCCTCCAAATTCCGCTTCAAATCCAAAAAGAAGCGGCGCCACGACGACGACAACGACAACGACGGCGACAAAGACGACTCCGGCAGCACCAAACGTCGCCGCGAGCACCACGACCCTTCCCCCCGGCATCACAGAAGCAGCCGTCACCATCATCATAACCACCACAGCAGTAAACCCAAACCAGAAAAGCTCTTCAGAGGCGACGACCCCTCCCTCTACGACGACGATTTCGAGCCCCAAGCCACCGAGGACGCCGAAAAAGAGCCCTCAATACCCTTCTCGACGCGCACGGCCGACTACGCGGACCCGAAAGCCGCGTTCCGCGAATCGCTATTCGACGCGCTCGCCGACGACGAGGGCGCCGAGTACTGGGAGGGGGTCTATGGCCAGCCGATCCACACGTACGCGCGACCGGGCGGGAGAACAGGCGCGAACAACTGGACGGACGATCTAGACGATGAAGCATACGCTGAATACGTGCGCGCGCAGATGTGGCGGAAGACGCATGAGCATGTTGTTGAGGAGCGTGCGCGGAGGGAGGAGATGAGGCAGCGACAAAGGGAGTGGGAGAAGAAGACGAGGGGAATGGAGGAGGAGAGGGAGGGGTTGGAGAGGAGGGTTGAGGAGAGTTTGAGGAGGGGGAGGGAGAGGAAGGAGAGGGGGAGGTGGAAGGAGGCGTGGAAGAGGTATTTGGAGATGTGGGAGGGGTTTAAGAATGAAAATGCGGACGAGGTTGGCGAGGGGAAGGCTGTTAGGGCGGCGATTCCTTGGCCGGTTGTTGAGGGGAGTTGGAAGGGTGTCGAGAAGGAGAATGTTGAGGAGTTTTTCAAGAGGGCGCCGGATGAGGGCGCGGATTTGTATGCCCTGTTGAAGGTTGAGCGTGTGAGGTGGCATCCGGATAAGATTCAGCAGAGGTTTGGTGGCGAGGATGTCGATAAAGACACTATGAAGGCGGTCACGGCTGTTTTTCAGGTCGTGGATGCCATGTGGAACGCTGAGCGGGAGAAGAAGAAGAGTAATGGATGAAGAGGATGCCTTGAGGAGGTGCTCCATCTGTTGCTATTATACCAGTCGGCGAATACGTCGCAGGAATATACCCGAGATACCCAGGAAAAACGCTCTAGCGGATATAGATACAAAATCAGAAACGCCCAATTTATCCGAACTCCAGGCGCCTCTCGCAAACACAGATATGGATATCAAAAGTACTGAACTTTAGGAGAAGCTTTGAGTTGGCCAAATCGTCAAGATGTGCTTGAAAATGGAAACGCCGTCCGAATCAAAGTCAACACCACAAACATTGGCTTTTTGAGTGTACCCGTCCTCCGACATGGTGGTAGCTTGCCAAGGAGCATGCAGAAGTCCCCGAAGAAAGATCAGTAAAGGCTCGAAAACCATCCATGCCTTATCGAAATTATACTCCAAGCCTTTCAATACGGCAGCAAAAACGGCTGATTCGACCGACTCCTACACCAAGCCATCAGTATTCGCAACTCGTCAAATTAAACCACAAGAAACCAAACTTACCGATCACTATCATTACTCCCCTGCGTACTCTCCCTCCGCATAAACGCCACCGTATCCCCAATCCTGGGCAAACTAATACTCTCCCTCATCCTCAACGGCGGCTGACTATACGTCGTGCCGGGCGTCCCACTGCGACTCGGCACAGGCGTCTCATACCGACTCTTGGGCAGCGGCGGCAGCGTCGGCTCGTTGTTCTCCCAGTCGATACTCACGACCGTCTTCTTGCTGGTCTCCTTGAGCGCGATGGCGAGCAGGCGCGCGTAGCTCTCCTCGCTGAAGCGGTACTCCGGCAAGTCGAACTCGCGACGCACGGCGATGGCGTCGAGGATTTTCTGGAAGTTGCATTCGTGCGGGACCCGCGTTATAGATTCGAGGTAGAGGTTCGTGCTGACGGAGACGGTGGCACGGATGAAATACTCGCGGACGTCTTCGGGGAGGCGTTTGTGCACTTCGCGCCAGAAGGGCGTCGAGGGCGCGCTGTAGCGCCAATAGCACGTGTTGATGGGGAACGAGTCCATGAGCCAGTCTGTAATGTGCGAGGGCGACTTTTGGTGGTTTGCGAGCAGGATTTCGGCGAGGCGGAGACGCAGGGGCTCGGAGAAGCTGCGGATGATCATGAAGATGGGAATGCGGCGGCCGGCGTCGGAGATCATGACGTTGGAGGAGTGGTCTTCCAGGAGCGCTTCGAGGCATTCGACGATTTTTACCTCTTTGACGTAGCTGATAAGGGTGGTGAGGGGTGTGAAGCCTTGGCCGTTCAGGGCGTTTGGAGAGGCTCCCCTTTCTGCCAGGGCGCGGATGAGGCTCTTGGTCGTCGCGTCTGTTGGGTGGGTTTGGCCGTGTGGACAGGGTTGGAGGATGGCGTGGAGGATGTTGGCGCCGTTTCCACCCGGTCTGACATTTGCTTTCTCGAGAAGTCGAGGTCTCAGCCCAGCGCCTGGTGTATGGAAGAGAACTTCGTGTAGGAGAGTAGGTTCTTCTTCTGTGGGGTCACATGCACGTGACTTGAATCTGCTTTCAAGGAAAGCACCGCTGGCAACGAACTTGGCAAAGCATTCTTTCGCTTGGGGGCTGATCTCTCTGTACCAGTACGGCTTCCCTGCCCAGGGTTTCATAAAAAGATCAAAGAGAGGCTCCGCAGTGTTTGATGCTGGGAAAACACTGGCTCCCCAGTCGAGCAGTATGGCAATGATCTCGAGCATGGAGTCTCGGTGTTTCGCCGAGTAGTGATCGTGGTGTCTTTCGAAGAAGATGACGTTCTGATGGAGTGCGGTCTGATCTTTGTAGAGCGCATCCACAGTCGCGCCGCGTTCCAAGAGAAGTCTTACGATTGAAGGAGAGTCGGAGGCACATGCTGCTGCGTGGAGTGGTGTACAGTCATCCATGAACCTCTGGTTCGCGTCCGCACTTGCATCTAGGAGGGCTTCGACAACGAGAGGGTTTTGCCGCTCGATGGCGAGATAGAGGGGATGTCGTCCGCAGTCGTCAACGGAGTTGACGTCGGCGTTATGGTCTAGCAGCACACGTACGACTTCCAGGTAACATCTGTTTGTTGCTATATGAAGCAGGCGAGAGCCTTGATCGATCTTCGATCTGGACGTCAGCCATGAGCTTGGGATTATCTCATTAACGAGGGAAAGCTCCAGAGTCGATGTCAAAAGCGCGTCGACTTCAGCAGCCCGGTTCCCGCAAACAGCGTCGAAGATCTGCTTGAAGACTTTGTCTCTCGGGACTTGGATAACTGGCTGGACGCTGCTTGAAGATCAGCATTTCCATGTGAGGCTCTGCGTGACGTTCATGGACTTACACCGGCGCTTCAGCGGAAGGGTCTTCAGAGGCCATCCGGCTCCTACTGACAACCGATGGACTGCTCGCATTACGTGAAAGGATTTTCCGTTTGAATCCCCATTCTTCGATCCTCATCCGATAGGCGCGAGTTCTTGAAGATTGTCAGTTGATTCAAGGATTGCGCGAGGTTCTATTAGTGTGAAGAACATACGACGCTTCGAAGCCATATTTCTCTCTGATGCACCTCCGAACATCACTCAAAGGCTTCCCTTCGTTCACATAAAGCTGCCGGATATCCTGCCATACCCGATCCCACTCCTTTGTCATCCTCGATCAATACAATTAGCAGCGACGGAGTAAATACGACTAAGGATCATCCTATGTGTACAGAACGGGCGAAGCAATGCGCAAACGACAGGCAGAGGCAGCAGGAAACGCAACGAGTGGGATTATAATCGACTCGGACTTGGATACGAGAGGTCCGGACTGTGCATTTGCAGTGGATGGTCGGAAAGCTGCACCACCGGAGAATAGCTTTACTCAGAGCGAGTGTGCAGGCCTGAGGCCGAACTTAGGTCAGCGACCCGGAACGAGCGACGAGGGAGCAAGGGAATCGGCAGGCGAAGGGCCTGGGAGTGTGTTCTTGAGAGGTTGGACGGGGAGAAGGAGGTCGAGGTTACGGTGTGCATTTCTAGCTTGCTGCCGGACAATTGCACGGCTCCCCATACCGTAGCCGTAACCGTGGCACAGCCACAGCCCTGTTTTAGGCACGAAACGGCCACCACTTCTGACAAATCTTATTTCTCCTACTCGTCGCACTCGATGGACCGGACGAACCGTCTCTTCTATAATTAACCCTTCGAGCCAGAGTTGTTGGAAAAGGGAGGCCTTTGCTGGAACATTGGTCTCGGAGCCTCAGGCCAAGAGTGACGATGCGAAAATGTAAGAAACAAGACTGCGAAATACCAAGAACACAAAAAAAGCGTCAAACGGCATTAGCTCGTCCCGCTGCTTTGGTCGGATCCTTCGCTATTCCGCAAGTGGAGATTGAATAGTCTCTTTCGTGGTCCCTCTAGCCGTATGCATGCTACACGTATATGCATCTCGTTAAACACCACCTTCAAACGTCAACACCCATGTCCGGACGACATCATTTCCGTGGACCGCTGATGAGGCTGCAGGTACTTTTGCATATATTAGTCTGGAAGGTTTTCGCTGGAGAGTTGCGCAACGTAGGTAGTTCGCTCCGACGCTCACCACAGTCTGTGACCAGGACTTGGAGGGCCTGCAGCGAATTACTTCAACGGGAAATTGCTCCAACAGCTTCACGAATAATCGATCATCGAAATAAACAGAATGACAGGTGCGCTTAGCAAACTTTGACAGGAAAATCGCGACACTTCCGTCCATTTTTGGCTCGGTCATTGTAGAATTAATCCAAGAATCCCTGGTCAAGCCGCTTGAATTTCTGAGCATGTGCACTGTCGCCTCGACTGTGTCAGACAAGTCGTCTCTTCGATGACTGCGATGCAGTTGGGACTTGGTTTGAAAAGGAATCGCTCTGTTCTTCAGCTGTCTCATGAACTCGCAGCATTAGCTCGGCGACAGTTTTATTAGAAATTGTCTCGTTGACTGTTTGGCATATTGTCCACACTGCCCGCGCTCTTCAAGTAACCGTAGACTCTTCCACAGTGTCAAGGTTAGTGTGAGAGCAGCCCTGCTCGCGAAGTCATCGAATGTTAACCATGCTTGGCAACATCAGACATCACGTAAGACCTTTAGGGCTGCCCGAAACTGGGATCCTCTTGCTCACGGTCTGGACGATCTCTCTCAGCCCTTTGAGACGCTCCCCTCTGTCCCTGCCAAGATATAGACTGGCTACTGGCCACGCGTGAATCGACCCTGGCTCTTCATAACTGTCTATGTTCGCTCCGCCTTTCTTGAGCAATTGGATCAAGTCTCTAATCTCAGGGCCCAACACTTCCTCCGAGCCGAACGAGAAAGACCATCCGTAGGTGGGACTGGACCGCGCCCATCTGCTGACGTCTTTACACATCCCTGGGGATACCATTGGATCTTCTTTGGAAATTCTGGACCCGATATATTGTTTGCCGTACACCGCAAGACTGTGAGCGGCCAAGTAGTCGCTCTCTGTGTCCCTGTTCTTGTCTGATATTATGGTCACCCATGGAGATATCATTGAAGCCATTCCCGGCATCTTGTGTCTTAGTTGGGGGTGGTCTCCGAGTAGCAAAAGCATGCTGAGCACCAAAGTAGCACCGGCACTGTCTCCTCCGATGCAGATGCGACTGGGATCGTCGACGAGCGAAAGGACATGTTCGTAGCCTGCCAGGGTTTCTTGTACCTGGAAAGGATAGGTTTCATCCGGCACGAGAGTGTACTCGAGGGCAAAAAGGGCAGGCGACTTGTAGCCAGCTTCCTGCAAAAGAGCTACCCAGGCAAGGAGGAACTCCATGTAAAAGTAGCTGGAGCCCATAGAAAATCCGCCTCCATGGCAATAGTAGATCACGATATCCGGCTTTTCCATGTCGTCGGGTGGTATCCAGACCCCTCTGAACTTGTTCCGTCGAATTTCTCGCCACTGGAGAGGTTTTCTCAAGTAGCCATGGCGTAGAAGACGCCATCTCAGGAACGGGAGAGCCACTGGCTTCGAAAAAAAGACCCGGCCAAGTTTTGCAGGCATAAAAGCGAAGGCGTACCGTACACATCGGATGACAAAGTCTTGAAATAAGGTGGCCTGTTGAACGAATGGCGATTGCCGTGATCTAGGTCTCAAGAATCGTTCCTCAAAGAACTGGATAGGCAGTCGAATGGCTTCAGGAGATTAGTAGGCTGTGCGGAGAAGTATATAGACGGTCTACACACCGAGAAAAGGCAAGGCTCCTAGTACCCAAGTCACAGTATAGAGAATGCCGACTTGAACTATCAGCTGTGGAGTGAGGAAGAATAAGAAAACGACGCAGTCAACGAAGGAGATCTGGGAGAGGATCATTCTGAAGGACGAAGAAAGAAAGTAGAGGGTAGAATGGGAGTAGAAGATGATGTGGATAGTTTCAAGCCATTGTGGGACACTGCAGTTTATGATGACGAAGAGACCAGAGGGCTAAGCTTCAACTAGACGGTGGACGGTCAGCAACGGTACAATTTGGAGCCCGTAGGTAGCTACAAAAATGCGCATACCAGATTGTTCAATGGCAGCGACTCGAAGCGAAGGTGAAAACTGGAGTCGATGGCCGGCTTCGTTCTCAACATGTCGAAGAAGACTTGAAGAGTGAAGAGTTGGAAGACTCGACTGCCAGTCCGCAGTGTGGCTGTAGGGCTGAAAACACCTGTGGCGCGTTGTCCGCTGCACGTGCCTGGTGTGGCTTGAAATGGCAACTTGTGTGAACTCGGCCACCGGATCACTTCACACTCGAGGACAACCTCCAGCTTGAGCTTCACCGCGACCACCTCTGCACCCTCCCTCCGCCTCGCGTCAACTCACTGCTCTGAGATCAACAAACAACGCGCGCCTCGACGTTCCCGACTCTCCAAGTCAGCTCGAGAATGCCACCTACCTCTATTTCTCCCCTCCATTGATACAAGCTCACCGCGGCGCTCATTGCTTCCTCTCCGCAGCTCAGCGCAAAAATCACACTCATCCACACGCGCAGTCATGGCTGCTTTGCAACTCGACCAGAGCAATCTGGATCTGATCAAGTGAGTGCATCTACCGCACTGAGACAACAAGCATTGGCTAATCCATCAAACAGTTCAATCGCCGCCGACGACATCCCCCTCAAGCTGCGGTGCACAAAATGCAGTAAACTTACTGTGAACGCTGTGCGCTTGGTGTGCTGCGGTCAATCAATCTGCGGTCAATGTACGTCTTTCTTCGCGCGCTTCCTATTGCAACAAAAACTGACCACCCACCAGGCCACACCACGCTGACTGCAGGCGGAAGCTGCCCACTGTGCCAGCACACCCCACTCAACCCTGAAGATTGCGCACCACACAAAGCACTCCGTACCACTGTGAAGGCTTTCTTGAGAAGTGAAGAGAAGAAGCAAGGCAAGGGTCGACGGACAAGTTCTACCGTTCCTGCAACTCCTACTACGCCCGCGCTGCCCCAAACTCCTACCGTCGACTCCATCCAGGCTCCCGCAGACCAGGCTGGTCAAGCTGTGGAGCAGCATGGCAATGCCACTCCTGCTCAGCTTGCGCCTGTCACACAGCAGGCTGACAGCGAGAAAGAGACGGAAATCGGTCATGTCAATACAGATGTGAGTATGGCTGAACCGATTCCCGCACATGATTCTAACGAGCAAAAGGCTATGAACCCGCCGGCGACCGAGTCATCAACACAGGCAGGCGCGGAGAACAGCCGACAAATCCAGAATTCCGCGTGGGGTACAATGGACACCCAAGGACAAGGACAAGGGAAAATGTTTGGTGGCAGTGGCAGTGGTTTCAACACCTCCCAGGCTGGTTACAGCACCGCAATGGGATGGGACAATTCGAACTTCAACCCGATGATGCAGATGCAGCAAGGCATGCAGAATGGATGGGGAATGGGCTATGCGAACAATGGAAACAACATGATGGGTATGCCGCCCCGCTTCGGTCCCCGTTACTACACCCCGCCTAACTACTTCAACACAGACGTTCCCAACATGGGGATGAATCCCATGAATATGAACATGAGCCAGGGACCGCTGAATGGCTTCGGCAATGTGGGCATGGGTGGTATGGGCGGTATGAACGGCATGAATTACAACGGAGGATATAGTTCGTGGAATGGGCAACAGATGAGTGGCAATTACGGCGCAAATGCTGGCTATTATCCCGGAAGTGGATATAATCAACAATCGCACCAAGCTGGTTTCTCTCATCAGATGCGTAACCAACAGCACTACCACAACAACAATCACCAGAATCGTTTTCAAGGCCATGGTGCCTCCTCGCAACAAGACCATGGCCCCGGACAACACCGGAATCATCAATGGGTCAATCACAATCAAGGACGGGACCAGACTACTGTCCAGACATCGAATGAAAATTCAGCGGAGCAACTGCCCGGTCAGACGCCGCGTGCGGCCGACGACGCGGTTACTGCCGCCGAACTTCAGACCGAACCCGCTTCTCAACCAACACAGCAAGCCCCTCAAACGTCGGCCAGTGAAGACGTAAACCAGAATGCTGCAACTCGTGATGGCGAAGAACAGGTTGTGTCCGAAGACAAGCAAGAGCCTGCAGATGCAGCCCAGGTGGATGGCGATGCTGCTCCAGCTAAGATCCAGAGTGTGTCTGAAGGTAACAATGAGACTCCGTCCCCCGCTGCACGATCACACGAAACTTCTGGCGAGGTTGAGGCGGGCATGGAGGGCTATGCCGATGCAAACGACACTTTCACCTCAAAGAGCATACCCACAATTGATGATTTGCAACATGCGGAACCCATCTCTACTCTTGACCACGCTAACCCTCCACATGAAGACAATCCATATCAGGCATATTCAAGCGCGAATCTTCCAGGCGGCCACAATCCATCATATCATGACCAGGAATCTTTTGGCAGATCCGACTATCAGACGCGTGGCAGGGGAGGATTTCGAGGCGGCTATCCACGCGGCGGCTTCGAGTACCACGGCACTTTTGGCTCCCGAGGCAGGAATGGATCCTTAGCTTCGCCAATGGACGACCAAAATAATGTCAAGACTCTAACTCCGGGAGAGCCAGTTGGCCAGGGGGTGGAGGGTGCCCCGAAGGGACCAAAGGCTATGAGGGATGGCAATACCGGACCGTTTCGTGGTCGTGGATCATATTCACAGTCATTTTCGAATAGGGGAGCTGGTCATGTCACAGGTGCAAATGCATCATTCGAGGATTCGCGCGGCCGAAGCCCTTCATATGAGCGACGGCCCTCTCACAGTCGCTCGCTCTCGCGCTCCTCCTCCCACCATCGCCGCCACCGCAACTACCGCTCGCGGTCGGAGAGCCGCTCTTCGGAGACTGACCGACGAGAGAAGAAGTCCCGACATGCACGCACTGCAGATGAAGAAGGCGGTGAAGAGCATAGCAATGCAGTGGACTCCGTAGAGAGGTTGCGGAGTGATAGGTCGCGCTCGAGGGAGTCGACATCCAAGCACCGCAGCAGCCGACGCGACAAGCACCGCTCCTCCCGCTCGCACCGCGACTCGGATCGCGAGCACCGGCGCCACAGGCGCAGATCGCGCTCCCCGGCCAAGGGGGAGGCCGACGAGAGGGACCTCGAGTCCGACAGCGGCCGCAAGGCGTCGCGGAGCGAGCGACACCGCGACCGCGACCGAGACCACCGCGAACGGCACCGAGACCGTTCCTCGCGCCGCGACAAGGACAAGAAGAAGCGTTCCCGTAGGCATCACGATGACGAAGACGACTACAGCGACGAGGACCGCGAGCGCCACCACCGCTCTTCGAAACGCCGCAGGTCGGAGAGAGACGGCGACGCAGACGTCGACGCCGAGCTCGAAGACGACATTGCCCGTGAGAATGAACCGCTGCTGCGCCAAGATTTCGCTGGAGGAGAATACGCTGCTAACCGCGAGTTTCAAAACGCAAAAGGCAGTACCAGGGCCATGTCGCAGATGAGCATGATGCCGTCGGAGCCGGGTTCTATGATGCCGCCTACGGGGCCGAAGGGTATGCGTGTCGCTGGCGCCGCGGCGCAGAGGAGGCAGTCGGACTCGCATCATCAGCAGCGTCGATTCGCCGCCAAGAAGGACGGCCGCGCTCCAGGAACGCACAAGGAACCTCATACTCCCACCCCCATCACCGCAGCTACGGCGACGGCGACGCCGCATACGGACCCGCATACCCTGGAGCGCGAAGCCCGTAATCGCGAGCGTATGGCCAAGGAGGAGCAGCGGCGCATGTCGTTGCAGAAGAGGTCGTTTGCGGATTTGCGCGGGGGCGGTGGGGAGGTGCTTGGGGATGTTGTTGGGGCGCCGACGGGGCCGAGTGCTGAGAGGAGTGGCGGTGGTGGTGGGGGAGGGAGGCGGAAGATGGATGGAGGGGGGAAGAGGAGGATGCATGACAAGTATGAGGGTGAGGAGGATGAGGAGGCGAGGGCGAGGCGGGTTGAGAGGGAGAGGGAGGGGGATAGGTGGGCTTAGGTCTTTCTATCTGCTTCTCTGTCTGTGAGGTGGTGAGGGGAGCGTGTGAGAGCTTGACGGTGGAGGTGGTAATTCAGATTGAGATTGGCGCGGTGACTTGTGAGCGTGGTGTTTTCGGCTGCCTGCTGGACTGGACTGGGTCGGTGGCCGGGCGCTGTGGGTCTTTTTCCTTCTTGTTTGTTATTTCTCTCACCTTCTTTTCTTACTTCTCTTCTTCTTCGTGTAATACTTAATTGAGTAGCTATGTAGGTAGCTTTGTCGAATGAAAAGCGTTTTGTTGCTGTATGGTGGGTATTGAGTCGTTGAGTGGTGAGTGATGGAGTGATGGAGTGGAGATTGGGTAGTCGGATTGGCCTTTGTGGCGTCTGAGATGGTGGGAAGGTGGTCAGCCAGGCATTTGACAGCTGAATTGATCCTCGCAGTGGCAAGAGTATTGATACTTGATGAGTGGTAGAGAAAGATGAGATTGGGCTGAAGAGCGATTAGCCGAGATACAAGAAGAGGAGTGGGGAATTGGATGGACGATAGGTGCCTGAGATGGGACGTTTTGGGTTCCTTGAATATAAGGAGGGGTGAAGAGTCATTCGCTTGAAATTAGGAATAGCGTTGGAGGCTGGATCGATCCCGTGGATTGGTTTTGATCGGAAGTGAGTGCTTTGTGGTTTGTGAATGGGAAGAAAAGCATGTCTAGGGGTCGGTGGGAAATGCTGGATTTCCGTAATCAGCAATGGAGAGTCTTCTATGGCACTTCTGCACGATTTCATGAGAGTGGATAAGAGTAGAAACTGCTGGATTGACTCTGCTGGCTTCGGGAATGGTGAAATTCTGTCAGTCGCCAGTGTTTCGGCTTGGTATGATACTAGAGTTGTGGAGCATTAAGGTTGACTCGAGGTCGAACTGGAATATTGGTATTTCCTACTTCCTTCTCGAAGTCATTTATGAAGAGGTAAGAGCATGCAAGAGAGTGATCCAACCCTGAAGGCTTGTAGGTAGAGGAGGAATTCCTTGTGGCGAACCCTTGCATTCTCGCTCAAAAAACTGTAAATGGAGTCTGATATCACGTGTCGAGTGACTATATCCGGTAAGTGTGCCTCCGAACTTTCCGCATCTCAGAACCCAGATTTCACCCACCTCATCCATCAACCTTCTATGTTGGACATACTTACCACAGCCTCTCCTCCTTGTCGTCCGTTCCACCAACTCACACGCACACGCTTCCAGGCGCGTAACTCGTCAATGCTTGTTTCGAGGCAAGCTGTTTAAGGCCTACCATCGACCCCGGACAACAACCCTTCATGTACCTATTCAAGCACACTCACGATTGCAGGCTGTGCCGTTTGCGGGTATCTGAGTAGTTTTCGACAAGGTAACGGTGTACACGGGCGATTCCCCACGCCGACGTGCGTAGGCTTGGTGGACTGATGGAGGCTGGGATTGACCAGGTACTGGGCACCTGGAACCCAAGTAGGTCGGCGGAGTTAGTACCTACTTATCTCTCTAGTTTCCTCTACTTTGAGCCATTTGATCCCATTATTCTATTGCCTGTAGCCTTTTTCTGTCATTTCTCTGTTGAAGAACTTTGGGAGAGATGGCGGAGACTCGCCATGCTACCCAGGATTGCTGCAAGAGCAAACACTCTAGGTTCCCACGTCCTCTCTTCTCATGGTGGCCACTCCCCATCCATTTGATTATAGCAACCGTGCTCACAGTATAGATCATGTCCTCTCTGGACGACCAAGAGTTTCGAGTCAGCGGTACTACCGCAGATGATGGGCTGGACACTACGCCTTTACCGAAAATCACACAGGCCGAAATTACTACCATTATCTCGATCCTCCTTATGCTGGTTAGGGCGATTGCTGTTTCCTGGCTCGGACTTCTCGGGTGGAAGATGTGTTTCTCGATGCTCGAAAGAACCGGCGGAAGTCTTGCTCAGGTGCATCGACTGGTCTCTCATCGCATTCCTCCGTTTCGTTTTATGGGGTCGACGAAAGAGAAACTGAAACAGGAATGGATGCTGCTCGCTCTGTTGTGGATCGTCGCCATTTGCACGTTGCGCTCTCAATTTATTGGACCACTCCTCACCGGTGCCGTGAACTGGCAGCCTGCGAATGTCTTTATCGATTCTGGAGCTAATGTGGAAATGCCAGTGTCGGGTCCAGGCTTGAGATGGTTCAACATGAACACTTTGAAAATGACGAGATACTACAGCATGATGCATGCTGTTGCTATGGGCGCAATGTCATCTACTAAGGACTTTTACCCTGGCTCCATCGCATACAAGCGGACTAATCCCAATTTGCTTCACATACCTCTCAACTCGACGTTGGATAGCATCATGGTACCATATTTCCAGATTCACTCTCTCGATTGGATCACTGCGGCGGATCAACTCAGCAACGACGAGGATGCTTTAATCAATAGTATAACATCTAATCAGACTTTCGGAAACCTGTCCTTCAGCAACATGAACATCAAAACAACGGTCAATCCATACACCCTCGGGTACTACCTAGGCCGCGTGAACATCGCCCTCGACCAAGGATGGGCACCAGCTCCAAGCCACAACGACACCAAGGAATCCGACTGGCCTTTACCCACCATCCGAGACAAGTCCCTCCTTGTCCTCGTCGCATCCGGTTATATGGGTCGTAACTGCGACGACGTCTTCAAGAATCAAAACCCCATCCTCGGCAATATCTCCACCCTCTACAACTACCCCGACTCTCTTGGAAGTTGTCCCCTCCTCGCCCGCCTCAACTTCACAGCTGGCGTTGCGAATTGCCGCGACTGTCCCATTGTTTCCGATGGCGTCGTCGAACTCGCCGGCGACCAAGCAAAATTTGCTGAAGTCCTCCCTGACCCCCTGGTCGACACCGCGATTGCTATGATGCCGGAAGTGCTGCACTATCTGCAAATTCTGAACGTGTCATACGCCTCGGAAATGAACAATATAGACGGATACACTCGCGGGATGCTGTCGTTGGCATACCAGACGAGCTGGGGCGCGCTGGCTGCGGATCTGGGCATGGAGGTACAGGTCGAGGAGACAGGGTTCAAAACGCCATTTGCAGTGCTATTGGCGAAAGTCACGGTTTGGAGAGTCATTGTGTGGTATGTCGGACAGCTTCTCCTGACGCTGACGGGGCTGGTGATTGCGGCTGCAGAGTGGAAGTCGAAGTTGAGGATGGAGAGGAAACCGCTTTCTATGCTGTTAATTTTGGGGGTGGATGCTAGTAACAAGGGGGAGAGGGATCAAGAAGGTGGATCTGACGTGGCTTGTCCGTGCGTGGCGGATGAGGAGGTAAGGTTGAGCTTGGTTGTTCCAGAGGAAGATGAACTGGGATGTCAGAAAGTGAGGCTTGAGGTATCTAGCGAGGTGAAAGATGATAGTGCTCGGAAGGGGAAGGTTCGTATAGAGGAGTGGGACCTGAAGAATGGTAGAACATGGGATGTAAGAATTCGGTGGGAGAGGCTGATAAACAACAGTCAAATCTTGACTCCTCCCGGGCCTCTGCGGAACTACAGCCACATTTAGAAGGCTGAGACGAGGTGTATACTCCTGAAATGCTCTCGGACAACTCTAGGACTGAATACTTCTACTTGTTGGGGCTCCGCTTTCTCAAAATCGTGCGGGCATTCGTCTTCTGGCACCCACTGTGGCAAGTAAAACCGGTCTAGCAATATATCATGGATGATGAGGAGGGAAGGAATCCGGCGTGTAACTCATCGGTTTCTAGTTGGTAGGTGTGTTCGCAATGTCCTGACGTCTAATGACTCTTACTACTCCATTTGTCATACCTCAGGTACTCACTGAAATCCTCCCGAGTCTTTTCCGGGTCACTGGTGACCGCAGCTACTTCGTTGACCGGATCCCACGTGAAAGTGAGCTTTGTGGAGGGGTCGGGTCAGGTAAGGTCAAGAGGAATATATTGTTGGCCAATCAGAAGCACCATCTCATGGCTAGCCTCTTTAGGCATGGACACGATGTTGGATGAGACCAATCATGCACCCCTGATGTTCTAGGTACGCAGGTACTGCACCTTACTTGGACATGTATGTCCACTTGATCAAATGGAAGGAATTGGAATAATAAGAATCGCTGCTTCGTCGCTCCGATCCTAAACTCCGGCATGGGTACAGTAATTCGTTTTCAATCTCTCTTGATTCCATTGCGCTTGGAGTATTTAACACGATGAATGCGGCGGCGATTCTCTCGCAAAGGGGTACCTTTGTTGTTCATTGAAATTCTGAATCATTCTTCAGACTCATCTTTTCTTGTTGTTGTTGCAATGGTATTCCTGCGTTCATTTTATCTGCAACTCCTGGCGGTCACGTCCCTGGCAACGGCCACAGTACAGTCAAACTCGACAGTCGATCTGGGATATGCGACATACCGTGGTACTCCTCTCGAGGCTGGAGTCACGCAGTTCCTCGGCGTACGTTATGCCGCACCGCCGGTAGGAGAAAGGAGATGGAGGGCTCCACAGGATCCGGGGGTCGAAACGGGAGTTCAGGATGCTGGAGCTGTAAGTATCTCATGACTCTATAGAGTCCTATCCATGAAACACAAGAAGAACATTACTAAAAGCAAGCCATAGTACAAACCCATTTGCATCGGCCAATCCCAACCCACAAACTCAACATCCCTAAGCGAAGACTGCCTCCACCTAAACATCTTCACGCCCTCAAATGCCACCGCGTCGTCCAAGCTGCCCGTGTGGTTCTACATCCAGGGCGGCGGCTTCGGGACCAACTACAACGCCAACTACAATGGTACGGAGGTTGTCCGGCGGTCTGGGAATGGGTTGATACTCGTCAACTTCAACTACCGTGTTGGCGCTTTGGGCTTTCTTGCTAGCGAGGAGGTACACCGGGATGGTGATTTGAATGCTGGATTGTTGGATCAGCGGAAGGCGTTGGAGTGGGTGAGAGAGTATATTCATCTTGTAAGCCTGCCTGGGCTGGTGCCAGCCATATGTTCGGTGGAGACTGTTGAGATTGACAACTGTGCTTCCTAGTTTGGCGGTGATCCGAATCGTGTGGTCCTCCATGGCTCCTCGGCCGGAGGCAGCTCAATAGCCTACCATCTCCAGGCCTACGGTGGTCGGAATGACAACTTGTTCATTGGCGGCATCGCTGCCTCGCCGTACTTTCCATACCAGCCTACCGTTGGCGAGGCAGAATTCGTGTTTGATCGCTTTGCCAGCGATGTCGGATGTGGTAACGCTAGTAATACACTTTCTTGCTTGCGCTCCGCAAACATCAACGCAATCGAAGTCGCCAACGTCCCGAAGCCGTTCCCAGGTGCTCCTGGCCCGGGACTATTCGCGTTCCTACCAGTCGTCGACGGCAACTTTTCCCGGCACCGTCTCTACGACGCCTTCTCCAATGGCAACTTCTTCCAAATCCCACTAATCGTCGGCGGCGACACAAACGAAGGAACCGTCTTCGCTCCCAACGCCTCGAGTCCCGCAGACGTGTCAGACTTTATGCAGAGCAACTACCCTCATCTGACGGAATCCGAGCTCTCACGCATCAACGACGCTTACCCCATCATGGACCGCCTCTTACAGCACGAGCCCTACTTCCCATCCGCCAGCGCAGCGTGGGGTGAAGCGTCCATCGTCTGCAGCGGCCTGTTGCTCTCAGACACCATGGCGCGGTTCGGAGACGGCAGCAAAGTGTGGAACTACAGATACAACGTGCAAGACCCCGGCAGCATCGCCCTGGGGCTCGGCGTGACGCATACGTCGGAGACTTCGGCTGTGTTTGGCGGGCTGGATATGGCGCCGGGTCTTGATACGTCGTTGGCCGATGTTAATGCGGGGATTGTGCCGCTGATGGAGGATTATTATATCAGTTTTGTTGTGGGGATGGATCCGAATAAGGGGAAGGCGAGGGAGACTCCCGTGTGGCAGATCTACAGGAGGGGACCCAGTGACAGTCGATTGAGAATTATGACGAATGGGACGCAGATGGAAAATGTGGATTCGGGATTGCGGGACAGGTGTGACATGTGGAAGAGCATGGCAGGCCAGATGGAGTTTTGAAGCAAATGATAGAAATAGTACAGGAAGTGAAAGATGTCTTGAGAAATAAATGGTGGTAGCCGTACCGTCATTACTTTGCATGAGGATCGGTTCAGTCCATAGAGCTAGTCGATCCAATGGGAAGATAAAAAAGTACCAATTCATTCTTACGCTTTCATGAGTTACCTAGGCTCTGTGTGGACTGAAGGCGTAGTTGACTCTTCGTGATTGAACTTGCAGATGTGTTAAGTTAGCTGGAGAAGACGAGCTAATGATTATGTAATATGGTCTCGGCCCTAGGTATCTCCGCTCCGTTCCCTGGGAGGCATTCCCCGCCCCGCGTGAACCTGCCCCGCCCACACAAAATTTCGACAACAAAGTTCGCTTTCAACCACCACAAAAGATTGAAAAAAGTGCAAAAAAGTATATATTTATTTGCATCAGCCGTGAATCGAACACGGAGCCCGTCGACTCAATATGGCAACGACGGATTTTACCATTAAACCACTGATGCGCCAAGGAAAGTAACCTTTTGATGGGTCACAGTACACTCGCATTTTGCGGCTAAACCACTGATGCGATTGTTGAAGGACAGTGAATTTGACGCAATTATATTCAATAGCCCTTTGTGAAGTGGTTTCAGGAAGAGGACAATCAGGGGGCAACGTCGGCAAAAGATTTCAAATGATAGCCGAGAGCCGAGCAAAATGAACATATGAAGTCATTCACACACGTGAATAGTAAGTTCTTGGAAATCTAGTACCTAAGGGGAACAAACGTTGCTGTGTTGTCCTGGTTGGTTTTCGGCTACGCAAAATGCTGAACTGATCATGTGATTCTAGGCTAAAATGCAAACAGCCGACCCCTGCCAAGACTTCAATCCCGCGCCATCCACTGCAGGTGGTGATCAATGAACACAATTCTTCAGAGTACAATCCTTCAACGAATTTACTACAATGATTGGAAGCATGATGTCTCATGAATCCTCTCTCCGGCTGAGATGGTGAATACTGGGCGTCCGAGTCGAGGCTGCAATCCATGCAAAGAGCGGCATACCAAGGTAAATTGCGTTCAAGTCCTGTGTATGACACTATGCTAAAATCCAGCTGTAAAGTGCGACGAACGACGTCCAGTAAGTACCCACATCCATTAGCTGGAAGTACATGTTTCTTACTCTCAGCAGGAATGCTCCCGTTGCAAGAAAGCTGGTCGGAAATGCACAGGATACAAATTTGATTTCGACATCAACCATCGTAATGAAACAAACATTGTGGCTCAGCGGGTGCTTGCGCGCGAAGCAAACTACCAGCATGTTTCAAAGTCATTGCCCATCCCATACGAGCAACAGGCTGTCGCTTTGTTTATAGAGAACTTCGTCCTGCACTCGCCCGATGCGAGATATTCCAAAGGCTATCTTACCGGCCTGTTGCCATTGTTGCAGACCGCGAAAGCGGACTCTCTCCTTTGCGGCGTCGTTGAGGCAGTCGGATTATGTTTTCTCGCGACAAGTACAATTAATGACTCGATTGCTTCGCGAGCGGGTCGTGGTTATTCGCGCTCCTTACGTTGCTTGCGGGCGAGGCTGGATCAGGACGCCCATTGCGTTTCTCCCGAGACGATGCTATCCGTATACTTGATGGGACTGTACGAGGTGAGTACTCAACAGAAAAATGTCATTTTGCCACTGACAGAAAGTCGTCTGTACTAAATCAAGACTCTAGATGATAATGCCCCCAGAGGCGGCCGTGCATCCGTGGCAAGCTCACTTGAAGGGTCTTACTACGCTTGTACAATCACACAACAAGCAAACTGGCGGCCTTCCGGGCACTGGCTTCTTTGCTGCTCTAGAAATTTCTCATAATCAATCAGATTGGGTAGTCAAAAATGATACGCCCCTAGGCGGGTGGTTCATGGACCACTCGGAACATCAATCACGAGACGTCTATGATGAGGTTATTGCGCAACATGCAATGAGGCGTGGTCCCGTCCTGAAAAGTAAATCCACAAGCGCCTCGCTCGACGATTTGATTCTTCGAACAACCCCTATCCTGCAAAGAGCCCCATCATTACTTGAGAGCTCGCACCCTGAGGCAAAAAAGGATCTCGAGCTTCTCTTTACTGCAGCACGCGACCAACTTTCAAGCTTCAAATTATGGCCATCAGGTCTACCTGAGTACTGGCAACCCAAAACCGTCCATCACCAGGTTGATGGATCTGATCTTCCTTGGCCAGGCATCTTTTCTGGCAGGACCGACATGTATTCCGACTGTGAGCGGCTCACCTGTTCAAAATGGATTGCAACTGACCAAGACACAGTGTACGTGGCTGCTGCGTGGAATACATATCGCACAACACTGCTGCGACTATGCGACGTAATTTTACGATGCAGCATACGCCTTTCGACGGATGCCGCGCCATTCGACGCGACTGATGAACACCAAACCCTCCATGCCATAGCTGTTGAAACCTGTGAAGGAATATGTGCATCAGTCCCCTACCACGTCGACCAGGACTGGCTGAACCGTGTTTCCAAAACCAGCTTCCAGAAATCTTCAAAAGCATTAGGCGGTCTTTTCCTCATCTGGCCTCTGTATGGCGGCAGTCTTCTCTCGATTGTACCGAGGGTATTTCGAGCCTGGATGAGACAGCGACTGCGAGCCATTGGAACTTCGATGGGACTGGCTCAGGCGATCACGCTTGCTGATACAGTGGATGTATGGGGTGCCGCGGATCCTCACAAAGCCATGGTCATTGCTGAAGGTTATGTATTCATGTGGAGTGCTAGCATGTTCTCAAACCAGTGATTGAAGTTCGGTAAAGAACACCTCAAGAGCAGCTATACATCAAGCGTCGATACCAAGTCTCTCCAACAACGGCCCAAACGCTCCCCGCCAAATATCAATTCCTCCCTGCGCGATGCCAACACCAACTTCCTTCTTCAGCCTTCCATCCGCCGCAAACTCCATCAATCCTTCCATCGATTTATCCAGGTACTCCTCCAGCCCCATAGGTGGTACAAGCGTGTCCTTCCCGCCTTGCAGCTCGTTAATCCGCGCCCTATGGTTGGCATCCAACGCCGTATCAACATATGGTGGCGCGATCTCCACAATTGCGAGGTTCTTCTTTACTTCGGCGCCCGCAGAGTTGACTTGCTGTCTCAATGCAACGGCGAAGGAATGTTTCGCCGCCTGTGTGGGGCAGTAGACCGGATAGAAGCCGAAGGAAATGTACGCGAGGCCGGACGTCGTGAGGAGCAAGTTGGCGGGCTTGCCGCTTTCCGCGAGCGAGGCGAGGTGTGGCATGAAGAGTCGGGAAAGAATGATGGGACTGGTCAGGTTTGTGGTGATTTCGTTCGTGATGGCATCGTCTGAGATGCTGGATGGGTCGAAGAAGCTGAAGCTAGTCTGCATGCCGGCGTTCAGGAAGACGGTGTCGATGTCGGGGAATGCTTTGAGGATCTCGTCGACTTGGGACGGCAGAGAGGCGAGATCTGCGGCGTCCATCTACGGTACAGAGACGATGGTTAGCCGCGACAAAAGATGATCGGAAGACTGATTAAAGGCCACCTACCTCCCGAGCCTCGAGATCTGGAAGCTCTTTCTTGAGTGCCGACAGTCGATCCGCCCGGCGACCGGTGATGATGACTTTCTTCCCCATGGCGAGGAAACGGCGGGCGTAGCCTTCGCCAATGCCGGAGGTTGCTCCTATGATGAGAATGGTGGAGATACGCTGGTCCATATGATTGAATTTTGGGGTCAGAATTGAGTGAGATGAGGACTTTCGAGGCAGTTCAATGATTCTTTGACTGTGGAACTTGGTTCACGCGAAGATACACATTCAGGAGATTTGGCTACGCTTTTATACTGAGTTGTCTATCTCGCAGGCGGACTAAACGACCAGTTTACAATCCGCAAGTACCCTATTCATAATCCTTCGCAGTCTCGGGGTTCATGATACCCTCGCTTTCCTGCATCTTGTTCCATATAGGGGTAAGCGATGGAGGAGGATTTCCCCTGAACCATGAGCCAGGGGCTAGTCCTAATAAGGCTAGCCATGAGATGTTGCTTCTGATTGGCCAGTCCTTGAGCATACCTCCCTGGTACCCAGTTCGTCCGCTTGGACAAACGGATTTTAATGCACCGAGCTTTCAAACCATCCAGTTGATTACTTGTCATGAGAGACTCGAGAATGACTTCGGCTCTTCGCACTCCGGTCGCCGTATCTTCATTGCCGGCTGGTCCAGCCATCACGGATGCCGGAAATTCCAGGCTGTGACTCATCTGCGGAGGCATCGCCAAGGATTGAAGAATGCAGCACCCGAAATTCAATGGCATATTCGGGGATTTTTGGCGCAAGTTGAACGTCCCAAAAGTCATTTCGGTTGCACTTGGCATAATTACACAGACTGTGGCTATGACTCAGATGTGGCTATGGAGAAGCGAGGTGTGACCGTGTGACTCACGTTTAGCTTCATCGTAACATCCGTGCCTTATGTTCCAAGGCTACTACTACTCCTTTTGTTGCGCCTCGCTGGGAGCTACATAAAGCCCATTTGGCTGACGATAGTTGATCAATCCAGTCCTCATCGTCTTTCATTGTTCGCACACTTTCTCGCCTCCATAAGAAGCTTCTTCACGTCCTTCACGTCCTTCACGTCCTACCAATCTTCCACTCTTTCTACATCTTCCAACAGAACAGGAAGCAACTTTCAACATGGCTTCTGAATCACGTGTTTTCCCTTGCAATACTTGCTCAATCACTTTCCAAACTAGCGAGCTCCAGCGTTCGCACATGCGAGGCCCGTGGCAGTAAGAACATCCGCAACGCATTAGGTACGGGGAGCTAATGTAGGCAGTGTAAATAATCTACGGCGCCGTGTAGCCGAGTTACCAGCTTTGCCAGAAGAAGAGTTCAGCAGTCAAGTCAAAAGCCAGGATAGTGGTATGCAAGGGAAAAGGCGAATATCATCCCACGAAGCCGAAGCAGACCCCGCTTCTTCCTCCGAAAAAGTGCCTGAAGCGGAAGAAGAGATCTTTGAGAAGGTTCCCCCAACAAAATGTCTCTTTTGCAACATGAACTCCACCTCCCTTGACGCGAATATCGACCACATGTCATCCCAGCACGGCCTCTTCATCCCCTCGCGCAACCAACTATCAGATTTGGAATCCTTCCTCGGCTACCTCGCAACCATCATCTTCGAATACCACGAATGTCTCTACTGCGGCCTCGAGAAACCTACCGTCGACGGCGTGCAGGCGCACATGCGCGACAAGGGCCATTGCATGATCAACGTAGACGCCGAATCCGAGCTTCTGGACTTCTGGGAGCTTTCAGACAGCGAAGGCGAGGACGACGGCGGGAACGAAGGGAAAGACCGTGCGAAAAGTCCAGCGATCAAGCTCTCCGAGACGGAGATGAGACTTCCGTCTGGTGCTGTCATCAATTCTCGTTCCGACACCACGCAGCTTCGCGTCAAACCGGGTATCGCGAGGTCAAGGACAAAGGGCTCGCAGTATCGTCTCAAGAGAGATGAGATGAAAGCCATCGCCGCAGCAGAAAACCAAGACCCAGCAGCCGAAGAGCAAAGCGGACCCTCACGCAGCACCAACGACCGCCGCGTCGCCGTTCGCGGCGAAATGGGACTCCTCGGTGTTCCCGAGGCGGAGAGACGCTCGCTGCAGATCACGGAGAAGAAGATGAAGAAAAGGGAGGCTGTCGCCAAGTCGGCGCAGAGACATGCTATGGAGCAGCAGCCGACTAAGATGATTTATTACAAGGTGAGTGACTTTGCAAATTTGGTGGTAGGGGGCGTTGGATGAGGAGTTGCTGACTTTTGTGCAGACGGAAAATCCGGTTTATCAGGCTGGATGATGGAGCTGGAGCGAGTGAAAGGATTTGTGTATGCCTTACTGGCGACTATGTTGTCTACTCTATGCGGAGACAGTCACTTCAAGGAGAACTGATTCCTTGGTCAGACCTGCAAGACATGATGTTCCATCCACTGGCAGACGCAATATAGCGTATTCCTCTGGGGTCATTGGGGTCATCTCCAGCGTTCTTAGAACGGCGCCAGATCTGCTACAGTGCGAAAGCCAATGGTCGTCGAGGGCGCGAAAGAAGAGGAATGTTCGGGAACAGAGATTTACTTGGTGTTATGAGAAAGTTGAGTAGGAGAGACACAGACCTTAGATGCCAGCAACTTATACAAGCCTACACAGTGTGTGCAAGAATTCTTCTGATGGCAGATTCAAGACGGATAAAATTTCAAATCTTCTCAGGGAAAAGAAAGGCCAATCGCTAATAGTTCAGAAGGAGAGAGAACCTCGAAGCACCCCCGGGGGTCTCCAGGAAGTATAGCTTTTGGTGAATGGTAGAGAGCTGTTCTCGCAAATAGGAGTATTCCGAGAATTATTAGATGCAAGAATTCTTCGGATGGTAGATTCAAGACGGATAAGTTTTCAGATCTTCTGAAGGAAGAAAAGAGCCAATCTTTAATAGTCTAGAAGAGGAGAGACTCTCGAAGTACTCCCGGGGGTCTCCAGGAAATACAGCTTTGGGTGAATGGTCTGTGCCTGTCAAGAGCTAACCACTAAAACCTCCAGGTGTCAAGTACCATTCTTATCGAGTTTCTCGTTCATTCCTCGTCCGCCTAGACTCATGCTTCCTCCAAATTCCTGCTTGTAAATTGCCTCCAAGAGCCTCAATACTCTCAACGACAGCTGTCCTTTAAGAGCGACGCACTCCCTGCCATCTCCGGTATTGCCAGCCGATTTGCAGACAGGATTCCAGGGAGATATCTCGCAGGACTGTGGGAGCACGAATTTCCTTTCCAACTCACATGGGCGTCATCGAGCGGTGCTGGATCGAGAAGTCAAGCAAAATACGTTGCTCCTTCTTGGAGTTGGGCTTCAATCCGAAAAGATATCCATTGGCATCTTCGCGGCCGTGACCTGACAATTCCTTTGGCCCAAATCGTACATTCCGAATGTACTTTGGTAAACACATCTGATCCTTTTGGTCAAGTATCGTCAGGTCGCTTGCGGATAAAGGGCTCTTTTATTGAGGGTCGTCTCCGCTCGCCCCAAGGTCCTTTTTCATTCTTCATCCGTGACGAACTCTCCGGAGCCGAAAACCAGATCACGCCAGATAGTGTAGCAGACTGCCGTGCGCTCGATGGAGCTCCAATTTTCTGCTTGAGACTGTGCAGGCGAGAATCGATGAATGAAGGAGCTTGGAACGTGGCGCTGGTTCTACACCGAGTCCATGCTGATGACGAGATATACTCTCGGATTGGCCTGATGCCTCATTATCCCTATGAAAAATTGAAACACGCCGAGGAGGAAAGACTCGTTGAGATTATTTGACGACTGGACTATGCGGCTGAAAACTCCCCGGGCCTGACTTGATGAGACCTGATGGCGCTCATCTAAGGTATCCCGACGCAGCCGGCCGACGGATTGATGGTCTCGACATCCTAATCGGAAACACAGAGTACGTCTTGCAACCCTTCTCTCCCGCCAAAGAAGACCTTTTATCATCGCATTCACTCACGCAATACACCAGAAGCAGCTACTCGGCTACTCCTCGCGCCTCCCTAAGACTTGCAACAACAGACGCCCGAGTTTAACCCAATATAGGTTGTCGAAGGACAGCTATCGAGAGTCTTCTACAGCGGCAGGGGCTATTTCCCAACGTTTAAGGAAAGACAGCTGCTTAGATATCACGAAATTCCCAAAATCCGAATTTCAAGCTCCGCCGGAAAGGCTTGCAACATTACTGGGAAGACATCTTCCATCTTGCACCCAGTAGCCAGAGGATTGGATGCCCTGAAATTGCCTAGCTTTCAGAATCTTCTTCTGCGGTAGGTAGCCTGGTAGGTAGCTTTTGCTACCGTCTATCGAAGATATGCCGCCACAGGGGTTGCATTAATTCCACTCGGGGCCTTTCGAGAACAGCTATCCACTGGGCAGTCACCACCTAAAGCTATATTTCCTGGAGACCTCCGGGAGTAGCTCGAGAGTCTCTCCTTTTCTAACGTATTGAGTATTGGCGCTTGTTTTCCGTGAGGGGAATTGACCTGAAATTTCCTAGCTTTCAGAATCTTCCTCTGCGGTGGGTAGGTAGCTTTTGCTGCCGTCTATCGAAGATGTGCCCCCCAGGGGTTGCAATAGTTCTCGGGACATTTCGAAAACAGCTCGGTCTCCACTGCACAGTCACCTAAAGCTATATTTCCTGGAAACCTCCGGAAGTGACTCGAGAGTCTCTCATTTTCTTACCTATTGGAAATCGGCGCTTGTCTTCCGTGAGATGAATTGGAATCTCATCTGTCATTAATCTGCTCTTCGAAGAATTCTTGCACCCACTTTGCCGCTGCTGAGTCTCTAACAAGGCCACAGTAGATGTTAGAATTCATCGGATAGCATATTAAGGACGAATAAGATATCGTTACTTTCCTGCCAACATAATCGGCTATTGTGAATAGGTTGAGCGAGGAGAGGCCCTCGAATTACTCCGGGAGGCCTCTAGGACATACGTGTTCTCCTGAATGGCGGAAAAATTATTTGTTAAACTAATTGAAGTGTCCGGAGAATTGCTGCACCCCTTGTGAGCATAACTTATGATGCTGTCCTCTACGCCATTTACGCTATCTACAACCTCGACGGACTCGGAACCTCACCCGATAAATTCCCCTTCGCCGCCTCCGCCGCCGCAGCTCCGGCTCTCCGTCCAAAAACCGCCCCAGACGTAAGTCCGCTCCCACCAGGATAGTTCTCATAGAACAAGCCTCCAACCATCTCACCACAGCAAAACAGATTCCCCACCTCGCTATCCGTCGCCGAGGAAATCACCTGCGCCGTCTCCGGATTGATTGCGATCCCGCCAAACGTAAACGTGATGCCACACGTGACATGCACGGCCAAAAAGGGTGATTTATCAAGCGGAAGCGCCCAATTCGTCTTCCCCAGCGCCAATCTCTTGGTCTTTGATTGTGTGGAATTCCCATCTCGAACAGCCGGATCCCACTTCTTCACTGGATTCTCCTTCTGAAACGCATAGACCGCTTGATTATACTCCTCCATATTCTCAACGAACCTCTCACGGTCCTCCAACCCGACTTCCACAAGCTTCTCCGCGAGCTCGGGGATCGAATCCGCCATGATCCTCCGCACGCGCTCCGGTCGGTACTCTTCATCGCGCAGCCAGGGGATCATACGTTGATCCCAGACCTGGAAGGCGGTTTGGCTCGGCTGTGCGAGGATCGCGCGGCCGAATTTCGCATAGGTGTAATTTCGCATATCGACGCCCTCGTCGACGAAACGGGCGCCGGAGGTGTTGAACATGAGACCGAGCGGGTACCCGGACTTTGTGAATTCGTTAGAAGCAACTTGATCGCCGGCGTGGGCGGGTGCGTTGGCGTCCCAGGCGACGGAGTGGCAGGCGGACCAGTTACCAGCTTGCTTTGCGCGGACGTCGCGGATGGCGGTTTCGAGAACATCGCCCGTGTTGTAGGGCGTCCCGCGGACTTTGGCGAGGTCCCAGCCGGGACCGAGATATTGGGCGCGCATGCGGGGGTTGCTTTCGAAGCCGCCGGCTGCGAGGACTAGGGCGCCGGTTTTTATGGTGACTTCTCGGCCTTGATGGCGGACGATGACTGCTTGGACGGCGCCGGTGGAGGGGTCGGTGATGAGTCTGTCTAAGGCTGTGGAGTAGAAGGTCTCTACGCCGTTTCGTTGGGCGGCGGCTTTGTGGTCTTCGATGAGCCCTTTTCCTCCGTCCTGAGTCTTCAGCGCGAGACCGCCCCAGAATTTCAGCCGTCCGTCGACTTCGTACGCCTGGCGGTTGAAAGATAGTTGAAACCTGATGCCAATGCTCTTGAGCCACTTGATAGTCGAATTTGAATCCTGGATGAGGATCTTGCTCAAGTCTGGATCTGACCTGCCCTTGCACACCCTCTGCATGTCGCCTTGGAAGTCCTCGGGAGTGTATGGTTCCATATCAATTTTGCTTGCGGTGACTTCATCCACGTTGTTGACCAGAGGGAGTAGATCGGCTTTGCCATAATGTACCGTGCGGTATGCTCCGGCTGTGAAGAATGTGTTTCCACCTGCCCAGCTCTCGGGAGCTTTGTCAATGAGGATGACATGCTCTGCGCCAGCTTGTTTTGCGGAGACGGCGGCGCTGAAGCCAGCGTTGCCGCTGCCGGCGACGAGAACGCTGCAAGATGTAGGAAGTGCCATATTGGGAATCGCTGGAAAAACGATAAGACAAGTATTTTAATATGGCGAACGTGACAAAAATGGTGGTGATTTATACGGAAAATGTTCAATAAGTGCAATAACGAGAAAGCCAGAAAGGGAAGAGAGAGATTGGGACTAAAGCGCGCCGGACTTAGGATCAAGGACTAAGAAACATGCAAAATGACCTAAAGAGGTACTTAACTACTAGTCGCTGATAAACATGGATACCTCAAATAGTGACAACTGAGGAGGCGGCGGTGATGATGGGCCGAGGTGGATGAGTTCGCCGAAGTGGAGGTGTTCATTATTTCCCGGGGTTCACGTGCACGTGATCTTCACAAATTTCCAAGACGACAGTGTCTTTCTGCAGTTCTTCAGAGTTCATAGAGTTACATGTACTCAATAAGGGTATTTGATATGTTCTGATATGCTGGGTATCGTACCTAACAGTCTGGGGGGTTATTGCAATCACGTGCAATCTACGCTCCAGCAGAAGACTGGAGAGAGAAAAAGATGTCTCTACTCATCTGTCATATTTGCTCGCTTTAGAATCAAAGTTAAAGTCCTTTGCAAGAAGAAAGAGGGAGAAAAACCATCGCCGGGGTGATGAGCAATTCATTCATTCAATTCTATAGCAGATGATGAACTCATCGTAGAATTCATCAACCACTAAATACCCACAGTGATACTCTTCACCTCAGTATACTCATCCAATGCATCTCTCCCGCCCTCACGACCCGTCCCACTATCCTTGATCCCCCCAAACGGCTGCTCGCACGCACTGATCAACCCAACCCTTACCCCTACCATCCCCGCCTCCAACTCCTCGCTAATCCTCCACACCCTGGAAATATCCTCCGTGAAGATGTACGCAGCAAGTCCGGCATCAGTATCATTAGCCATCTCAATAACCTCCTCGTCAGTCTCAAACGACACCAAGAACGCGAGCGGGCCGAACGTCTCTTGCTGCATGAATAGCATGTCCTTATTTCCACCCTTAAGGATGGTAGGAGGGCAAAAGTTCGGTCCCCATTGGGAGTTTTTCTCCGGTCCGCCGTACACAATCTCAGCACCTTTGGATATGGCGTCTTTAATCTGGACGTCGATCTTCTCGAACGCTTTGAAAGAGTAGAGCGGGCCGAAGTTGCATTTGGGGTCCCAGACTGAGGCGAAATGAAAGGTATCCTGAACCTTTTTGGCGAGGAGAGAGGCGAATGTTTCGACGATGGATGAGTGGATGAAGATGCGGTTGGCGCAGACGCAGGTCTGGCCTGAGGAGCGGAATTTGGAGGAGATGAGACCTGTTGGTTTTGTCAGAGGGTCCGATTGCGGCACGAGGGTGGGTATTTGACGAACCCTCTGCGGCTTTTTCGAGATTGGCATCTCCGAAAACGATGAACGGAGCATTGCCGCCGAGTTCCAAGCTCGTCTTCTTGAACGTCTTTGCACACTCTGCATGGAGATACCTCCCAACGGCCGTGGACCCCGTAAAGCTCAAATGGCGAACAAGCTTGTTCTCAGTAAACTCCTTCCCCACATCAGCAGCCTTCCCGGCCGATGTGGTGACAATGTTGAGGACTCCAGGAGGCCCACCGGCCCTCTCAAAGAGTTTAGCAATGGCAATGGCGCACAAAGGGGTTTCTGGAGCGGGTTTACACACGACCGTGTTACCGGCCGCGATTGCTGCTCCGACCTTTCGGGTGATCATGGCAATGGGCGAGTTCCAGGGAGTTATGGCGACGACCACGCCTTGAGGTTGGCGGACGGTAAAGATACGATTGTCGCCTTTGGCTGCGGGGATAGTTTCGCCATATTGTCTTTCGATGGCGGATTCGAACCAGTCGAGGAAGTCGGTGCCGTACTGAGCATTGAGTCAGTAGTCTAATATGGGAAAGGGTCGGAACTTAGGAGTGATGCACTGATCAATTAGAGAATAACATACTTTTACCGTCACGAGAGACTCCTTGAACGGCTTCCCAAGCTCCAAAGAGCAAATAGCAGCGAGGTCATCCGCATTCTCCCTGATGAGATCGGCCCAGCGTCGCATCAGCCATCTTCGTTCGCGGTGCAATGACTTCTTAAAGCTCTTAAATGCCGTGTGGGCAGCCTCGATGGCCCCCTTGACATCTTCGCGATCCAAGTCTGCGATATCCCAGACCTTTTGGTTGTCCGCGGGATCTAGATTCCGTCAGTACCGACCTTTGTTTCCCCCGAGATGCTTGGGTGCATATTCATACCGTAGACCGAGAAGGTATCGCCTTTTGATCCTTCAACCCATTTGCCGCCAACGAAAGACCTGTGGTCAAGAAGTGAAGGGTCTTTGAACTGTGGAAGCAAGTCAGAGCACCTCCAGCCACCGCTAGATTTTGATACGGCGTACAGTATACGGAATTTCTTTGCTCAGAATGTGCGCCATTTTGCCAAGAGATGGAATATTGAACCTTTGAAATTGGACTAGCGGAAAACCTACGAGGTGGTTATGTTGTTCTGTATTGAATCCCGATGTTCTTATTTGCTTTCAATTCCATCACGTATGTAGTCTGCTTCGATCCCACTGAATATTTGGCAAATCGTGGTCGTCTGTCCCGGACCAGGAAGGAGAGTCTAAACTGGAGGTACAAGGATACTCCGCACTTTGACGGGGATCGGCAACTGGGGCATGTAACTCGTGTATGAAGAAGCAGAACCGACGTTCGAGATGTTCAAAGAACTAGGCAGACGATGGCTCTTTGAAAGCGCAAAAGACAGAACAGGACCTGCCGAAAAGCACTCCTTGATAACGGGACTAAATTACGCTGATGATCAAAGCATAGACACGATGAAGTAGAAAAGCGTCGTGTGGGTGAACAGCATGTCGGATATAGGTGGTCGTCGGAGATAAGGTTGTTCGGCCAACCTCCGAGCTTCCCCCCTTTCTTACCCCTTGCAACCTTTTCACTAGGTACCTGCTCTAACAATGCACCTCCTCTTTCCCTGATTTACCGTCTGCAACATGATGTTTGTCGAAATTGCCTCAATGAGAGGCCACGTCGAAATGATGGAATCATGCACCTTCTTGCGCGTCCGCTGTTTCCCCCCCCGCCTGGGCTGGGAGTACACCTATGTATGGCGCATGAGGTTACCCCTGGGTAAATCCCGATCAAGTGACCATGAGGGTTCAGACTTGCATAACGTTGCTCCAAAGCTCATTCGAAGCTTTCCCCACATCTGTAAATGAGGTAAACAGAGCATCTTTCCTAGTTTGATACAACGAACAAAACAAACTTCACCACGAATACCACAAATAACGCCAAAAATGGGCCGTCTGGACGGAAAAGTCGCCCTCATCACCGGCGCGGGATCTGGTTTCGGCGAAGGCATTGCCCACGGCTTTGTTTCCCAGGGCGCCAACGTGCTCGTCGCCGATATTGCTGTCGCCAATGGAGAACGAGTGGTCGAAGAAATCACCAGCAAGAACTACCCTGGCGGAGGATCTGCCGTCTTTGTGGAGTTAAACGTGACCAAGCGGAGCGATTGGGAAAAGGGACTCGAGCTTGCCAAATCCAAATTCGCCAAATTGGACATCGTCGTCAACAATGCGGGGACCACGTACAAGAAACAACCCAGTCTTGAAGTGTCCGAGGAGGACTTCGACAAGATCATTTCTGTCAATGTCAAGAGTATCTATCTGAGTGTCTCGGTGGTGATGCCGTACTTTGTGGAACGGAAATCAGGTTGCTATATCAACACATCTTCTGTTGCTGGAACCAGAGTCAGGCCTGGTCAGGTGTTCTATGGTGGTACCAAGGGCTTCCTCAATACGGTATGTTGCAGAACAGAAAACATTCCCTAGTTTCGCCCACGAGTACCTAACTTACTTTTTCACGCAGGTCACGCAAGGCCTAGCAGCTGAATATGGTCCAGAAGGAGTCCGTGTCAACTCGATCTGTCCCCTTCGAGGAGCAACCGGTCTCTTGGAGATGTTCAGCGGGGTGCCTGATACCCCAGAAGAAAGGGCAAAGTTTGCTCTGAGTGTCCCGTTGAGGAGAATGTCGGAACCGAATGATATTGCTATGGCTGCAATCTACCTGGCGAGTGATGAAGCTGCGTTCGTGAGCGGTGTCAATCTTCCGGTGGATGGAGGCCGTTTGGCTGTATAGAGGGAGGAACAGGAAGATTTGACAATGATTATGCTTGAGAATCAACTTTCTTCCAAGCCTTCGAACTCAGTCGTTGCCTTCCCATTCCCAGTCAGTAGTATTGTCTTCTTGCCGGTGGTTGGAATAGCTTTTCTTTACAGCATTCGAACTGTTTGATATCGGGCTTGTTCCAAACTTCGAGAAAGTGCAATGTTAACAAGTAGAACGGAAAGGCGAGCATAGACATAACAAATAGCTGCAAGAACACTTCCGAGCAGACATGCACTTTCAGGTGCCCTTTTATCTGCTGCACTCCAATGCCGTTGGCAAAGCAGCCATTCTTGTCTTGGTTCGGTAGAGCAGGTAGGAGGATCCGTACAAGCCAAGCGTCACCTACGCTCAACTCCGCAACACTACCTACAACGCTTGCTCTCGGTATTTCCGCCGAAAGATTGGTCGGCGACTGGTATTGAAGAGTTCGCCGATTCTGCACATAAGACGGCGCACCCACCTTTGGCGCACCCCACCTTTGGCGCACCTCACCACAAAACCTTGCCAAAAAACCAATCCACCACAGTACCATGAATATCACGTTTTAGACCAAAATGCCTACCTACTCCAAAGCTGACCTCAAATACGCTATTCGAGAATATCAAAATCCGAATCGAACCATCAGCGACCGTAAACTAGCGGAAAAAACCGGCGTATCCGTGAGTACGATCAAACGCCATGCGACCGGCGGTCTCGACGCTACACAAGGTCAGCTTTCGAAACAAAAATTGTCTCCAGATCAAGAAAAATGGCTTGCCGACTGGATAATTGACGAAGAGCGTGCCTGGCGGCCTCCATCGCATACTAGAGTACGAGAAATGGCTAACCACCTTGCCCGATTGGGCGGAGACGATGTCCCTGTTGGCGTACACTGGATTGACGGCTTCAGAAAACGAAATCCACGCATCAGTACTCTGATCGGTCGATCCCTCGATAAAGCTCGAGTCGAAGGATCAAATCCACATGCAATTCAAGGCTTTTTCGAGCTATATCAAAAGATCTGCCGCGACTACCACATCCAGCCGCGAAATCGGTGGAATTTTGATGAACATGGCCTCTCTATGGGCTGTTTTTCAAATGGCAGGGTCCTTGGAGCAACTAGAGAAGGAAGAAGCAGGCGGACATATATTAAATCCCCAGAGACGCGCGAATGGGTGTCGTTGCTTGAGTGTGTCTCGGCTGAGGGTCGAGTTATCACTCCACTCGTCATTTTCAAGGGGAAAAGCCTACAAACAACATGGTTTTCAACTGATACTCCATCCTGGAATTATATTATATCCGAGAATGGATGGACATCGAACGATATCGGCCTCAGATGGCTAGAAAAAAAGTTTTTGCCCGAAACGAGCCCTCATGATTCGCAGCAATGGCGCCTCCTTATTTGTGACGGCCATGGCTCACACACGACCGTTGAGTTTATGAAAATGGCAAAGGACAATAAGGTCTTCATACTTTATCTACCTGCTCATACCTCTCATATTCTACAGCCTCTAGATCTTGGTGTTTTTGGTCCTCTGAAGACGAAGTACAGCCAGCAGCTTCAAAAATTAGCTACATTCACAGATGGAACAGATATCAAGAAAAACATGTTTCTCGCCCTATATAAACAGGCTAGGATTGAAGGATTGACGTCTTCGAACATTAAGACAGGCTTCCGAACGACTGGTATATGGCCATTTAACCCACGCAAGGTCCTCAAGTCATCTCAGCTTAATGCAAACGCCGGCAACGATACTACCGAAGTATTTCAATCTTCTAGCCCTCTACGACTATCAAGGATCCATCATACGCCTCAAAAACCATCCGATGTTAGTACTCTAATTGATACTCTCGACTCCCGAAGCTCTCGAATCGACTTTTCAGCCGTCAAACGAAAGATTGTAAAATACGCAGCCTCTCAGTCAACTCAAATTGCAACCCTTGAGCATGAAAGCGCCAAACAAATCTCAGAGATTGCTAGATTACGTCCAGTAAAGCGCAGGAGAATTACTATCGACCCTCAAGAGGCCTTTGCGGATATTGGAGACGTCCTTGTGGCAAGCACATCGCTGGACGAGGAGTCGGAGCAGCAAAACGATGCTTCTAATGCGACGCGGGTCTCTACGCGCAAGAAAATAAAATCAGCGCGTCAAGTAGCGATGGAAGAATTAGATGTTTCAATTTCGGAGTAAATAGCTATAAAATGAATGTTTTGTGGCTGTAAATGTGTTGACCCCTTTTCCCAAAGTGTGAGGTGGTGGGGTGCGCCAAAGGTGGGGTGCGCCAAAGGTGGGTGCGCCGTCTTATTGTCTCAGGGGATCAATGAGAGCTTATCTCCGTTGGAGACCCAAAGTCCGCGACGCTGACGCTGCCCTCGGGATACGGTTTCCCCACCTTGCTACTAAAGCTCAACTTCCATACGTCTCACAAGAGCATTTCTCACTGCAGTAACAATTGCAGAGCACAACTCGTCACTAAATCTCCCTACTTAATTGTCTTTTCGTCACAAGGTACTAAGAAGATCAAGTTCAGATGGCCGGCTTTTCTCAATATCAAGGACCTTCACCGGAATGGGAAGCCTTCGTCCAGAAAACCCCTTTACCGCCGATCGACTTGACATTGCCACCTCAAGCTATCCGAGAAGCAGTCAATGGATTGAGAGTCAAAACCTCCGAGGCCCAACTCGCAGCCGAAGGTCAGTATCCGTATTAGAGTACATTTCGCCATTGCTTCCAAACTCTCAAACTCAAGTTCGAAATTATGGACCTATTCATTAACATCAATGCCATCTTCCAGACCTCCACAGCAAAGCAACATGGACAGATCACTCAATCCTCACACGAGACAAACAAAACATCATCGCCCGCCTCTACAAACCCACCCACCTCTCCACCGTGCACTCACTCCCAATATACCTCTTCTTCCACGGCGGTGGCCACCTCTTCGGCAACCTCGACATCGAAGACGCCGCCTGCGCACGCCTTTGCTCCGGAGCCGGTATCCTAGTCATCCACGTAAACTACCGCCACACGCCCGAGTTCAAACATCCAACCCCATTCAACGACGCCTGGGACTCTTTCGAATGGCTTGCGCGCACCATCAAGGCCTTCGGTGGTGATCCTAACCGTGTTATAGTCGGAGGAGTCTCCGCTGGTGCTGGTTTGGCCGCTTACGTCGTCCATCGCCATCATAACCTCCTCAAAAATGGCGCCGGCGACTCCTCCACGCCCGCTTTAAAAGTTTGCGGGCAGCTGCTTTGTATTCCGTTCCTGGTGCATCCGGACAACAACCCCTACGCAAGTACGGACGGCTCGTCGTATCAACAGAATGTAGACGCTGCGCTCCTTCCGATGCCCCTTGTTCGCAAGTTTACCGATTTGCTCGATGTTAAGGATGTCACGGATCCGGTTGCCAATGTGGGGTTGGTGGATGATGGCGAGGTTGTGGGGATGCCGAAGGCGGGGTTTTTGGTTGCGGGGCAGGATTTGCTGAGGGATGAGGGGTTGTATTATGCGGAGAAGTTGAAGAAGAATGGGTTCGTCGTACTTTTCCTTTCCCCCTATTCGAAGAGCGAGATCGCGTTGCTGTAGCTGAAGCTAAATGTGATGACTTTCTTATAGAACTCCTACTAAGGTCCATGTTTTCCCTGGCCTGCCGCATGGGTTCCGCCGGTTTGGCGACTTGCCTTCCAGCAAGACATGGGATCGACTTTTGGTAGACTGCTGTCATTGGTTTCTTACGGACGACAGCGGTTCGTCTTTTACGGTGGAAAAGACCTGAATCGTAACTAAGCACAAAGCATTTTGGGGCGTGTCTACTAAAACGCAAGCATAAGAGCAAGCACCATTCAAGTTCCCAATTCGTTTAGACTCAAAACAATACAGAATATAGAATCATGTGTTTTCGACTACGAATTCCCGAACGTTCAATGCGCCAATAGGTATCTATATCAACGAAACAGCATCCCCTAATGTCCAGCATCCGGCGACCCATCAACAACCTCCACCGGCTCCTCCCCACCCATCCTCCCCAAACCCCTCACCCCCGGCAGCGCCCCCTCACTAACATCCCTGAACTCATCCGGATCCCCATGGAACTTCACCCCCTTCACCCACTCCTCCCTCCCCGAATATTCATCCAAATACCACGTTAAATCCCTCTCTCCCGTAAACTCGAAATCCACAAACCCACTCCCCATGCACCCCCACCGATTCCCGCTCCAATACTCAATCTCATAGTCCTCAAAGTGCGGCTCGCGCAGCATTTCGAAGTACGCGAGACGGGACCCTGGCCACATGACGACGGGTCCGTCTTTCTTCCCTTGCTTGAACCACGAGGAACACGGGTCTGACCAGCAGGTCCGCGGCATGAAGGTCGCGGCATGTTCGACAAAGTCGTCGACGGATGATTTCTTAGGGCTTAGACGGCGGATATGCTGCCGCCGCATCTTTTTGACGATGGTCAAGAAGTGCTGCGTCAGCATAGTGAGTATAGGTAGGATAGACCCCTGCGCCGCGGGCGTGAAGGGCCCGGAGTAAGTGAAGTAATTCGGGAATCCATCGACGCCGATGCCGAGGTAGCTGGATGGGAATGTGGACCATTTTCCTGCGAGCGGGAGCGTGGGGTCGAGGCCGGTGAGGGGGAAGCGCGGGCGGAAGGAGGTGTCGAAGCCGGTTGCGCAGATGATGACGTCGAGGGGGTGTTCGGAGACTGTGGCGCTGTCGATGATGCCGGTGGAGGTTATGGAGTGGATCGGGGTTGTGAAGACGGTTGTTTTGGGGCTGGCGAGGGCTTCCAGGTAGCCATTTCCGGGCGTGGGTCGGCGGCAGGCTACGTTGAAGTCTTTGGGGATTATGATGTCGCGGAGGGAGGGTTTTGCGGCGAGTTTTGTAGTCATTTCTGTGAAGGCGTACTGGATGATGGTTTGTGGTTAGGTCTCAGGGGAAGGGGGTTGAAGGAGGATGTGCTTACGGCGTTTGCTTCGTCTGACTCTTTGGTGTTGCGGAGGACGAGCTTGAATCTCTTGTTTAACTCGTTCTCGATCATCTTCTTGTAACGGTGGTACTTCTCGCGATCTTCATCAAACGCTTCCTTTTGATCTTTTGTGTCTGCGGACCTGTTAGAAAGGAGTCTTCAACCTTCCCCAGTCCACTCACAATCGAAATTTCGTCCATCCTTGCCAGCGAACTGTTGGCCGAATGCTGCTGTGATCCAGGTCGGACTCCGTACCCAGGTATACAGCCTTTTCACGTCTGGATAAATGGAAGCACATAGTTGGACCCCTGAGCTGCCGGAGCCGATCACCGCAACGCGTTTCCCCTTTAGATCATAGCCTTCCTTATAGGCCGCCGAGTGGAACAAGTCGCCCTTGAAGGATTTTATGCCCGGGATGTCGGGCCACTTCCAAGCACTTGGAGTTCGATCAGCCAGCCGCTTGAATCTGTAGAACGGGGCAAACACGTGACCTACTTCAAGAATCCTGCTCCGTTCAAAAGCACATCGCACTCCTCCTCCCACTCCTTCGTCTTTACGCCATCCCTTAATTGCGACAGTTTCACAACCCACACACTCTTCCCCTCATTCCACTTCGCCGCATCCACGCTAGTATTCAAACTAATATACTTCATCATCCCCTCCTCATCAACAATATCCCTCAAATACTGCCAAATTTCCCCACTCGACGAATAAAAGCTCGTCCAGCGCGGATTCGCCTTCCATGGGAAGCTATACCCCACACTCGGAATATCACACGCGCACCCGGGATACCTATTCTCGAGCCACGTCCCGCCAACATCGTGGTTTTTCTCATAACACACAATGTCGACGCCCAGGCCTTCGAGGGCGCGCGGCGCATGGTGCAGGAAATCTATCCCAGCGGCTCCGGCGCCGATCATCATGATTTTGAAGCGTGGTCTGGAGAGCGGTGCCTCGTTTATCATGGTTGGGGAGATTGTGTAGCCCGTTTTGCCTGGCTTGTTCCATTCTGGGTGGTGTGCAGGTCGTGAGATGGAGGCCGGATGCGGGCCTGCGGTGTTGCTGCCGATTGTGATGGAGCCGGGGAGTCCGTATGCTTCAAATACTGGATTGTTGGGAGGTGGAATGCGGCCGTTCATTGTTGCCGAATTGGAAGTAGAGATGTTGAAGTTAAGAGAGAAGAGAAGATTGACTGATCGTTGCCGGGGGGAAATAAGAAACTCTTTTTTTTTAAACCACCAAAAGTGGGTTATATTCGAAAATTTGCAAAGGCGTGGAGGAACTGCGGAGGACTTTTTTATGTCATGTGAGCAATCGGATCTCTAATGAGCATGAGAAATGTTGGGGAGTTAATAAGTCCAGATTGGTGTATGGTGCATGGAAATGTAGGTGGTATGTTTATGGTACGCGGTGTATTGCGAAGATTCCAATTTCTGAATGCACAGATTGTCCGCGTCGGTATTTGGCCGTAAGACTGGCTTAAGTGATGAAGCCATTTTCCCGAACACAATACTCCATTTGGACGTGGGGAGGAGAAGACAGACAGGGCCAAAAAGAGGGGTTGATTGGATGCCGGCCG
This sequence comes from Aulographum hederae CBS 113979, assembly GCA_010015705.1. Lineage (NCBI taxonomy): Eukaryota > Fungi > Ascomycota > Dothideomycetes > Aulographales > Aulographaceae > Aulographum > Aulographum hederae. Next base: position 266,856 of record ML977140.1, on the reverse strand, counting down.
AAAGTGATTCCGATAACCGACCGAACCACATCCCAATCCCAATGCCCCATACCCAGATCTATTATTATCCGCCGATCGAGGTATAATACTTTACATTTTCCCCGCAAGTTCTCACGACTGATGAAAGAGAGAACGATGTAGCTTTCCGCAAGTATCCATGAAATATACCTTACGTACGGTGATGTAATAACTACTCGAGACATCGAAATCTGTATCAGTCCAGCGTCAAGACCTGTTTGAATTTGACCAGCATCTCCCTATAGACTTACTCTTGCTCATTCTACCTCGATCAACAAGATGGCCGAACTAGGCTGTCCCCACTCTACCTCAACAGTACGTCTCCGCATGATCGACACAACAGCAGTAATGGTCGTCAACGCCAAATTCTTCATCGAGCCCGTGCAAAAGGGGCACGAGCAATTGAATCTCTACGTAGCAGCATTCCTGATTGAACATCCTCCCTCGGGGAGAAAAATCATGTTCGACCTAGGGGTTCGAAAGGACTATTGGAAACTTCCGGCAGGACTGCAGAAGCGGCTGGGTTTTATAATTCCAGGATTAAGAGTGGATCGAGATGCGACGGAGATTTTGGAGGAAAAGGGAGTAGGCCTTGGAGATATCTGTGAGTGTTCCTTTATTTCCAGTAAAATTGTTGTGGGAGTAAAAGCGTGGAGCTTTGCCGAAGGGGCTTCTAATTTTACGACAGCAAGCGTGATATGGTCGCATTACCACTGGGATCATACCGGTAGTATGGAACTTTTCCCATCGTCTACCGAGCTGGTAGTTGGGCCTGGCTTCAAGACTTCTCCTATATTACTACCTGGATTCCCACATAACGCTGATTCCCCGATCAACGCTGCCGCGATTCAAGAAAGAAAACTTACAGAGATTGGCGATGACGGTTTTCAGCTAGAGATTGGCGGATTCCGTGCTCATGACTTTTTCGAAGACGGGTCGTTTTATTTGCTTGGTGGGTCTCAATTCGTCCCTCTGCGTAGTCTTCAGGATGGCTTTGAAAGAGCGTAGTCACTTACTTCTATCACTGAAAACCAGACACACCAGGACATTGTGTAGGTCACATGTGCGGACTCGCGCGGACAACAGGGGGACCAGGTAGCACGTTCGTCCTCCTCGGAGGGGACATATGCCACTTCCCAGGTGTTTTCCGGCCATATGCCAAAACACCCCTGCCAGACACGATACCAGACGGGCTGCTGGATGAAGATGGATACTTCCCAATACCATGCCCAAGCTCCCTTTTCGAAGATCGCCACCCTCAAAGGCCCCGAAACGAAGATCGGGAAGCATCCTCCATAGACACAAAAACCACGCCCTTCTACCGGATCTCGACCGACGAGTCAACGGCGTACACAGACGTCCCAGCTGCGCACACTTCAGTCCACAAACTAGTCGATTTCGACGCCTGCCCGTCGGTTCTGGTATGTCTGGCGCATGACGAGACCATGTTGAAGAAGCTTCCGACTTTCAATGAGGACCCAGAGGATGATTTGAATGACTGGAAGCAAAGGGGGTACAAGAAGAAAATTCAATGGGGATGGCTGAATGACCTTTCGCGAAGCGGTAGGACGGGAAGACCAGCGGCTGTGGAGGGGTTTTGGAAAGATGGATTGCCATGGCCGGAGGGGAAGGAGGTGTTAAGGAAGAATGGGGAGTCGGCTTCCAAACTTAGCTTGTGATGGATCGATGTATTGTTTCGGAATTCATACTTACTTCAAAAGACTGCCTCGATTTTCGAGGCCAAAGAAGCAAGGATTGCCGAATACTGGTATCGCACCACTGTGGACTATTTTGTCTCAAGTTCATCAGGTATGTACATGGTATTGAGAAAAAGGCTTAATTATGAAGTTAGGTATTGATTGAAGGTTCGCAGTTCGCAGCAGGAGGAAAGGAAAGTGGAGCTGCGAAGCCCCTGAAGGAACAGCGCACGTACCATCACGGCACGTGATCTTGATCTTCCTACACTAGGTAATCAGGGTCAACATTCAGCGGACTTGTCCATTGCGTATCTCTGTCCCCACTGAGCTTTTCCATTTCTTCTTTCACCAAGGCAGCTTGACTTACACGCCGAGTTTATGGAAACATCACGTGCGAACAGACGTGCATGTTGTGTGTGGCACGGTTCGCTTACGTTAGCATATCTTTTTCTTCCAAGTCCAAAGTCGACAAGAGCTGCGCTTGATCACCAAGTGAGCATGTCATACGCGACCGTACTCTTAGAGCATTTCTTACATATGGTCTGTCCGCTATATCTAATGCCAACCTGCAACATAAATCAACTCTTCCAGCGCAGGTGGTGTGGCGGCTCCTTCGCTGAATCACCCCTCAACCGTCTATCTTTCATATCTCCCCATGCATATCCGCAATGAAACTCAGATTATCGAGACCGATAACAGAAACGGCCAATGACCCTGAACATGTCTCTTTTCTAGGACGATTCCGTCGAACCTTCTCCGCTCCGTCACCGCGCAATGGAAGCAAGACCATGAGTTCGGCGGCTAGGTCGAAGCCGTTGACGCAATCAAGAGGCTTGGACAAGCCGGACGGACTCACATCACGGTATCAGACCTTGGACCTGGATGACGACCCGGAAGACCAAGGCGAAATCTGTCTAAGATGTCAATCCTTGGAGCTGGAGAAGTTATTCGACGAGCCTAGGCGGCTATTTCCCGAAGATCCAGAGTTGGTCAGGCACATCGGCGCTCTGCCTCTAGACGACGCAGCAATCCGATGCCCCATCTGTCGATTGTTTGCTTCCTCCCGGTTCACACAGGCTTCCCGTCCCCAGAATGACTACTACATCTGGAGAGCTCCCTGGGACTTTTCCCTCTATCGCTTCAACTACCTAATAGTCTCTGGCTCCGACCCCGCTCATGATACCACCCAAATCTTGATCATTGTACCATTTCAGCAAAAAGACGACCTTCTGGATGTACAACACATGAGACCTCATGTGGATGTGCGGATGATAACCCCACGCAAGCGACTAGATGCAGTTGACTTTGACTTTGTTCGTTCTTGGATGTCTGCTTGTCGGGAAAGCCACGGCGAATGCAACCGCTCCGTCTATTCGGATGCTGCTTATTTCCCGATGCAAGTCCTCAACTGCGACACCGCTGAGATTGAGCCCGGTTCCAAATCGACAAAGTATGCCGCTCTCAGCTATGTCTGGGGGAAGGAAGCGTCGCAAGTCATCACGAAGGACCATTCTCGTTTCTCGAGCTTCCCATTGCTCATGCGAGATGCCATGTTTGCGGCGAAAAAGCTTGGTCTCAAATACCTGTGGGTAGATCGGTATTGCATTTCCAAATCAGATCCGCTGCTCAAGCATGAGCAGATCAAGAACATGGACCACATATATGAAAGGGCTGAGGTCACTCTGGTTGCTTTGGTAGATGATCCTTTCTCAGGCCTCCCTGGAGTAAGCACTCACTCAAGAGCAACACAGCCGTTCTTGAAACTGGGGCGCAGTCAAATAATTGGAGCTATGCATGACCCGAAGGAATTGATCTGGTCGTCCAAGTGGTGGAGAAGAGCATGGACTTTCCAGGAAGCGTTGTTATCCAAGAGACGCCTTTATTTCACACATGAACAAGTATACTTCGAGTGTTGCACGGAGCGCAGATGCGAAGCTAACGACTTCATTTCCCCGCTTGAGCCAGCTGATGGAGCAATGGGTTATCCTGTCACATCTCTGGACCCGGATCTTTCATTGTCAAATTTGAACCTGAATTTAGAGACTTACTTCTCTCGAGACCTGACCTTCGACTCTGATGCTATCAATGCATTTCTTGGGATCCTGAATAGATACTCCCGAAGTCAAAATCCGATCCTCCATCTCTACGGTCTGCCGTTCCAGCAGAATCTTCCGCGGTCATACATGAGAGAACCTCCTGGTGACCTCATCTCAAAGTCCTTCGTATCTTCTCTTCGATGGACAGCGTCCAATACCACACGGAGACATGGCTTCCCCAGTTGGTCATGGGCGGGGTGGCGCGGCAAGCATCTCTCTCTATGGACGCTCTTCGAGGACCCCATAGACACCATCTGGGTTGAGCACAAAGATGGCCGCCCACAGGCTTTTCAGGAGTTCTACGATGAGGGTGCTCTTTCCCTGCACGATTCCACTTTGAATCCTATCCTGTGGATTGAGTCCCTGACCTCTCAAGTCAGATTCGTCGGCCGGTCAGGTAACTTGGTGTCAACAATCGAAGAGGTAGACCAAACCCTTTCAAAGGTCACCGTTGTTGTCGGCAACGACGGAGATGAGGAGCAGGTGCGCCACGACATGAAGCTCCACCACTTTGGGAACAGCAATCCGGAGAAACCGTACCATCACTATCAATTTGTTTGTCTGAGTAAGCGCCCGTTTGACGGTCGCGAAGTTGGCTTTTTGATCATCGCTACAACAGGTGGGGTCGTTGAAAGAGTTGGTTCTGCTCAGATTTTAGCGTCGTGGGATCGCATTACTTGGACGAAGAGGAAGATTCGCATGGAATGATCGCACTGCATGCATCTTTGTTGCATTCTCTCTGCGTTGATCTACTATGTCCAGATGGAACAGAGCTCAGCTGCCTCAACGGTACTCTGTGTTCATATTTTGAACTACACAATGAGCCTCGCTGCTGGCCATACCGAAGTACCTCCACGGATTGTTCCAGCTACTTTTCGTAAATCTCAACAACCTTCACGCGGACTCCCTTACTCTCTGACTTTGGACTCGGCAGGAAGAAATCATGCGCCAAAAGGACATCCTCCCTATTCGTCTCGAATAATTCGAGCCGAAACTTCCGAAACAAATGCGCCAGCGCCAAAGTCACTTCCATCAACGCCAAGTTCACTCCCAAACAAGATCTATCCCCTTTACCAAACGCTACGAAATACTGTTCCAAGGAGTTGCCATCCGGAGCTTTGGGATTCCCCGCCCACCGCTCCGGCACCATCTTCCCCGGCTGCGGAAAGATCTCCTCATCAAACAAGATATCCTGATGGTTCATAGATACGGTCGTCCCAGCAGGAATGACCCACTCCTTGAACTGCAGCGGCGTCTTCCAGATCCGAGGAATACGGCCAGTCGCCCCAATGGACATACGAACCCCTTCTTTCACGCATCCCTTGAGGAACGGCAGCTTCTCAAGCTTGCGAAGCGCAAACGCGTCCGCAGCATTAATATCAGGAATCGCCTTCACCAGCTCCCGGTGCAACTTCTCCTGCAGCGCGGCACTCTCAATGAGGTAGTAACACGCATTGGTAATACTCCACGCCGTCGTCGTAAGTCCAGCCCCAACAACCGTCTGCGCCTCATCACGCAGCCTGCGTGGCGCAAACTCCTCAGGCGGAAGATCATGCCGCAACATCTCATGGAAGACCGTCGGATGCTGCGGCTTCTTGCCCGCCGCAAACTCGCTCTTAACCACGTCAACCTGTCTCCCGAGATCGGCGATCAGCGTCAACATGCGATCGAGCGGCGGATTCGTCATTCGCACGAGCCAGTCGGGCACCGCTTCCATGATGGGACCGAGGAAGGGGAATTGACACGCCAGGCCGCCGAATTCGGAGAGGGCGAGGAAGCAGTCGTGGAAGCTGTCGCGGAAGGAGGGGCTGGCGAGGCTGTTGTAGGAGAAGCCGAAGGAGACTTCCATTATCACGTCGCCGGAGAAGGCGTCCCACATGCGGGCGAGGTTGAACGGGGTATTGGATGAGGGGGAGTAATCGGTTTTTACCTTGGAGCTGGCGTAGGTGATTTTGGATTGGACTATTGGTTCGCATTGGTCGGTTGCGCGTTTGGAGAAGCTGGAGGGAGGGTTAAACTATGGTCTTTGAAATTGAAATGGTGCTTTGGGTGAAAGGTAGCGCGGCATACAAAGCCGCAGAATTACTTGCTTAAAGGAATACGAGAGTAAAGTCTCCTGGAAGTAATCACAGCACTCCTAAGAGGGATATATCTCCTTCAGTTGCAACGCTCACTTCATACCTGAGACCGGCACCTCACAACCTCTTCTTTCTTCCGCCCTCTAGCTTTGAGAACGACGAGACGAGTTACTCACTAAGGATTCAAACAGCTCCTCCTCAGTTTATGATGCGCAGCATCACACGTACTAAAAACGGACGTCTCATTCCCAAACCTCGTACTGAACCACGGATCCTTGGCAGACTTCGCATTCTTCGCAAACAGCGTCTCGTAAAAGGGAGCGTCTTTGATATGCACCTCGGTGGGCGTGATGCGGATGATAGGTCCTGAAAGAATCTCATCATTAACACAAATTGTTTCTTCGTGACATGCTCTCTGGATGCTGGGATTGGCTTACCATACACCTTATGCAACTCGGCGATATGCTCGCTGTATTTGCCGCGCAAGATCACTTCGTAGTAGAATTCATACCATTTGGACAAGGCTGCGAATTTCGGGCCGGGGAAGTGGGAGATGGGGGAGAGGTAGAGGCGGTGGAATGCAAGGCTGGTGAGGTAGATTGTGAAGAATACTGCGGATGCCACGAGGATGTTCTCTGTGGTTACGCTGGGGAGGCGCGATGTGAGGGTAGCCATGATTTACTCGTGAGCTGCTCGTTGGATATAGAATCCAAACTACTGGTAGTATGTTGGGTAGGTAGGTAGTGGGAATATTGTCTGTCAAGTACTCTACCCTCGCTTCTAGGATTTCACAGGCAGAGCACTTCGGACAGTCTTACAGGTTGAAGTAGTCAGAGGAAAGATGAGGGGTATGTACATGGCCCGCCTAGAAAAGAAAGTCTGGAGTTGTGTGATGCGAGGGGAGTTGTGCATGAGGTGTATGTAGTGTTATGCGACTTTATCCCAGTTGCACCGGAGGCGTTCGTGTTCCGCGCCATCTTCAGTCTTGTGCAGCAGGACTGATGCCTTTGGGCATTTCTGGACGGATAGGCATTGAAAGCAAGTGTGATGTACGGATAAGTTGATTTCCGAGGTCTGGACTTTGCTGCTGGGAATCACCTGCGAGAGAATCGGAGTCTCTTTGGGTTGCTTCGAGGACATGTGGTAGAAGAATTATTCAAAGGTCATCGCCAGCATTTAGCTTCTTCTTGTCATTGTACTATGACCTCTCCGTAGTCGGGGAACTGAAGTTGTTTGAATGGAAGGACAGCTGGAAATGGAAAGGCGGAATAAGGGGAAGGAGGTTACCGTAGTTGGAGTACATGAAGGGAGCAGATACTCGCACAATGACATGTTGACCTCGTTCCAACTTCTTGTTAATCAAGGATGTAGCATGAAAGTACCGAAGTATCTTATTAGGGTGATGGATCTCAGCAAAAAGTTCAACATGTCTACCTAGGTAGTCTCCGCTCCGCTTTGTCACCCTAACCTAAGCAACCCCAGATTACCCAATCCGTCCGAGCGCCGAAACCCCCCTGTCGCCGGAACTCATTCCGTCTCAACCTCATGCTTAGATGCTTACACACTCATCTAACCTCCAGCTTGGCTGTTGCTTTGCACATCACGAAGCACTTAGTAAGGCCTGAGTAACGGAGCTTGAGAGCGCGAAGGGCCGAATTGACGGGTCTTGCTTGGGGTGATTTTTGGATGGATGGGTTGATGGTTTGATTCCTAGATCTTCCAATATAAAGACTCGAGCTCGTCCATCTATATTTCAATCGGATACACGCCCTTTTCAATTTTCCATCTCGGCTCTCAAACCCGGAGCTATCCCTTTCTTCCTAACCACAAGAATCAATCCTTCTTTGAAGCTTCAAAGCCTTCCAAAGACAACATCTACCACCCCCAATATGAAAGCCCTCGTCTTCACCACCAAAGGTCCCATTCCCTCAGTCCTACAAGTCCTCTCCGACCACCCCAAACCCTCCCCCGGCCCCAACCAATCCCTCGTCCGCATCATCGCCTCAGGCATCAATCCCGCAGACGCAAAGAACGTGCAAGGCTCGTTCCCGCAGACAACGCTGCCGCGGGTGCCTGGGCGGGATTTCGCGGGCGTGGTGGAGGGAGGGGAGGAGGATGGAATGGAGGTTTGGGGGACGGGAGGGGAGAATGGGTATACGAGGGATGGGTCGCATGCTGAGTGAGTTTTTGTTACTAATTTTGATACGTTGGTTTAGTGACGACGAGGGGGAAAATTACTTACAAGACGGGATGGGGGTTTTGTACCTGTATCTGTATCTTCTTCAGGCATGGAATACTGACGAGATGGACGTCTAGATACATAATCGTCGACACAGCAGCCCTCGCATCCAAACCAAAGAACCTCTCCTTTTCCCAAGCAGCATCTTGCGGCGTACCCTTCCTCACCGCATCCGCGATGGTTTCAAAAGCAGACGTCAAACCTGGCAAGCACGTCCTCGTCCTAGGTACGTTCAATCCCTCCAACTAATTCGTCCCTCGCACACACTAACTGACCTGTTCAACCAGGTTCCTCCGGCTCGGTCGGCAGCTCCGCCGTCCAGATCTGCAAATTCATAGGCGCAACGCCGTTGGAAAGTAGTCGACGCTCGCAGGCAGGCGCTGTCGACATCTCGGCGGATGAGATTGCGAGTCAGACGGCGAATCTGAGTAACGGAGCCGGTGTTAGTGTTGTTATCGATACTGTGTCTGATCCGGCGCTGTTCAAGAAGGCTCTTGTGACGCTGAACAGAGGTGGGAAATAGTAAGAATCTCTTCTTCCGTTATATCTCCCCTCGCGAAGTCCACTTTTTCCAGTCGTCGACCATGAGACCGAAACCGCTATTACCAACCCCCAAAGCATAATAATCACCGCCCCCAAATCCGGCGACCTCGCCTTCAACGCGCTAGACCTCTACCGCGCCGACCGCACCGTAACCGGCGTCAACAGCAACAGCATCTCCTTCGCCGAATCCTCCGCCTTCCTGCGGAAAATGACGCCCGGGTTCGAGAACGGGACTTTGACGCCGCCGAAGGTGATTCATGAGGTGGAGTGCGAGCAGGACGCGGTGGTGAGGGCGTATCAGGGCGTGTTGGAGGGGGCCAAGGGGAAGTATGTTATTGTGTTTGGTGAGAAGGGGAAGTTGTAGGTGGGAGATGGTGGTTCTGATATGAGGTTCCTGCCAGGAAATTCCAAGATTGGTCTCCTTTATTTGTCGCAGTGGTTGTGCACATATCTTGTTTGCGCATATCCTGGACATCGTACCGCAGAAAACAGACTTTGAAGACGTCGACGTGGTTCGCACTGCAATGGAGCGAGTGATAGAATAAAGGCATATCATGACTGTATGCCATACGAATAATTGAGAAAGAAAGTCACAGCAAACCCCTAAAAAATAAGTTTTGCCAGCTTCAGCCCTCGAACCCAGTCATCCCTCCCAAACCCAAAACGCGTCCCATTTCCCCAGCATATAACCTCCCTGAACCAGCTTACTTCCAGAAATCGGGCCTGTTTAACAAAAGAAAAAGAAAAAGAGAGCTTAAGAGCCTTTTCTCAAATCCCTCCTACCCGGTCACGGTGGTGGGGTGTTGAGTTTTTGTTGATTTTGATTTTGTTTGATCTTTCCCAAATACCAATTGCCTACCACCATTGTAGACTTACTTGAACCTACGAAATAGACATACGACGCGACGCCACTCTTTCCCGAAACACTTCAGAACTTCTCTCCCAAATCACTTTTAGGAGCGAACCCTCGAATGAGCTTCGAGGAATTGAAACAGGAGAGAACAATTCATGACTCTCAATGCTAAACTGATGCGATATACTCCGTAGCGACGGCCTATAGCCAGACTCGCAAGCCATGCAAAAATGAACGAAAAAGCCTCCCACAAAAAATATAAATACACGAAGATGGCGCCTAGCCAAGCGAATGGAAAAAGTGCAGCGCCGATTTCAACGCCTGCGCCTGAAATCGAGATGGATAGGACCCGCAAATTCTTTAGTCTCATGCTCAATGCTCTGCTCATCTGTATCCATGAACGGATGCTGCGCGTCTTGCTCTTCAGAGAACAGCTTGGGGAGTCTAGACTCCTGCCCATGTCCGTCGTTCTCCTCTGCGAGGCCAACCTTGCCGCTGAGGTAACGTCCGAGGTAGTACATTGCGTCCAAAACCTCTTTTCCAGTCGGAATGATGTTCTCCTTCGGCAAAAGAAAACCGTAGCTGCCGGTGTCCCTCAATTTCAGCTGGTAGGCGTAGGAGACTTTCAACTCGTTGTAGAACCAATCCAGCGCGGAACCGCCGCCGGTTTCCATGCGCGGGAGGAATTCTTTCTGGCCCTTTGCGCCGGCCATGACGTTGCCCTCGCAGGCTGCTGTGGCTTTGTACTGGTAGCGTCCGCCGTGGGAGAGCCTCATGGCTTTGGCGAGGCCGAGAGCGAGTTCTTCGAGATTCTCGAGGGTAGGCGGGGCAGACTCACATGTGTAGGAGTAAGGGTACAAGACTTGCTGGGAGTAGGAATGCAAGTCTAGGAAAGCAGTGAAGACAACGCCGTTGTTCTCGGTCTCATTCCGCGCCCAGTCAGCGAACCGTTTGGATTCGACGCCTTGGAACGGCTCCTCTCCTGCGAAGCTCTCTGAGCATGGATTCTCTCTCGTGGTGTTGCCATCCCACTGGAAGTTCCAAGACCTGTCGAGATCGAGTCCCTTGCAGAACCGAACGGATGTAGGCTGACGGTTTTTGCGCCACAAGCGGTCCGACTCCCACGTATAAACATAGCCATCCGGATTCATAGTCGGAACAAAGACCCAGTCGAAGCTCTCGAGGAGCTCATTTGTCAGTGCGGACTTTCCGTAAGACGTAATCATTTGGTATGCCACATAGAGGACGGTGCTGGTGCTGATCCATTCTCTCGCGTGTGCTCCTCCTGTGATGAGAATTGTACGGCGTGGACCTGAAGGGGCGTTGTCGTTTGTGGGATGGACACCGACTCGGAGAGCTGGAATGTCTCGACCTTCGTGCGATATGCCAATGTTGACGAGTCGCGTGTGTGTTGTAAACATGGAGGCCATTAGGCGCATCCATGGCACTATCACGGAGTATGGCTGGTATTCGCTGAAAAAGAGGTTCGTGCGGGCGGCACCGGGGGCGCTGCGCAGGGACGGGTTGAATGAGGCACGTACGGCATTGGGAAGAAGTGATGGGTCGGAGGAGGGCGGAGTAGGATACGATTCTGCTATGGCGCGAGCAAGGGCTTGTTCTTGAAGTAGAGGTACGTGAGCACGTTGAAGGGAGTTTGGAAGGAGACCGAGAAGTGAGGGCACCTGGCGATGTTAGAATCGGGGTTGATCAGGTAGCTCCACATTCTGGGTCCATACCACGTCCTTGGAGAGTCGAATATCGACCCAGTTCTCAGTGTAGTCCCATAGGTCGAGGAACAGAATGTCGGCGGCCTCTGCCAGGGAAGATGCCTCCTGGCCGTTGGTGATGTTGAACCTCAGTACCAAGTCCCCACCATATCGCGCCGTCACTTTCGACGTCACGGCTCCGTGGTTTCTTGCAGAATTGGCAGCTGTCACATCACTAGCGGGGAGGGGTTTTGGCAGATCCAAGATCTTCCCAAAGATGCTGTTAGAGATTCGTCGCCATGCGGGTTGGGGCTCGTCGCAGTCGGAGCGCGAGAGGTGGGGTTGGGCGAATACCGAACGACAACATAGTACTGCACCGAGGAGCGCTGTCCTTATGTGGCGCATGGTGTGTGGCAGGTTGAGAGCCTCATGCGCGTGAGTCGCTGGACAGGTCGATGCGGTTCGAGGATGATGGTGGAGCGGGAGGTTGTTGGTGTCGCGTGCCTAATAGCAGAGACGAGGCGGTGCGGTTACCTAGCAGCAGGGTCCCCAGATACAAATCCCCGGGAGGAAGCCGGTGCCAAGCCGAGATATCAAATCGCGGAGAGGTCAATCAATTGCCAGATGGGAGAAACAGTGTTTAGAGAGATATAACGTGACAGGAAATAATCACATAGATATCAATCAACACACGTGTGAGGTAGACACAATAGCGAAGCAGTTCAGTCACCGAAAATCAGCAACCGAGATTGGCTGCTGGCAGAAGGCTGGAGCTGGACAGGGACGGGAGTAATCCTGAGATATCACGTGCCTGGGCGTAGCGAGGCGAGACGAACGTCGTAAGGCTGCCAAGACTCCAGCGAAGCCGATCACATCTACCAACCACCGGCCTAGACTGCAGTCCTCAAGCCGATAAACGTGCCCATCATCAACCCTCTATCACCCCTCGAGTACCCCATCCCTCAGCTTCTGACAGCGACATCCCCGGCCGGTCGCCCTGCCCCCTTCGCCGCCTGTCGCCTTCATCCAAAGCTGCCCTCTACTGCCCCCTCGCGACCGTCCACTTCGCTTCTGTAGCTGGTGATCATGTCTGGACCTGTCCCACCCGTCAAGACATAGTTGACCGTGGCCTGCCCGTCGCTACACCATGCCTTTAAAGGGCTTGCGTCCGAACAAGAGCGAGAGGGACCTGCGCAGGAGGCGGACGCTGGATTTCTCAACCTTCTCGACCAAGCCGCCGCGAGACCCGTCGCCGCAACGTCCAGCACGCGCGTCCGACACCATCCCCGAGACAAGACAGCGCCAGCGCCATTCAGAAGATGGATCGCAGACAGACGGCGCCATCCACAGGATGTCTGCCTTTATCGGCACGCCCACATCCTCCCTCGTCACCCCACCAGCTCCTCCATCTCCCTCCCATACCGAGGAGCACTCGGACAACCGACGATTCAGCAACATGTGGAGGTTTCGAAACGCGTCCGACTCGCAGCTGTCAAAAAGGGTTCCAGAGAATGGAGCATCCGAGATACCTCCAGTCCCAGCCCTCCCGGCCGGTATGTAATCGACCTTGAATCATGTCCTGGTAATGACGTTTGAGCTGATCAACCTTCTCTTTTGCAGTTGCGCCGGACCCCCATCCTCAGCCGGCGCCGAAAATCATTACAACCGCCCCTACCCTGGAAGCACCTGCGCGCAATGAGCGGCGGAAATCGAAATTTCTACAGTTCGGTAAGCAGAAAACGCCGGACGACATCGAGGAGGGAGAGAACACACCGAAGCGCGCGCCGTCTGATATACGCCCGAAAATGAACAACAGAAGGTCAGGGCTCGGGAGCTTTCGTGCAGGTGGGAAGAAGCTTTCTATAGATGAGTCTGCGAGGCAGTCGATGGATGAGCGGCTGAGTGCGCCTCCTTCGAGGGGTGAGCAGTCTTCTCAACGGCTCGCGCCTCCCTCGCGATATTCAGAATCATCGCGATCAGATCGCACTTCTGAGGACCACCCCCAACGAACCTCGACGCCAACGCCTGGCACATCGCATAAAGAATCCAGGTTCTCCTGGCATCCACGACGGAACAAGAATCGCAACTCGTTATTTCCATTACCAGTCAAGATATCCCCTCCTGAATTCCCAAACACTGCCCCTACGACACCTCGCGGTTCTACAAGCGCTCTCAATTCCGAGTCTCCCAGCGACTCTGCCGGTCCTTACAGTTCACCTCGCACCGCTATACACCGCGCACACACTGCAAGCGACGCCATCAACGGGTCGCCCACACTACTCCATTCCTCTACCCATGCTGCGCTTGCTGGGTCCTCCATCAGCTTTGCTGCACCCGGTACATCTGCTCTCACCCGGAAGCGCTCTTCTGCGTCCACAAGATCTTCCGCCTTGAATATGCCCTTGAGGGATCGCCTCCGACGGACAAGGTCTTCGACTGTTGGCTCCAGCGATGCTCACCCTGACGACACGCCACCGACTCCTTCTCTCCATGGCGGAGTCAGCGGACGAACTTCTACCTCAACTGCTGGCCGCAGCAGCTTCACCAATCTCTTCGGACTCAGCAATCGATTCCGTCACGGCTCAGAACCGCACTCTCCTCGGCATGGATCACCAGGTCGGACGAACTCTGGGACTCCTGGCCCTGGCTCACAATCCAACTCTCTCAGCCTCAGTCGCGAAGTCTTCGTCCTGCCGGATCGGGAAGAAGGCGAGTCGCCTGTCAAGTACCTTGAACGCGTCGAAGAGACTGTAGACAGGAGCCAGATTCCAAGTCTGCTCTGTAAAACGAACGACTCTTTTTCAGAGGCTGTCATGCGAAGTTATATGCGGAAATTCGCTTTCTTTGGCGATCCTCTCGATATGTGCATGCGGAAGCTTCTGATGGATGTTGATCTTCCGAAAGAGACGCAACATATTGATCGGGTGATTGAAGCTTTTGCGAACCGGTATGATGAGTGCAACCCGGGTATTTTCATTACAGCTGGTAGGTTGAAGTTCTCGATGCGTTTGGTCAATACTAACTACTGTGAGAAAACGCCTATTTTACCGCGTTCTCGATCCTCGTCCTTCAAACAGATCTATTCAATCGAAACAACAAGCGGAAGATGACTCGAACACAATACCTGAAGACTGTCGCCGAACCTGCACACACGTCTACCGAAGTCTTGGGCTGCTTCTACGACAATATCATCTATACGCCGTTCATCAGGGTGGAAGACGAGCCAGACTTGAAAAATTCTCACAGAAAAGCGAAGAAGATACTCTCGAAACCTACGGCCGTGTCGGAAACGATCAAGAAATCACGGGAGCCAGTCGATCCTTATACTCTGATTTTCGAAAACAAATTGGACGTGCTTCGGCCTCCAATAAGGGAAGTCGTAGCCATGGAAGATCCATACAACTATACGGGGACCTCCAAGGGCTTCGATATCAAGTTTCTGATGCGGACTTCGAAATCCGGCATTATTCAGATTGAATCTGCTCGTTCTCGACCGGACGCCTTCATGACCCCTTCGACAACTGACACGCCAGAAGAGGCAAAAGTTGGCTTAGTTGACCTTCCCGTGGACAAGGTGGGCGTTCTGTGGCGCAAGGATCCAAAGAGGAAAGCTGGACGATCGCCGTGGCAAGAATGGGGCGCCGTCCTCACAGGATCAGGGCTTTCATTCTTCCGGAACGTTGGCTGGGTCAAGAACCTCATTCATCAATACGACCAACATCTCAAGTCCGGTAACAGTGGTGTTCCTGTGGTTTTTAGGCCGGCTGTGCAAATGTTCAAAGCGGACTATTTCTTGCCTACTGAGAAAGGAGTCGCGTTGCAAGACACCATGTACAGAAAGCACAAGAATGCTTTCACATTCTTTTCAGGCCATGGATCAGAGGAGATCTTCCTGGCAGACAACGAAACTGAATTAAACGATTGGATGGCCAAGCTCAACCACCAAGCCGCCTTTCGTACTGCTGGTGTCCATCCAAGGGGTCTCATTGGAGGCAACTATGAGGGCCAGCGGCGACGAGGTATGCGTAGGCTCGAATCCGCAACGTCTGCGAGAACAGTACAGACTCCCACAGGCGAGGTTACAATCCAAAGTGGAAAAATCGATCATCAGTTGGCCCAGCAGATAAGTGCGGCACGCATGGAAGAGATGCAGCAGAAGATCCTCGATACTGAAACCAAAATTGCCACCATCATCCAAGAGCTGGATGAAGAGTTGAGGAATGCGCGACATCTGCTGGTCCTAGCGCCTATTCAAGCAAAGACGAGAGAACAGATTGTGCTGGCTGCCGGCGCAATCAATGCGAGACTGAAATGGGTTCGAACGGAAATGTGGCGAAACAAGTGTCATCGGGATATTCTTGCCATGGACCTGGAAGACGAAAGGAAGACCCTTGCCGATAAGCAAGCTCGGATCGACCGAATTAGGGGATCCGCCACTTCTCCTGTGTCTTCAACGACACAGAATGGCGTTCACCGGCTGAACTCAATTGCCAGTAGTATTGCCAGCCCCAAACCCATGCCACAGTCTCCGAAAATTACAGAAGAGCGGCCAAGCACTGCGTCTTCAGTGGACTCTGACGTCGACGAA
The DNA here is from genome assembly GCA_010015705.1 of Aulographum hederae CBS 113979. Lineage (NCBI taxonomy): Eukaryota > Fungi > Ascomycota > Dothideomycetes > Aulographales > Aulographaceae > Aulographum > Aulographum hederae. Next base: position 251,038 of record ML977140.1, on the reverse strand, counting down.
GACGAGTTCACAACCCCACCGGAGACAACCCCAGAGCATAGCCCAAAACAAGTAAAGCCGCTTCTTAGTCCTCTCCACATCAGCACACGGTCCAACAAGTCGCCCATCTTAAGCCCTTTCATGCCCCACACGCCTCGATACGATCAAGACAACCTCACGCATCGCTCTTCAATTTCGAGTGCAACCGGTCGCGCCTCTGAAACTCGCTCAGAGTACACGACGCCTATGCTCGTCGGTGACGATGAAGCTGAAGCTATCCGCGAATCCAGTCCTGGATTCACCCTCGATGGTGCTCGGCCCGAGACACCTGTAAGTGAGGATGATGGAGACGCAAACCCAACACCCACCCCTGGTAGCCCCGACTCGAAGGTCAAGGTACGGCGCAGTCTTCATCGGACTTTGCGTGATGGACGGCATGGCGATTCTCCAATGAGCCATCGGACATCACGTAAGTTCAAAGACTCAACATCGAGCGCAGGCACCAGTGAAAAGAATGCAGACAATGAAGATGGCGAAGGGTTGACAAGAGCCAAGGGCAGTTTCACCGTTCATGGCAAGAAAGCTTCGGTCGTCACGTTCGGATCGGAATGGCAAAATATGTCCGCAGAGGAGCGCTTCAAGCTTCGTAAGCAAGCCCATACCGGCGCAAACGACTCCAACTCGAACATCACTAGTGCTGTTGATGATAACCTAGCCTCATCATCAGTTCCGCACCTTCCTTCAATCCATCACCACGGCAACAGCGCAAGCAGCATTGGGAGCAGTAGCACCGCCACCACGTCTCCGGGTCTCAAGCAGGAACGAAGCTCGAGTCTAGCGAGTGTGGCTGAGACGCCGAGGGAGATGCCGAGGAAGATGCCTCCGTTGGCCCTGCGCGAGAGGCGGCAGAAGAAGATGGAAGCGTTGAGTCGGAGTCACACGGCTGAGAGCTTGCCCGCTCTGGCTAACAGCCCCCCTGAAAGCATCATGGGGAGCCGAACCGATGATGAACACTCGTCCCTTATGCCCAATGGTCTGAGTACGGACGGTGCGGGTGAGCATGAGGAGCTTGAGCATGGTGGAAATCTGGATAGAGCAGTAACGACTCAACCTCAGGCAGTCGAGGCGTAAAATGTGTTTGTCTTTTTTCGAGAAATTGGAGTGTATCAAATATTCATATGTCGTTTCCTCCCTCCCACTTGACTCGGTCTGGCGTTTGGGAAGCGTTGCCTTTTTCCCCCACACATACATTCCACACATAGCGTACTCAAGTCTTCAGCAGACTGGGCGGTCCACGGCGTTTTCTTGATCAGGATTCTTCACGACGAGCGCATGACGTAGACTTTTATCTTTTTATTGGAAGGAGACTCCTATTTCGAGAAGGAAACGAGGCGAATTCAGAGACCCCTTCCTTTTCCTTTCCTCTTTTCCTCTGTTGGATGAAAAACATACGTGATGGAGTTCGCTGGTCGGGCTGGGCCACTATGGATGGGTATGGGGGAAAAAGTCTTTTCCTATTTGAGGTCTTATCTCGTTTCCTCTTTCTCATTTGCCTCTTTCCTTGACGGCCGGAATGGAACTGAACAGATGGGATTCCGCAAGGAGATGAATGGGGTGCTTGGCGCTTCTGGGTAAGCAAAGGAAGGAGCCCGTTTTTGGTCAAGTATGAATGGAAACATGGGAGTGATACCGTCGGCTCTTTCTATCTTATCAACTTGGATCATCTTTAAACACATCTTTCCTCGCCTAACGTCCATGGGCAATGAACGTCGACGATCGATAAATATGGCATGGGGGCCATCTGCAGGAATGCTTGGCGGTCCACCCAAGTAGCCAGAACAACTCACGTCCCTCAGGCTTGTTGCTCCCCTTTCGCAACGCGGCCTACGTACCAATTTTACTGACTTTGTAAAACTTACTTGTTTCGATGAAGGCTCATTGGGGTTTTGAGTCCTGCTGACCGGGTAACCAACGTGCAGGCTTGGGGACAATTCAGATCCATCTGCGCCTAGTCTGATCTGGGCATCGAATCCTCCAATGCAGCCACCTGCAGTCTAGGTGGAGTTGAGGTGGTTGATGATCATCGCTTCCCCGCCAACTACTCCACCACTTCCGCCGTATGTACCTATGATCTGGGCGTCCAACCCTCCAACGCAGTTACCTGCAGTCTAGGTGGAGTTGAGGTGGTTGATCCTCGCTTCCCCACCAACCACCCCAGGAGGAACCACGTCCGCCATATATGCCTAAAGTACACGCATCGCTCGAACGGCAGATTGACGTCGACGGCTGAGTCCCTCGGATGATGCCAACACAATCAAGTTACTCAACTTGTTTTCGCCCAGTTCTTCTCTCCGTTCCTCCTCCGCATTTCTTCTTTGCAAAAGTCAACGTATTCCTTGTTCCAGTCTCGAAAAACTTCACATCTGTTAGTCGTCGATTCATTCTTCGTCCCTTGATCACACAATGGAAACCAAGGAGCAAAGAATCTTGAGAGAGATGCAGCAGAGGGACGACGAGATCCGACGCCCGGCAAGGAAGATCAACACAATCAGCAATGAGGACTACTATCGATTGCAGCAAGACCGAGCCGAAAAAGCGTATATCCTGGACACGAGTTTCGACGGCGTCGTAGATTCTCTAGTACCATAACTGACCGACAACTACGGCCCTTTCGAAGAAGACAGCGAGATCGCTGAGGATGTCGCCCCTCTGCTTTCGCGCGGCCTGAGAAGCACCTGTGAGCGATGCTTGCGGAACAAACCACTAGACATCTGGGCCAATGTGATGCGTGGATTTGCCGGGCGGGAGTTTCTCATGCTTGCGGAAAACGGTGATAGCAGCTCTGTCGATGCCAACACGCTGAACCTAGTGGTTGCCAGAGTCGTAAGTTCTACCCAGTCTCTTTCTCTTTTGCAATCAAATCAAATTTTGCGCCTGTAAGGAATTCCGGGAATAGTTGTTGTCTCCCATAGTTGACTTTTCGAATATTGGCTGACTTTATTGTCTGTATAAGGACTTAACCTTCTGGGAATACTTGAAGGACGGGATGGATTGGGAGGGAAACATCGACAAGTTCAAGCTAATGTATGAGGATGATGGGAAGTGGCTTGATCTCAAGATTTGCGTGGGAGAGGGGTATTTGACGGGCGAGGAGGCGGCGATAGCAGTTGAAAAGGATGCTCCGGAGCCCCCTGAGGATAATAAGAGTGCGTTTGAGGATGACCATTGTGCTTCGGGCAACCTCGATTAAGACGAAGTGCTTTTTTGGACTTTAATAATCATGAGGGTAATAACAAGATTCCCAGCAGTTCCGCTCTAATTCTATATTAGGCTAAGACTGGATCTCTTCCATTACTAGACTCTCTGGTGCTATGTTATGTAAGTGCTCGCATCGCTCTCGCTGCACACTGACGTCGATGGCTGACTCTCTTCGATCATACTGCAGCGATACGTACCTAGGTATTCTTATTATTGCTGCAATGTCTGCGAAGGTCATATTTCCTAGCATCTCAACTCCTCCCATCTTCCTCTTTCTCTCCACTCAGCTAACCCGTAAGCAACATCCTCTTTCCGCAACCCCATCTTTCCTCTGATCCACGACCTTAGTCACGACTCATCACCATTGTCTCTCTCTCGTCTTCTCTCCACCTCCCTCCCCACCGCACCAAAGAAATGTCAGACGAAACCAAAGAACAGCGCATCCTCCGTGAAATCCAACAACGAGACGACGAACTCCGTCGTCCCGCCAAGAAAATCGACGTCCTGAGTGACGACGAGTACTACAAAACGAAGCAAGCATACGACGAAAGCCACTAACTGCCCGTGGCAGACAACAGCGGCTTCGACAATATCTTGAAAGCGCTTCCGCCTTTCTTGCTCGACGCGTTTGGCCCGTTTGAGAGGCCGGATGAAGAAGGTGATGAGACGGATCACGCGCTCGCGCTTTTGGAGAAGTTGGGACGTGCGCTTGAGGATACGGTGACGGGGGTGCAGCGGGGAGATGAGGAAGTGGCTAATTTGATGCGTGGGTTTGCTGGGCGTGACTTTGTTGCCGTAGCAGGTGATGGAGGTGGCGACGACGATGGTGGGACCGAGGAGAAGGACTTGAAAACGATGGTTTCTGATGTCGTAAGTTGTGCTCACGTTTTCTGGGTCGCAGTCACCACTCCCAGCTTGTCACCTGAGACTTCTCGTCTTGTTCTCAGGATGCGAGAGCGGGCTGTTAAATTTGACGGTTTTTGACTCTTTCTTCTAGGAGGAAAGCTTTCGGGAATCCGTACGGGATCTTCTTTCTAGCTACCCCGAGAAGTTTAGTCCGCTGTGGAAGCATGATGGGAAGTGGACTGCATTCAAGACGCTTGTGGGAGAGGCGTATGTTGATGGTGTTGAGAAGAGTTCTGGAAACCATGAAGAGGGGGGTGGGACTTCTTAAAGAGGAGGATGGGATATTCACATCGTCCCTTATCCAAGTAGATGTTTTCTCGTTATTGCACGGTGGCCCCCAAACTGGGAGTAGCTGACTTTTATGCGGAGTATGAAACTTACCGTTTCTTTCATTGGAAGGCTAACGCAGGTAGTAGATATTCCAATCCACCCATCCGCCCTACTTTCATACTACGCTAGACCTGATTGGGATTATGCGACCCTTTGCATGTAAGCGATTACTCCGATCTGGTTTGCTCCGAGATTTTGGCTGGGTAGTTTAGTTACGTAAGGTAGGAATTGGATGTATTCTGCCAACCACGCTTGCGTTGCTGTATGTACTGCAGGTACTCGCATCGATTTAGAGGCAGGTTGACGTCGACGGCTGAAGTTGTTTATTCAAGATTTACCAGATGTGACCCTCTCTTCCTCTCCTTCTCCTCTCCACTCGCTTCCTTACTTCTCCTCTCCATTCTCTCTTCCTCTTCCTCTTCCTCCCCTCCACACAATTTCCAACCCCATTTTCAATCCACATCGAGTCACCTCCCTCCACACTCTCCACGCCACACAATGGACGAAAGCACAGAAGAGCGCATCACGCGCGAAAATCGCGAACGCGATGACGAAATACACCGCCCCGCGCGAAAAGTCGACGTGATCAGTAACGAAGACTACGCCCGTATGCAAGCCGACTCCGCCTTGAAAAGACAGCTCATCGACGGCGGTTTCGACGGTATCGCGGCGGCCCTGGTTCCCTACTTCAAGGACACTTACGGGCCCTTTGGGCAAAATGGGGAGGGAGGGGTGGATGTGGGGTATCAAGCGCAGTTGTTGGCGGACAGGCTGAGGCGCCTGGTTGTCGGGATAGCTATGGGGGAGGAGGAGGCGGGGAGGATTGCTAATATCATGAGAGGGCTTGGGGGCAGGGAGTTGCTTAATGGGGGAGATACGGAGGAGGTGGAGAGGGTTAAGGGTATGGTTATTGATATTGTGAGTTTCGCTACTGTCATTTATGTCCGCTACTGCTACTAACGACCAATCCTTCTCAGGACAAGAGCTTCCGTGTAGACCTGGAGAAGGGCACGGACTGGCAGGGCAACGCTGAGAAGTTCAGCCCGATGTGGAAGGACGATGGGAAATGGACGGGTTTTAAAACTGCAGTCGCGGATGCGTATCTGGATGGTGAGGAGAAGGCTATGGAGTATAACGCAGAGTATGGCTCTGGCCCAGTCTAAGTGCTAGTGAGTTGATTGGGAGGGAGAGGAAGGGTATAGGTAATAAGGGCTTTTAAAGAAGGACTTACAAAGTACCTACCTTGTACTCCATCAATTCTTCCGATCCGGACAGATATTCCGATCTTTTACTCGCTCCTGTTCTTGAGTTTCGTGTACTAACGTTAGAGGTAGTTAGGCCATGTAATCCTTCAAATGCAAGCCATTGCTCCGACATGACGTTGGGGAGAGGTCGGTTGGTCAACTACTAGGGCGTTTATGTAGGTATTTGCATCTCTGCATATCTCTGTCGGCGGGTTGACGTCGACGGCTGATTCTGTTGGTTATATTATACCTGCTCAAAGTGAAATCATGTCTCTTCCTCCTGCTCTTCCTTCTCTTCACTCTCTCCCATAATTCCCTCCTCGTGCTTTGTCCTCCTCTCTCATACCCACACCACACGTCCCAAACAAGGCAACTCACAAGTCCTTTCTTCACTAAAACACAAAATCAACCTTCCCTACGCCCCCCATCCCATCCTACAATGAGCGAAAGCAGACAAGAGCGCATCACGCGCGAAAAACCGCGAACGCGAAGACGAAATCCGCCGTCCGGCGCGAAAGATCGACGTAATCAGCAACGAGGACTACGCCGCCATGGAGCAAGACAAAAAAGACCGCGAACAAGCCTTGAGCGACGGCTTTCGCGGCGTGTAGCTTGCTTTCGTCTGTTCCCTGAGATCCATTTGGTTCCAGTCGTACCTCCAAGGTTGCTCTATTCTTTCCCCCTGCGGCTACCTCGCTCCACGTAGGCTTGGCCCCTGGTCCTGCTCCTTGTTGGTGGTCCTGGGAGGTCCTGTTCGCGGAAACAGTCTTCTCAATCCGATCGACTCTCATCATGATCAATCCCAGATCGCTTTTCCCGCCCTTCACATTCTCTCTTCCCTGCTCTTCTCGTGCCAACGCCTGAATCATCTGCTGCGCCGGTTCTAGCTGGGCTAGAATAGCCATTCAGGCTGGGTGGTCTTGCAGTGATCCGCGGCCGCTGTTAATCGCGTTGTTCACGTGATCAATAATTCTTTGAAACTTTTCGAGTCTCAATTCCTTGTTTATGAGCTGTCCCGCCTCCCGTTCGTGTGCTTGTTGCGTTGTCGTGTGGTTGCGGGTACGCGTCTGGGACGCGTTTCCGCCCCATTCTTTACCTGCCGCCTGCATCTCGACAACCATGGTTTGCGCGGATTGTAGATTTGCAGAGATTAGGTCACTTCGATGCGCAGATTCGAAATCCAATCTATTTTCGGTTTGTTATTCAATCGCGGGCAATTTCGCAGAATGGTGTTCCGCAGGAGTCATAAGAGCAAAGTAGAGGCGTGGCAGAGGCGCTATCTGGTATCTTAAATAAGTTCTGTTGCAGGACAGGTCGGCCTTGCTCGCAAGAGGCAGAGGTCACAGAAAATGCAGCGGTAACTCAGTGTAGGGGTGCTCGCTCTGTACAGAGCTGAGAAGTTGATTGTATTGATGCTATCTGAGCGGAGAGATGAGAGTGGGGTCCTCGCGAGCCTGGATTCACGTGATGTAGCCGATTTCGGCCATCTACGCGAGAGAGAGCGCTCTCTGCAACAAGTTCTATCTTCTCTAAAACATATAGGTACACCAACTATAATAACTTAAGGTACTTTTTAAAATTAAAATATTATTTAAGCTTAGTTAATAAATCTTGAAACTAAACTCGGAGAATCCGTAGATACTTCGAATTGAAAATCTAAAGGCGACGGGCTGTGATTGAATAATGTAAGACACGATCGACTACTGCATCTTGATCCAATTGGCTAAAATGCTAGTGCGCGGGAACTAAAACCTAGATAACACAGCACTGAAATTCGGGTCACGAAATAAGGGATGTACAGTAGGTGCTCGCATCTAGGTCTGCATATCTCCCCTCCGCTCTCCACAACTTCGTCGGCGAGTTGACGTCGATCTCTTATTGTTGCTCGATTGTAAAGCTGAAAGTTTGAAAGGTTGGTTCCGATGATGACTATTCCCCTTTTTCCTCCTTCCGAGTTGTTTTCCCCCTCCCTCGGCCTTATTAACACCACTCTTCCAATTCACCTATATATCAGCAACACAATCCCTTCCTCATCATATACTTAGACATCTTCTTTCCCCTACCAAACCCTACCCAACCAAATCACCCGCCTCTCGACCTCGCAAATTGAGCCACGAGGACCACGTCGCCACGGAAAAGACCTCTGAAAACCGCAAGCAGCGTATCGACACCGGCTTCGAAATCGCCACCGAAGAATTGATCTCGTACTTGTCGAAGCACTGTGGCACCAAGGAGATCGCGGTTAAGCTTTGCAGAAATGGGTTGATGATGTTGTAAGTGTTTCTTCTTTGTTTTTGTTTTTTGCTTCGGTGGGTTGGTTTGAGGGTAGCCCGTGTTTCTTCTATCTTGATTTAATTTTTCTTTCTCCGTACAGCTTGGGGGGGAAAGGCGTGAAGAAGAGAAGGAAGAAGCGACAGACTCCGACTACATGCCCTTTCGTTGCCGAAACAGACGACTGACTAGGTTTACAAGGAAGCCAATTATGACGCAGCCGCAAAAGATTATGTAGACGAGGTGGATAACGGCCAGAATTTCAACCTGCAGAATGCATTCAAACACGAGCAGTGGCCGAAAGTCAAGAAGAATATCGGGGAAGGGTATCTTAAGGGTGACGAAATAGCCATTGAAAGATGGAATGCTTATCAGTAAGTTTTTGGTGCCCGTGGCGATGAGGCAGGCGAGGGAAGCAGAGGGAACGAACACGACCCGTAGTCCTCAAGTTCAAGTTGACCACGTTCATTCTGTTTACATATTCGCTGATAACCGTCGAAAGTTGACCCAAGCATAATCGCAACCCTGTCCATCAAGTCTCCACTCTCACATCCCCCTTCCCCCTCGCTAAGCCGAGAACCTTAATGCTTCATCTCCAGCACATCCGTCGAAGCCATCACCGCCCTCATCCCCTCATCACAATACCCAACCTGTTCCCTATAATAATGCCTCGTCCCACTAACCTCCACCGCCCTCCCCATCAACATTTCCCCATCTCCCTTCCACCCATTCCCCACCTCCGGCGCCCCCTCCCTATCCACCCCTTCAACAAGCATCATGACAACCTCCACAACCTTCTCCACGGGCGTGAAAAACTCTTCCGGAAAAGTCTCCCACTCCGCACTCGTCAGCAACCCCGTCCTGACCGTCCCGGGACAAATCGCATTAACGCGAACTTTGTGGGAGCGCCAGAATTGCGGCGCGATGGAGCGCATGAGGCCCACGACGCCGTGTTTGGCCGCGCTGTAGGATGCCGAATAGTAAGAGGGGTAGAGACCCCCGCAGCTGGCTGTCATAACTAAACTCCTGTTGACTTCCTCGCCGTCTGGGATTTGTGAGACGCGGAAGTAGTGCTGCGCCAACCAGGCCGTAAATACGACGCTTTTCAAACAGACATCGACAATCAAACTCGCCTCCTGCGGCTCCGGCGGCGGTTCCTCGCCGTCGTGTCCGGTCTCATGATCCCGGTAAAAAGACGTCTTTTCGCCGATCCCGGCGTTAGCGAAGACGAAATCCAGACGGTGGTGTTGGGCGAAGACGGAGCGGAAGGCGGAGGAGAGGCTGGCGTAGGAGGCGACATTTACGGTGTGGAAGGTTGTTGTTGAAGGACCTAGGGAGGAGACGGCGGAGGCGCCGGCGGAGGCGTTCATGTCGAAGAGGTGGATGTGGTAGGTGTTGAGGGCAGAGAGGGCGTGGGCGACTGCGAGGCCCATTCCGGAGGCTGTTGGGGAAGGGTTAGATTAGGGGTTGGATAGGGGGGATGGGAAACGGGTAAAAGGGAGGGGAGATCGTACCACCACCCGTTATGATTGCTACTTTCTTTGATTCTGGCATATCGAATAGCCTATGGTATCTTCTGATCTGTTTAATGCTTGGTTGGATATCCACTGTTTCAACAATGCTCACGTGACCTGAACTAAATTCTCCCTTCAGATGCAGTATCCGCAGATACATCCAAAGTCTTTTATTTACATCTTAAATCCGGGGTAGCCAACTAACAGTCGGCTCGCTACTGCTTATGCGGTTGCGGCCCGCTGGCTCCAATGTTGGGGTTTGTGGGGAAGAATCTGGGGTCGGACGGATAAGGTGAACCGAGTGGATGGGATGGTTGAATTACCCCAGACTACTGCTACCCCGGATCATCGTCGGAGGATATCCTGGGGTGGTGAGAAGTACTAGCGGCTTTGATGATGGATACTCACACCCAGTTCCTGCAGACTCGTAGATGGGAGGTTGGAGGGCGGTCGCGGACCGTGGAACTTTTAGGTAGGGTTAACGTTAGGAGGTATGTGGCATGTTTTTGCAATTCGCATACGTCCCAATAGGTCCCAATAAACTCTGGTTTCAGGTTGTTGAATGCATTGGAAGTTGATTCTGCTACCTTACAGTCAAATTTCCTGCACTCACATTGATTCTATCAAACAAACCGTGATGTACCAAGATTGAGACTCATGATCCATTCTGCCTACTGCTCACCATACTCCATCCTCTCCGCAACACTCTCATTCTTCATATCCGAATCAATCCTCCTTTTCTCCTCCTCGCTCGCATCCGTCAAATGCACAACAACCTTATCGCCAAACAACTCCGCAAGCTCCTCGAGGCTCTTCCCCTTAGTCTCGGGAAACATGAAATAAACAACCACAATCGTAATCGCCGTCAGACAGATAAACACCAAAAAGTACCTCCAGGAGATATTGTTGATCGCAGTCGCCCCGGGCGTCACGTACGTGATGCACATGGTGAAATACGTCGTCGTCGCCATGGCCACGCCGCGCGAGCGAATGTTGGTCGGCAGGATCTCGGCGCTGTAGATGAAGCTCGCCGCATCGACGAAGAGACCGTAGAAGAAAACGAAGAAGAAAATAGCGAACAGAGCTACTCTCTGCCCCGCGAGATTCGTCGTCTGCGACCCCGTCACATACGTCGCGATCATTGCCGTCTCGAGGATCAGCGCCGCCATGCACCCCGTAAAGCCGATGAGTAGCGCGATCCGCCGCCCGGTCTTGTCGATGGTGAGCAGGGAGAAGAGATTCCCGAGTGCGCCGATGAGCGTATAGATGGCGTAGAAGAGGAGAGGCATGTGGCCGGTGTAGCCGAGATTGGCGTAGATGATCACGCTGTAGTAGTTGATGACGAGGCCGCCGGTGCCGTTGGCGGCGAACTGGACGAAGCAGGAGAGAAAGGCGCGTTTGCGGTAGGCTGGGTTGGAGAGGATGGCCCAGTAGCCGCTGGGGTTGGCGCGCTCGAACTCGATTTGTTTGCGCATCTGCGGGATGTGTTAGTGATATGGAACCTAAGGAGAATAGGGGTAGTGTCGAGACTGACCTGGTAGAACTCTTCGTGGGCGGCGACTTCGTCTTGGTCTGAAGGATCATGGTGGAGTCTCCTTAGAACAGCCCAGGCTTCGTCTGTGCGATCTTTCATAACGAGCCAACGAGGCGATTCAGGAATCCAGAAGCAACCGATGAGTAGCATAAGTGGAGGAATGACCGTGAACGCGATTGGGCCTCTCCATCCAAAAGTCAGGTTTGTAGCAAATGAGCATGCATAGCCAACCCAGGCGGAGATATTGTATCCAAAAACGAGGAAGAAGCCATGGAGACCAGTCAGCATACCACGCTTCGCTGCCGTCGATGCTTCAGCAAGGTAAATTGGCGTCAATGTTGCCAGGGCACCAAGTCCGGCACCTTGCAGGATGCGGACCACAATGAGCATTGCGATGTGGACACTCCCAGCAGTAAGAGCGCCGCCAACGATACTGATGAGAGAAGCATAGAAGAGCGTCCATTTGCGGCCGAATTTGTCGGCACACGGTCCGCCGCCCAAAGCTCCGACAACCGCACCGAAGAAGAAGAGGGCATTTATGGCTCCCAGAATAGAATTGGTGTAAGATGCTCGTGGGCCAGCGAGTTCTAGGTTGAAGTATGTATAGAAGCCTGGCTGGCCTATACTGGTGGCGAATGTCGCGAAACCTGTGGAAGAGGAGGTTAGATGGTGGGCTTTTACACGGACGTCCAAAGGGTGATCTTACCAAAGCCGTAGGTGAAACTTCCAAGAGCCACTATCATGCCAACCATGACATTGTAGAAGGTGGTTTTCGCCATTGCGAAATATGGATAGAGGGTTTTGCTTCAAGGAGGGTAGAGGAATGGAAGGCTTCACATATTGTTCGAAGCGACATATATGTGTAGCCCAAGGGGATCAAGACCTCAGAATTGAGACATGCACTAGATTCAGACTGCTTCTCAATATCCGGGGAAGTGTGGGGTAGCGCAGAGACAAAATCTGGGGTTCTTTACCCAGACCAAGTCCGGGCTGTCCGTGCAAGCCATGGTTACCATTTGAGGTACCAGAAGGAAGCCATATGCAGTGGACTTTCGGATTCGATATCGCCGGGCTGATTTCAAAGCTTCTTGTATCGCAAAAATAGAATCTGCACGGCTTGGGAACCCTAGTTGTTGAGAGTCATTGTGGTCTCGCCTTTCTTTGGCTCGCGATCTTTGTTGATGCGGTTGAAGATATCCGGATCCACGGCGGGATGTTGCACTTCAAAAATAACAGAGACACAGAGAAACATAGTCAAGCCCACGTGAAGGATGCCTTTTACGTACCTTCCAATGCTGCTCTTCGTGATCTCATCTTGACTTATAACCATTCAACCACTGGCCAACCTCAAAACCCAGCGTGGACACAGGCTCAGCAACTCAAATTTGACAACTGTTGCTGAAGTGTTTGCAGAAGAATTAGACAGTCTGACTGCATATAAAGAAAGATACGAGACTGTCAAAGACGTTCGGGACCAGCGTTGGGGTTTTGAAAACCTAACACCATGACAAACATCGTTCGTGACGGCGAGGACCTACAGACGTTTCGAAACTTCCATCGATACCTCCGGAGTGCTACGGCACCCGTAAGAAATGAGACAGAAGTACATGTAAAAGAGAGAGTTAAACGGAGTTAAATTCTTCTGAGGCATCTGCGAGTGAATGATCAATGTCAGCCATCCAAGCGCAGGTCTTTTGATGGATAGTGTGATCTCCACTCCTCAGCTGCTACAAGCAGCGAAGCTTGTCGGCAGGCCGATTCTGTATGATTCAACAGATTGGTCTCTTGTGTCTTGTGTTGAAGCAAACAATTTCGGCCATCCAAGCAGACATGGGGAGGTTGGACGTTGCGATTCTTGCTCCTCCGCGGTGAACAAGCTGGCTGGTTCTGTGGGCATATTCATATCGACGGCAATCCGATACACTATCATTGGGGCGCCTTGCGCTGCATGTTAACCAACGATGACATAACCAGCTGTCCAAGGCCTTGTTCAGAGTATGGACGGAGGGAGTAGGTACTTTGGTGGTGTTCGTTGCAAAAAGAACAGCGAACCGCCAGCGAAGCAAAACACGCCATCACGTGAGACACCGGCATGTTCCGTTTCACCTCGCACGCGTTGGCTCAACAAAGCCCTGGCATGCGGTGAAATGAAAAGTTTAAAAAACGGCCCACACAACGCACGTGCCTCACAACACGTTTTTTTCTAGTAAACAAGCATCTTAATTACACTACAACTTTTTAACCACAACCCGGTTTATGTTCAAAGAATAATGCCGGCATTAACAAGAGCCAATCAATCCTTACATGACAGAAACATTGCGAACGCATCACACAAACACCTTACAACACCGCAACGCGCCAGGATTCGTGGAGGAGTAGCTATCTACAAAAGTACTGGTGTGTGGAATGGGAAGACCAATTTACGGGCTGTTTTCAAAGAGCCTGGAGTATCTGAGACGGCTGGGAAGCGTGTTATCCGGCAATCGGACGACCAGGTCCATGGCAACGACCGGACCTTCCACAATGCAGCAGAGATTGACACACGCGGAGCCCAGTCAATTATCGACCTAGATACGGCTCTAGGGATCCTTATAGAGATTGAGAGCCGCTACAACGAAGAGAGATCGCTCTCGTGGACCACTCTAGCATGGCATTGCAACCTGGATTGCCATCCATACACGCTGTATCGCGAGCTTAAAGAATGGGGATATGGCCATTATATTGCCACACGGAAGTCCTATATACCGCCTAGGATAGTCACACTTCGGCTCAGTTATGCAGATGCCATGCTATCACGTTATCCAGATCCGCAAAACTGGAAGCAATGTCACAGTGTGACATGAACACCTTTATAAATGCCTCTAACCACAATATTTACGATTGCAAATATTGGTACCTTTTAGGGATGCGATGGCGCAGTGGGTTAGAGCTGTACTTTCTGACAAGCAAGTTCAATGGAGTGATGAAATGCACATCGGCCTAGGCCCTCAAGGACGCCTATACTTCATCCGCGCCCGGGGAGAGAGATACAGACCTGAAAATCTTCAAGAACTGGCCAACAAGGATGATATTGATAAAAAGAAGATTCACTGCTGGGCAGCAGTTGGATATAACTTCAAATCTAAGCTTATCTTTTATGATATTCCTACCAACAACAATGGAAAGATGACCACAGAGGTCTACATCAATGAGATCCTTGAAAAAGAAGTCAAACTATGGATAGAACGCGGGGACAAGTTCGTTCTTGAAGAGGATCGTGATGGTGCTCATGGTACTGGCCCTAATAGCAAAGCTCGCAAATGGAAGAAGAATCATGGGCTTAAATACTTCTTCAACTGTGCACAATCGCCAGATATGGCTATTATTGAGAATGTCTGGCAACCGGCAAAGGCTTATGTATGATCTTTTGAGCACTGGGATCCTCAGGATACATTGCAGCTAGTACAGGAGTACTGGGACCATCATATGAAGCAGGAAATGATAAACAAGTGGATACTATCAATGTCGCAACGGTTCAGAGATCTGAAGCAGGCAGGGGGTAAAATGACAGGGTGGTAGTATACAATCATAATTACAAGCAATAATATTAATGTTGTGGACAGAAAAGTATGGATTTGTGTATAAAGTTGTATGTAAAACGATGGTTTTGCGTCTGTGCGTTTGTGTGGGCCGCTTTTAGCCTTTTTCTGCGCGCCGCGTGCTTGGGTGGCTGGAGGCGCACGCGCCTGTCTCTCAACTTCACCTGCACGCCCGCGCCTTCAAAAGCTTAACTCCAACGTCGGCTAGCTTCCTTTCGTTCGTCTTCTCTCGCTCGTCTTCTCTCGCTGAAATCGAATTGAGCACATCCCATCCCTGACCGCTGCTCGCAAAGTGCAATTCACTGCATCCCAGCCGCCAATATGAATGGAACTGCAGTTCACCACACAAATGGAGCTACCGTCCATGACATTGAGGGTCATATCCGCTCCTTTCAAGAGTCAGACGAGCGCAGACAGACTCTTCTTTCGGTACGAGCAATCACCCTTTTAACGTGTCACAAGACTAATCCATCACAGAGCATAGTCATCGAAAATGAGAGACTAAAGCAGCAGCTAAGAGTCAAATGTGCCGATTATGACAATGAGTGCATGGCGAGACGCCTTTGGCAAGAAAGGTACTCTGGCGTTTCCGAAGAAGTAAAGCAAGTCCGACGTGAGGCTGTGAGTTTGCTCGCCCAATCATCACGGGCAATTTCACTGATGCAAAACAGGATAGCAGTCCCCTCGTGCTAGTCCTTGTGGATGGCGATGGTGTGTTGGTGAGTAGTCAAACCCACAATTCACCGTTCTAAACATTGCCGATTCTAATCCACATTAGTTTGAGGATTACCTTCTGAAAGCAGGCCGTGAGGGCGGTGCAGACGCCGCTCACAGACTGCTTCAGGAAGTAAGGTCCCATGTTCAGAAGCAACATACCGATATCAGTACTAGCAACTGGTCCATCATGGTTCAGATCTATGCAAACCTTGATGGACTAGCAAAGAAGCTATGCGCTGTAGGAATTCTCAGCCATCCTGTTGAACTGCATGCCTTTACGCGAGCTTTCAGCTTGAATCAACCCCTCTTCAGCTTCATCGATGTCGGCGTGGGTAAGGAGAGGGCAGATCATAAGATAAAAGGTATTTTCCGCAACTCATTCCATTCGGACAGCCTTCATTGACTAGTAATCCATCAGAAATGTTCAGACTCTTTATTTCCAACCACCAATGCAAACACATCATCTTTGGTGGATGCCACGACAACGGATACTTGCCGAATCTCGACAGTTACAAGCTCGACGCGTCTGTATCTCAAAGGATTAGTCTGCTCGAGTCAACCCCAATGGAATCCGGTTTCACCATGTTGAAGTACAACGTCCTTCGACTACCCAGTCTGTTCCGTACCGAGTCTCTTCCAGACAGGCCGACTGGAAAGCCCCCGGCCATTGTCTCCTCATCCAGCTTTCCTAAAGTCCCGACGCCTGCGCCTACCATGATCACAGCGCCCCCGACGCCCTCGCCTTCCGTCTCCAAGGCTACACTTACAAAGACTACGCCTCCTCCTTCCGTTGGGACGCCATCGAACCGCGCCGAACTCGGAACCACCACCTGGGCGACGGTCGGCAAGGCAGCAGGCTCCGTCAAAAACATCTCGATCGCCTCCACCAAACATCCCATCCGGCCTCGTCCGGCTATTTTCCTCAACGCCTTCGGTCAACGCCTCGACGCTCCCCTTCCCAATCCCGGCAAAGCCTCATTTGACTCGCTTTACGGGCTCATCAAGGAGCAGAAGGTCTGCAACGACCATCACCTCTACGGCGAATGCTCGGCGGGCCACAAGTTATGCCAGTACTCGCACAAGAAATTAAACGAGGGGCAGCTCGTCGCGCTGCGGCATATTGCTCGCAAGAAGAGCTGTAGCTTCCTGGGAGACTGTCGGGACGTTCACTGCTACATGGGTCATGTGTGTCCGGACGAAGACTGCTATTTCGGGACATCTTGCCACTTCTATGACACTCATGGCATTGACAGGGTGGGTTCTTTAATAGCTCCCTCGACTGTCTCACTTGTGCTAATCATCATCAGACCGTTACCACCAAGATGTACGACGATGGGCAGGTCGAAGCTCTTTGAGGGCTAGTGGCGACCGCCAACTACTCCATGAACACCACTTACACAATCTATAATCCTAGGCTTTGATTTACTGCGGTGGTAGTTGAGGGTCATATCCTTGTTCATTTCTTCTTTTTTTCTCAATTCCAAAACAAAAAAGCCCTCGACAGTGGGCACATATCCATTGCTAAAAATCTTTCATTGCTCACCTCACTTTCCTTCTTCAACACACAGAACACCCTCCCAGCGGACCCTCAAAATATACTGCTGCTGGAATTTTCATTGCACTAATAAGCATCCATGGGGTGGGCACGGCTGGAAATCAGAGTCTGGGACTCAAGCCGGGGAAACATCTCCTCGACTCCATCGGGAGCATCTCACTTGATCTCCAAAGCCTCTACATCGAAGGAGACACTGTGGGCCTAGTCTAATTAGCATCTAGCCATCATCTACCACTAATTGAATTGCTACCTATGACCTGTACCCACCCAGCAGAACCACACCGAGCGTGCGTCTCTTCCTCTCGTGTCACGAACCTTCGATTTGATTCGCTGCGAGGATTAGGACGAGTGAGGCATTTTCTCTTTCCTTTTCCCATCTCGTGCGACATGCGGTGGCCCTCGCGATACCCGTTCGGGTTGCATCTTATATCTGTATCTGTGTCTGTGAGATGTGAGATGTACTATGTGAGATGTATCCAGGCGCTTAAGCTGGATCCCGAGATGGACTAGAGAGCGATGCATGTATGCGTTTGGATAGATGGGTGCCTTAGGTACGTTCAGATACAGATTACAGATCGTTGACTCGGAGCATGATCGCATCTTGATTTCCTGTACTTGGGCTTGTGTCTGCAGTGCGGGTAAAGACGTAAGTTCTCTATGGATTAGTAACCTTCAGATGTAGTAACTGCGGTGGTACGTCTTCCGAGATGAACTAGACGGCGATACATGGATACCTACCTACCTACGTTAAGATACAGATAGATCATTGACTTTTCGGATTATGAACACATACACCTTGATTCCTGTACTTAGGCTTGTGTCTACGGCACGGGTAGGGACTCAAGTTCTCTATCCATTAGTAACCTGGAACGGTAGGTAGTGACTGTGAGAGTGGTGGTGTTGAGTCATACTACCGCTTTTGCAACCACACTGCTGTGAGCATGCGTGGAGTTGGGGATGGGGACAGAGAAGGGAGGGAGTGCTAAGGTCGTGGGCTATAGTTTTTGGGCGTTAATTCACTTTGTTGCAAGCTTCTCTCTCTCCCTTTAAGCTGGGTCTATGGTTCATGATATGGATCACGTATTTCTTCAAGCTTCGTCTCTCACCTCTTCCGATTTGCTCGACTGCGTTGTTGGTACTGGAGCATCTACCATCCACCTTCACTCATATATCCGCGCATCAGAGTCACTGATAACTACTCTCTCAAGTCAACCAACAGCTCCAAAACAACAGCAACGTGTCATTCATAATGCACATCCTCACCCCTCTCACAAGCCTCCTCCTCCCCATCCTCCTAACTCTTGACAGCCTTCCCCTCACATCAAGCCACCCCTCTCCAAATCCTCATCCAAATCCTCACCCCAGTACAAACCACCTCAAAACCACCAACACCAACGCCAACGCAGACACGGACGCAGACACCAACCACCCAGCCATCCTCATCTACACGGCGGCAAACATATCGACGATGCCTGTAGAAGTCGAGGGAATCGAGAGGGAAGGAGAAGTCGCTGTGACGGAAGTAGAAGGAGAGGGAGAGGGCGAAGTCGCAGCAAAAGGAGTAGAAGAGGACGAGGAGGTTGAGACTGCGGGTATGGGCGCTGGCGTGAGTCTTCTTTTTCAATCCATCTTTCCATCCTCCTCCCTCGCTAGCCTCTTGCTCTACTTGGGTAAGGAGGGAGTTTTGATGGGTTTCGATGGGAACGGGGACAGGAATGGGGATGAGGATGTGGACGGAGATGATGCTAAGGCCGAAGATGGAGATGAAGAAGAAGATGAGTAAGAAGTAGAAAAATGCTAATAAAGTGGTGTAGGTCTACGCCTGCACAGGCCCGTGGTGGAGCGGTCGCTGCAAGTGGACGCAGAATGTTTCGCCTGGGTTTTGCATGTCGTGGTTTGGTGTCTTGTGAGTCCATTTTTCCTTCTTGATTCCCCTTTTCTCTACTTCCATCCTTTGATTCTTTATCTCTATCTCCCGTTCCCTAAAGTTAGTTTTTCTGGTTCTTCCTCCTAAGGTTAATGACCCGGACTCGTTCGTGTTCTTCTCTTTCCTAGTCTTATCCTTCTATTTCCGGTCTGCATCTTCTCTTCCCGGTCTTATTCTTCCTCTTCCCACTCTGGTTTCTTCACTCCCGCCTTTCTCTGTCTTGTTTTTAAGGGCCATGTCTCCTGTTCATTCCGTTCTTCCTCTTCTCGACCGTTCATTCGCATCCTCGCTCTTCTTTCATCCCAGAAGTTCGAAATCAGACAGATGAGAAGAACGCACCTAACCAAATACTTCCTCAGCGCCAATGCCGTATCCTCCATTGGACCAGACCGCGGACAGAGGTGTCGGTTCTTCATGTAAGACTTCCCCTTATGGCCCTTCTCCTTCCCCACCCTCCCCTCCCATTGCTCCACCTATCTTACCCCCATCATCCCACCCACTACCCAACCTCTTTCTCCCCAGAATCGCATAGCCCCACCCTGCCTCCTTATACCCTCCATTCGCACTCCGCTCTCCACCTCCAGCCCTAACACACACCCACAGAACATTCGACTGCTCAATCGGCGACGGCGTCGTAATCGACGTTTACCACCCAGGCGTCCCCAACATGAACGAGTGGCCCTTCATCGACAATAACTTGAATAGTTATCAGTGTTTTTGGCGTTGAGGGTGATGCTGTGGGCTTTGTAGAGGTGTAAGAGGTGGGCGGGAGTGGTTGATTGTGGAGGATATGTGGATGGGCAGGGTTTAGGGTTGCGATTTTGGCTCTTGCTTTGATGGATGCAAATGAGGTGGAAAGCGAGATGATGATGAGATGACTTTTAATGAAAGTTGGTTTGGAAGAGCATGATCAATGGCAATTGAATGAATTGAGCCTCGGCGGCGGACTGTTCATTGGGGGAAGCGGGAAACTTGACTTTTACTTGGTTATCATGGGGTTTGGGACTCAAAATCTTCTCGGGGAGAGAAGCGGGATTACCGAGCAGATCGCTCGTTTGCCATTCAGCTGCCTTTCGCAAACTAAGAGATAATGACCGATGAGGGACAAGAGAGAAAAAAAAAGGTCAAAACGCTACCTCCATATACTACACCAACACGACTTTGCAACCTCCCATTGTCACGAGAACCGCGCGCAACCTATTACGGCAATGCAGATGTTGCCTCGATGAGATTTGTGCCTCGACGCTAGAAAACCAATGAGGCATTTCGGAATACAAAAAGAGCGACTGCGAGGGAAGCAAACAAACGTGGAGCCCACGTGGTGTGGCCAGGGTGTGGTAGAGATGACGCCACATTCCTGTGGATTCTCGATGGGGAAGCGTATTTATTTGCGGTTGGTCTGGGGATGCGGACCTCGAGGACCTCGGGGGACGGACTTTGGATTTGTTTCATATCCTGCCGCTGCAGTGGTTACTTTGAATTGGATACTACTGATCGACTTACTTGGAGTAGGTACCTACTTCGAGATTGAACTTCTACTTTTCTCTTGTCATATAAAGCTCTTTGGCGGTCGACACCTTGACTTAGCTCTCCGTCGAAACGACTTGGTCAGAGTTATTGAACTTACAACAACCTACCTCACCAAGATCTCCGAATACTTGCTCATTAACATGCTCATCCAACCCCTCCTCCTCTTATCCGCGATCCTCGGAACCACCACAGCAACCGCTCTCCCCAAATCGCCGCCCATCATAGTCGACGCCGCCACAATCAACAGAACAGTCGCGACAAACGCCAATCCCGGGGTAAGTATCAACCCACTACTCAAGAAAATGGGAGGAATTAACAAGACGTTCCCAGCTTTTCTTCTGCGCGGATCCGGGGTTTAAAGGAGAATGCCTCTGGATCGAGATCAATTCTCCGGGGTTGTGCTATCTTCTGCCTGCTTCGTGGTAAGTTGATTCTTTAGTTTAGCTGTCTATATGTACCTGTGTACGACTACGTACTTCAGCTCGGCTTCAGCTTACGTTCCCTTTCGTCCAGGTATAACAGGATGAGCGCAGTCGGTCCAGATCCTGGATTAGCATGTGACCTGTTCCGGTAAGTCATTGTGGAATCATTTACCTGGCTTCTCAAAATAAGAAGGTGTATCTTGCTGATTGATTTCGTCACGATGCAGAGGCAAAAACGACTGCACAGATCAAATCTTCAAAGACCTGAAGAACCCCGGCACTCCCGACTTACGACGCTTCCCTCCCTCCGACGACGCGGTCAACTCGTTCCGTTGCAGGAGGATCTAGATTTGCCACATCAGCCTCTCCCAGCGTCGGCGGTGGTCACATGAAGGGAGGGCTCTTCATCGTTGCTAAAGGATGTGTTGCGCGGCCAACGATATGGAGGTTGTCACTCCGACCGAATTCTGGAGAAATGGTCAGGGGAGACCCTGGGGGTTTGCATTGCTTCTCGCGATTAAGCCTTTGCTAAGGTCGCTTCGGCGGCGACTCGGGTTTCCATATGTGGGTGTCGTAAGTAAGAGTCCCTGACTGGGCGGTTGCGGAGCGGGAGAGTCCGTTGGAGGAGCTTTGGGAGAGTTTCATCATTTTTGGGTTGGCTGAGTGTGGTTCGATGATGATGTTGCGAGGGGTGGGGTAGGATTCGAGGGTTTCGGAGACCGCTGGGAGACCGGCACACCGGTCGTGTCAGCAAGTAGGAGTGTTACTTATCATATGTCCTGGACATGAGACATGTCCCGCCAAGCCCCGAGATATCTGAGATATCGGGCAGCTTGGCATGCCAAGTCTCCAAAATAATAGGCGTCCCGCAGGCTTTGCTCTACCACGGGACAGCTCCCCAAAATAAATAACTTTCGTACGGCTGCATGAGTATTAATCGTGTTCTGAATCGTAATATATTTGTCAGCTGGCATTTGCGAATCCTCCCCTTTCCAACCAGATCTGGACAAAACAGCTCGATCACAGTCGCTTTCATAGTAAATATTGCTTAAATCTCAATCTGCTGACTTTAGAGGTACTCTCAATGCTCTCATCGGTCAACTAACTGACCAACCGACAGTATTCTCTACGTTGCGATGTCATGTCTCCAGCCGATCAAACCTTCGCAATAAAGCGATCGGAAAAATTTATGTACGGAGCTAGCGATGAAGTGCTTTGCGATGAAAGTTCAATATTCTAGTCATAGACTGAACGGAATACCGTTGATTGCCCACACTGAGAATGCATCAGGCTGAAGAACATTGAGAAGAGACCCATCCTGTTCTTTAGGATAAATATTCCGTTGAAGTATCACTAAGAGTCCTTCCTCCCTAAGGTGCCTTTGTTGTCCTCCGCAGATCCGCAGGACCGCAATGCTGCCAACGTAGGTTCATGGAGCCGAAGCAGGTGCCCCAAAGACTCAGCGTGGTGCTCTGAGCTGAACTGGCAAGTCGCCAAGGGCGCTCTCAAGGACCCGTAATGGGGGGTTGCGGAATTTGCGATCGCGCTCCCGTAAGAAGACGTCAAGGCTACAGAATACTTCGAGTTGAAGGGGGAAAATTGAAAAGCACATTCTGTATGTCACAATAAAGATGTGTAAAGAAAATAAACTTGGAAGTTTCTCCCACTATATATCTTAGGCCGTTGCTAAGGGAAAATTAGTTCTCTCTTGTTTAAGCGTTTGTAAAGCTGAGAAAGAGACCAGCCTCCATTAGCACGAAGTGTCTCCAATCTTACGACCGCTGAAGCAGAAGACTCTCCTCTCGAAATCGCTGTGCGAATGCAATCAATGATTACCTTCCTCCGGCTGAAAAACGTCTTCTCCTTGGGGCTCTGCCGCCAGCTTACACCATACTGATCCTCAAGACTTTGAATAGAAGGCTGGCCTGAAAGACCTTGCGTCCACTCTCGCCAAAGGTCTGGGACAGAATTCACTACTCGTGAAAGCTTGGGCGGAGACATCTGACCGTTACTCCCAGCCAATATCGTAGAGGGAAAGATGGTTTGAGAAGGCAGAGCTGTGGAGGTAGTGGAAGAAGAAGTAGAAACTGGAGCTAAGACTGACGCCGGAACTAATGAAGACGTGGAAGAGACCTCTCCATGTGCTTGTTCAGTCTGGACATGAGGAGGAGGAGTAGGAGGGGCGGGGGGTTGAGCAAAAATACGAATCTGTGTTCTTCCATTAAAAACATCATCGAGCATCGCACGAACTCCAGTTACCCCGTGTAGAACTTCTTGTCCCCAGAATTCTGTCTTTTGATGAACAGATTGCTCTAAAGCAGTTATCCGATCAGCGAGAATTGGAACGGCCCTCTGGATTAAGACGTCTTGGGGCTCGTCAATCTCTGCGGCAAGCGTCTCTTCAAAAGACCGCACGAAGGCCAGATACATAGGGCTGCTGAAGAACGGATCGCTGAAAATAGGGTTTTCAGGAAATTCCTTTCTCAGGAGCACGGAATCCTGGATGAGAATGGTACGAAGCTCAACGAGAAGGCGAAGAAACCCCTTTGCGGCCAGATCATTCTTATCAACATCCTGCTCGTCTTCTTCTGTCTCGTTGCTGGCGAACCAGGCAAGTTCTTCGTCCACCCAAGACCAGAGAAGAGCGGAGAGTGCCTCTGGAACATGGACGTTAGCACGTGGAATCCAGTAATCACCTCTTCCATGTGGCGCAAATCCAGCCAGTGCTCGTATAAACTCGTACGAGATGCCGTGAAGATAAACACTGGACATGGCATCGCTATTCCAATGTCCGGCACGCTGGATATGTGAGGCTGCTACACCGAGGCTGTCCGCCTTCTGTGGCGCAGATTTGCGGCCAGCGTGTGTTACACTTGTGGACTGAATCCCGACCACCCGAAAGACCTTCTTGATCCAATCCCACGAGGTCACGTATGAAAGTTCTTTCTCTGGGTCTCCTCCTTTTGCGACCTTGATCCGATACCAGTCTTTACGGCGTCGAAAAGAAGGGCGCGCCTCTCGTACGACATTCCAACGAAAGAAGAGGTAAAAAGCGAAGTTGCCCAAGGAGCAGAGCAGATGGTTCTTGTGTCGTATGGCGGCGTTGTACTGAAGCTTTCCGAATGGATTAGTCTTGCCGTTATCCATAATAAGCACCAAAGAAGGACATGCGGTAGCCCCTTGGTTCTTGATAGGAAGCGTAAAGAGGTCACAAAGCTCAGCTTTACGAAAGGATTCTCCACGTAATACAAGAGCCTGGCCCCACAAAAGATCAAGAACCGTCCGGTGATAAGAAGCCCACTGCGGAGCTGTGTGCCTCTTCCTCTTCTCGCCAGTCGTCTCGAAAGCTTCTTGCCCTTTCCAACAGGCTCTTACGCAACGGAGTAACTCCTCTTCCGTATAGCCATCGAGAAGGGTCCCTACTCCACGGTCTACAAACTCGTCTCGTTTCCGCTGAGCTTCCTTCATCTTGCGATTTTTGAGCATCGATGTGATCCCTGGCGTCCGTATGGCAGGCTCCATAGCTTTCCCAGGCCCTTGGGTGGCAACCTGGAGCCTCCAGAGTGCCATAAGGGCTGAGGCATAGCTCTCGATAGTGTTCGCCGAAAGGGTTTGCGCGACCGCTTCTTCCACTGCTCTGTTCGGACGAGACCTCTCTGTTTCCTTCCTTCGTCGTTTGGGCCGAACGGAGCGGTTGAGAACTCTGTCTTGGAAGAATAGAATGAATTTGGCTTCGCTTAACTGCTCGCCGTCTGGGAAGCCGTTGGATTGACACCATTCCTGGGAGGGAAGAGAGCTTGTTAGCTTTTCGTACGAAGAGGGAAGAGTGGATGTGAGGAAAGCTAGGAAGAGCCATTACAATATATTCCTTCTGCTTCGGATTATACGACTTGCTGGTATTCTCAGGCCGGTATATCTCCGCATACGTCTCTGTTCTTGCTGTGTGAAGTCGCGCATTCAGCTCGAGGTAGCGCTCTTGAATGGAGCGGCCGGAGGCAGAGCCTTCCTCCCCTGGAAGAAGGCTGGCCATTTGAGATGTGAGATTGCTATGGAAGGGACGGAAACTTGAGTGGTGTCGCAGTGGTGAAGGACTTCGAATGAGATTGGCGATGAAGAAGTCATTAGCTGAGAAGTCGTGTACTCCAAGGTATGAAGTGCGGCACATGGGTGTGGATTCAGTGGGCTGACAAATCAAAAAAACTCGCTCCGCGGGTAAGATAACCCAGCGTAACATTGTAACTTGGCGGTGTCCTCATAGTGTCTCGGGACATGTCCGGCCCAACACGGCCCTAAGATATGCTTTACATATCGAGGAATAACTACGGATGCTCGATTCGACTTGCTCCGATGCTCGTCGCCAATAATGAATTCGACTGTGGCACGCTTGTGCAAGGCTGGTGGGCTGTCCGTCAGACCTGGTGAAAATCTTCCGGGCTTTAAGGGACTGTGGCTCATCGCTGGGGCAATGCATCGTTGAGCACCGCTGGCCTTGGGGTAAACAACAGCCAAGTAACCACGTCGTCGTTGTAGTTCTGGGCAGAAGCTTCGTTGGAGAAGGGAGAAAGCATCTCTGATAAGGATATGCCTGTCTGTACTCTTCTCCTTCGCGCTGGCTGGCAGGTGTAAGGGTGCAACGGGTGGTGGTGAAACGCGGCCGACTCACACATCTGTGCTGAGGCTGTGGCTATGACGACGAAGGGGATCGCCGTCTAAATTAAGCCAAGCACTGCAGAAAGGCGCAGTCGCCAGGTTCAAGCCGCCTCAAGCTTCACCTCCCCAGACGCCCAAAGAGCTTATACGCCGCTTGTCCCCGTTGGCAGTGCTTCTTTGATATTATTCCACAATACTCACCCCGCAGTCCATTGTACTATCATCACCGCAAACAAAGAAGGCAGAAAAACGCGTTGTCGTACCGTGAAGGCTGGTCTTCTACGAATACGCGCATTCGACCATCTGCCCTGGAGTACGCTACCTCGCGTCGACACCCCCGAAACCCAGCGACTATTCATTTGCTACGAGGAACGCGCAATACAGAATCAGGACGTTGTTGTCGCACATTCAGGACGAGAGACAAGACAAAACTCCATGAAAGAGCTGTGAAATCCAACTGGCGCCTGTACATATTTCCTCGTCGACCGCTGCGGCAACCCCTGTGCCATAACCGCCAGCCATGCCGTGGCCGCAATGCAACAACACCATCAACGAGGTTGGAGATGAGCTGGGTAAGATATAGGAAAAGAGAATATGTCATGGAAGTCACGCTAACAACAAGGCAGTCAAGGCAGAAAAGCCGCTATGGAAGAACTTCACATTCCACCACTTTGGCCTCTTCATCTGCGCCTGCTTCGGCGGACTGGCAATGCTGATCGCATTATGGCTGATATTCCAACATGCCACACACTACTCCAAACCCTGGGAGCAACGACAGTAAGACCTTGACATCTCCCACCACATACGTGCCCCATACTAACCCCACCCCTCCAGCATCATCCGCATATTATTCATGATCCCCGTCTACGCCGTCGTATCCTTCCTCTCCTACCTCTTCTTCACCCACGCCGTCTACTTTGAAGTCATCCGCGACTGCTACGAAGCCTTTGCCATCGCCGCCTTCTTCACCCTCATGTGCCATTACCTGGAACCCACGCTGCATGACCAGAAAAACTACTTCCGTCAGCTGCAGCCCAAGAATTGGGTCTGGCCTGTGAATTGGTATCAGAAATGCACGGGCGGACGGCACAAAGGCATGTTCAGGATACCAAAGAGCGGGCTTACGTGGTTCAACGTATGTATACACTCCGTCCCTACATGCTCGTTATACCATCCGAACCCTACTAACCCCCTCCAGATCGTCTGGGTCTGCGTCTTCCAATACTGCTTCATCCGCGTCTTCTTCACCTTCGTGTCGCTAATAACCGAATTCTTCGACCGCTACTGCGAATCCTCTCTCTCGCCCGCCTTCGCCCGCATCTGGGTCCAAGTCTTCGAAGGCGTCTCCGTCACAATCGCAATGTACTTCCTGATCCAATTCTACATCCAACTACGCGGCGACCTCGCCGCCTTCAAACCAGGCCTCAAGATCCTCTGCATCAAACTCGTCATCTTCTTCTCCTTCTGGCAAACCATGGTCATCTCCTTCCTGGCCAGCACGTCGGGCCCGCTGCAACCGACCGCCACGCTCGCGTACCCGGATATCAAGGTCGGTATCCCCAGTATGCTCTTGTGTGTCGAAATGGCCATTTTCGCTGTCATGCACGTCTTCGCCTTCTCCGCAAAGCCGTACTACCTGTCCAAAGCCGGGCCCTCGGACTACCCGGAACCGGGCGTGCCGGGTACGTCGGCGACGAAGTACCACGGCGGCTTCCTCGGCGTGCTGGCGCTGGTCGATGCGTTTAACCCTTGGGATATTATCAAAGCGTCCGCACGCGGCTTCCGCTGGTTGTTTGTTGGCGTCAAACATCGTAAGATGGATGAGAGTTATAACAAGTACAACGGGTCTGAGGACTACGATAACGATACGGGATACCACGGCGGCATGTCATACGCCAGCAGCGGCGCAGACGGAAAGGGCGATTCTGCCACCGAGTTGGGCGTTGTGGGCGCGAAGGGTGGTGCTTCTGACAACGCATACGCTGGAACTGGAGCTGGTGGTGGTATGCTCCATCAACCCCACTCCCACCCCCAAACCCACCCCAGCAGCAGCAACAACAGCAGCACCGCAAATCTCGCACACTACCCGACTCAAGAAGATCGCACAGGTTTACTAAATGCCTCGCAGCCGCCGGGTTATTCGCCTGGGCCGTATCAGCCGTACAAACCGTACGAACCGCTGCCGTATCCAAAGTCGGCGAGTCCGAGTCCAAGTCCTTCTCCAGAGCCGCCGAAACGTCTGCCGGTGCAGTTGCAGATGGGTTACCAAAATAATGGGTTTGGCCATGACAGCGTTGGCGGAAACGGAAACGGAAACGCAAACGCAAACGGACGAACAAGTACCGTCGTCAGTCCGCTCGATAGTCCGGTTAGTCCGTTGCAGCAGCAGCAACACCAGCAGAGATTTCATAATTTTTCTCCGCCACCGCTGCAGGAGAGGCGGTTGAGTTTTGAGGCGGGGGATGAGAGGGTGGGGTTGAATGGGGGTGGGAGTGGTGGGGCGGCGCGGGTGGATGGGTCGTATGGGTATGGGCAGCAACAGCAACAGCAGGGAGGTTGGGATGTGTGGGGTGGTGCTGGTACTCAGGGTGGTGAGAGGCGGTGAGATGGATGATTGCGATGCGCAGGTAGCTTGGACGTCAGGGAAGAGGACGCGACTGGCTGTTTTGATGAAAGATGAACTTGGTGGATTGGGACAAGGGATGATACCATCGGCGTTCTGGCAAGGCAATCGGGTCTTTTTCTGGGATTTCGGGATTTTGGAGCGAGCTGGTCATCTGGACAGGTCGTTTCCTGCCGTTAGGGAGGTTCGGGGAAGAGTTTCAGATGGATTGTTGGGGGTGGGAAGAGACTGCCGAATTGATAACGAGACGAGTCGAGGTGGGACGAGGCGGGACTTGCGGAGCTGTATTTTAGCTAGAATAGCGATAGTCTTACCAACGAGAACTCGAGAAGTTCAAATCCGATGAATCGGCCAGTTTCCAGTAGTATTGAGATGGGGCATGAGTCATGTGTCAGTCAGATCAGTGCCAGTCAGCGTGTACTACCCCCTATCCCAAAATCATTCATCAGACTCGGGAAAGAAATTGTGTATCCAACGTGCCAATGCTACCTACCTACCTACATAGAAAAGTAAAACAAAAAGGTGGTCAAGACTTCCTTTACAATTTCGACTTCTTCCCACCCCGAACGCCCTGCACGACCTCATCCGAGAGCAAAAAGTCCGGATACGCCCATTGCGCTCCGGGCGAGGTACTCGGTCTGTGCCAGGCGCCGCCGTCGACTATAGAAAAAGGAGTGTTAGTATTGAGATCTCGGGCTATGTTATGTGCAAGTTATGTGTGTCGGGATGGTGTGTAACAAGTTTTTCTCGCGAGACATTTGGGGGAATGGTGGAGAAGAAGAAGAAGAAGGGGAATAGGGGAACGCGAAACCGAAATGAGAGAAAAAGAACACGAGAAAAATCGTAACTCACCAACAAGCACATCCCCACTAACATAACTCCCCGCCGCACTGAAAAGATAAACCGTCGCATCAGCCACATCCCTCAACGTCCCCAACCTCCCAAGCGGAATGCCGCTATTCAGTCCTCCCTTCCCCCCCTTCCCCTCTTTGCCGCTCATATCCGCCAACCGCTCCAAGCCCTCCGTCCCCTCGATACCGCCGGGCGCAATGACGTTGGAGGTTATGCCGCGGGGTCCTTGCTCGAGACAGACGGCGGTGCTGAGGGCGTCGACGCCGGCTTTGGCGACTGAGACGTGGGTTTGCATTGGTGCGCCTGTGTAGTGGATTGTTGCTGAGACGAAGATTATGCGGCCGCCGGTTGAGATGGAAGCTGTTGGGGAGGAGCAGGGTTAGTTGGGGGGCGGTGGAGGAGGAAGAGGGAGATGGAGGGGAGATGTTGAGGGAAGAAGGGAGGGGTGGGGAGAGTGGAGACGGCGAGATACGTACGAGATTTCCCATCAGTCTTATGCCTCGCCGCCGAATCAAGAAGGTGCGGCAACGTCGCTTTGAGCGTGTTATAAGACCCAAGGACGTCGATATCCATGACGGATTTGAAAGCGTTGGTCGAGAGCTGGTTCATGGGTGCGAGGAAGTTCCCCGCAGCTCCGGCACTATGAAGAGCTTTTGTTAGCATCATCTGTGTTGCTGGGGTTGGGAGGCGATTCAGATGCGTTGGCTTTGTCTTCTGTTCCAGTTGGTATGGCTTTCTTGAAATGATTTCCTGTAGCTTGCAAGGAACGAAGGAAAAGCCGGACAGAAGAGAGAATCGACACAGTCGTGTCATCCAAGAAGCCCACTAAGAAAAGAACACAGGCAATACGCCATCAACTCAACAAAACTATAGAAGAAAACTCACATAGTAAAATCAATCCCCCCCAACTCCCCCACACACCTCTCGACCGCTTTCATCAGACTCTCCACACTCCTAACATCGACCTCGCCAATCCCAATGACCTTGGCGCCCTGCCTCGCCGTCGCGATATCGGCCGCCATGGACTCGGTCTTCTTGACGTTGCGGCCGACGATGCAGGCGTTGGCGCCGAGGTGGACGAGGGCGCGGACTTGGGCGCTGCAGATGGAGCCGGCGCCGCCGGTGCAGAAGACGATTTTGTTGTCTGGGAGGGAGGAAGAGTCAGTTGGGGGTGGTGTTGGGGTGGGAGAGAGGTGGAAAAAGGAGGGAAGTGGTAGTTTGAGAATACGGAGGGAGAAGTTGGATAAGGGAGACAGTGGTTTAGGACGATCTCTCCTCTTTCTTTCGAGAGTAGAAATTGAGGACTCAAAAACATGGCAAAGGAAAGCTGCTGCTCCATAAAAACACTACATTCTGCAATTCTCATCGAGACGAACACACACATGACAAGTGCATACACTCAGACACCCCCAACACTACAAAATACGTAGAAATCTGGTAAAAAAGAAAGTAAAAAACTCACCGAAAAGTCCATCCCTCCACGTATCGCTCAAATACTCGTTCTTCGGAATCGGCATCTTGAATATCTTTTCCCTTTCCTCTTTGAATGTCCAGAAGTCTTCAGACGGTTTCAAGCCCTTTCCTGACTTCAAACCTGAGCTGCTCGTACTGAAGACTGGGACGTCAAGTCAAAGCCAACTCTTCCCTTGCTCTTCTGTCTCTCTTCTGTCCCAAAATCCGTTCCAAGTAAAAGTTGACAGGATAGCCGAACAGTTCAAAATCCACACGCTCTTGCAAAACCGCAAACTCTTTCTCCAGAAAATCGATCTTCCCGATCAATTATACCGTCTCTTCTCCGCTTTGAATTTCCCTGTCGCCTTTTCAACTCTCGGCCGTAAATCTCTTTCCTTCAATATCTCCTCTCGCCGTCTCAATTCAATTCTCTGATCAGTAATCAGTAATCACCAGGTCTCCCGTCTTATTTCCAGCAACCTTCCTTGTCCGTGGTCCACGCAGAGAACAGGTAGTCCTACCCAAAGCCACGTCAAGTCCAGTCAAAAAGGTCCCGCGGCCGTAAGATGAAGAAACGAACCCACGTCTCCAGAAAAGTCGAGTAAGTAGGCAACGTAGGTAGGTTGGGTAGGTAGACGGAAAGTCACTTCTAAAAGGGTCGTCCGTAGTGCAGCTGGCAAAACCGTGAGGTAATTATGTACCGTCCGTACGGTTATGCTGTGATGGTTATATCCTGCTCTCGTCAGCCGCTCACCGGGACCTTGATATATCCGACCGATCGCGAGTCTGCAGTAGTAGTAGTAGTATGTTGTGGTTGGACCTTGGTTGCGGGGAGACTGCAACTGCCCGGCCGGCACGTGAAAAAGTGCGGAAATGTTGCGGGGGTGGGGGTGGAGGACCTCGGTCATTGGCGGTGGCGGAGTTATGCAAGCGAAAGTTGCAGTATGAGTCACGTGAAGGTAGTTTATGCAAGTTATGCATCTTGGCAGACGATTCAGAGAGGAGGGGATGAAGATATCATGTCGAAAACAGTAGGTTAGTCGGTTGATAGTTGTTGCAACAAGCACCTCCATTGCATAGATAGGCTTTGGCTCCCTTCTCTACTGAAGGCTACTACACTGTCCAAGCTAAGGTACCTATCCGTCCCATCCATCCATCAGGTCCATTTCCCCCAGGAGTTCCTACAATACAGGTATCGATTGATTGATCGGTATTACCCTCTCCCTCGCCTCACCTCCCGCCAATCCCATCAGGTTCTCCCAAAATGCCCCCCAATTGCCAGACGATACGGAATTAGGGTAGTTCGCAGCGACTAGCAGTGGGCTATTGTTACAATAAAATGCAGGCTTTGTCCGGATTTTCCCTCGATTCCGTTCCATTTCCCTTTCCTCCCTAGCTCCCCCATTTACCCATTTCCTTTTGCAAATTGAAACCTCGAGAGAAGACAGATTTTGAGTTGAGAGAGATGGGGGTGTTTGGTATTACAATGGAAGTAGCAACGAAATTTGTCGCACGCAAGTAAATTGGGAGACGCGGTACGCAACGCGGATAACACAGGTTAGTAGAGACCTGGAGCACTCAGATAAAAGCATGCACAGAGAAAGAAAAAGCGGAAATGGAATCGGATCAAATGAAGGGAGATATTACGCGCAGGTATCCAGAGAAGATTGGCAAAAGCAAAAGAGCAATAGTTATTACCCAACACCCCCCTCCCGGTTCCTGTTTGCGGCGAGACTGATAAGAGAAACTGCAAGAGAATTAAAAAGAATGCGAATCAATTACAAGAAATCAGATGGAATCCAAATCGCGACATATATTGGTACAAATTACAGCAGCAACCAAAGAAAATGGGGGAAAAGATCAACAGCGAAGAGAAGAGAAGGACCAAATTGAAAGCTCTAAAGATCACCTACTGCACTCCAACCTCTTCCTCTGCCCATCCCTGCAATCCACCACCATTATGATGTCCCTCAATCGCAAGTCCGTACCCATTCTGCGCGTACCCACCCATGCCACCGGCACCCAAACTGCCAAACGCGTTTTGCTGCTGCTGTTGCTGCTGTTGCTGCATGACCTGGGCCTGGGCCTGCTGAGGCTGCGCAAACGGGCCCTGTGAAAAGACAGGTAGACTCACAGCGCGAGCATGCTGAGCACCATTACGACCGAGGTTTGAAGGAGCGAGGAGGCCTCCAACTGTGGTGGCTCCAGTACCGTTGGGCTGGGAGTTGCCGTTCATGCCGTGGCCGTTGGCCATGCTGAAGCTGGCGCTGCTGGAGTGCTGGGCGTGAGGGTGGGGAGCTGATGAGAGCTGGGAGGAATTGGCATCAGCGGAATAGAACGCGGTCTGGGGGGAGGGGAAGCCGGACTGCTGTTGCTGCTGCTGCTGTTGTTGCATGGAGGAGTAGTCTTGCTGGTGCTGGCTCTGCTGCGCTTGCTGCAGATACATCATCAGAGGGTTGCTACCGCCGTTGTTGAGGATGTTGGAGGCGGTCGAAGGCTGCATCTGCTGCTGCTGGTGCGCGGAACCGTGGGCGCCGGATCCTGTGGGGGAGATCTGACGACCCTGGCCGTTGACGGGAGATGGTGAGCCCATTCCGTCGTGGCTGCCGGCTTGCTGTACCTGCTGATGCTGATTCGCATTCATCTGGCGAGGTGGGTTGCCGCAGCGGTCCTTGCCAAAGTTGACCTTGAAGCGCTTGTACTCTTCCCTGCCGCGAATGGCCTCTATGGCTTTGATCGCGTTGGCAATGTTTGTAAAGTTGACAAAGGCACAGCTCTTCTCCCGTAGCGCGTTGACCAGTTCAATCTCGCCGTACTCGGAGAAATCTTGCCTCAGGCGCTCCTCACTCCATGCCTCGTCCAAGTTGCCAATGTACACGTTGCGAGAGGCACCACCGCTGACGGCCAGTGCGATGGCAGCAGGAAGGGCACCGGAGTGCTTGCCCCAGCCAATCTTGAGACGTCGGTTGTGGATCATCAGCCCCTGAAGATTGCTCAAAGCGTAGAAGGATGCGGCGGAGGTCGGATCGATGAAAGTCACAAAGCAGATGTGCTTGTCGGGGATGTATCGAATGTGATGGAGTAGACCGCCCCTGACAACGTTGCAAATCTCCTCTATTGTGGTCTCGGGGTGAATGTTGCCTAGGTAGACTGTCCTGTTACCAAGGTTGTTCACTCCACCTGCGGTTGTCGCGACTGCTGCCGCTGCCACAGATTGCTGAGCCAGAGCACTCGAGATCAGGTCACGATCAGCGCCATTGAGCACGTGAGCGTATCCAGGAGCGATGCCTAGGTATTGCGCTGCGTTCTGTTGCTGCGTCTTCGAGACATAGGCGCACCGGTCCTTGCCGTAATACACACGACGAGGGGCTTGCCACTTGGGTTCCTGTGGAAGTTGAGCGACTGCCTTGATAGCATTCCCAATGGACAGATAGTGGACGAAGCCGATCGACTTTTCGCGAACAATCTTGACCGTGTCGATGGGGCCGAACTTGCCGAGATCCTCTCGGAGCTCCTCCTCGGTGACATCCTCGGGTAGACTTCCAAGGTAGACGTTGCGCGACGCACCAGATTGCTGAACGGCTAGAGCAACGGACGTTGGAACTTGCGATGGCTTCCCCCATCCCACCTTGATGTCCTGTCCACGGATAGCGAGCTTTTTCAAGATCGCATCAGAGTGGAAATGTGTGGCTGAGCTGCTGTCGAGGAAGGAGATGAATGCGCAGTTCTTGTCGGGCAGGAGCCGTACAGACTCGATCTGCCCACTCCGGACGTGCCCCAGGATCTCCTCCGCAGACGTTTCCGGAGGGATGTTCCCCAGATACACTGTCCGGCTCGTGCCAGACATCAACCCCGGCGCCATATGCATTGGAGCTCCCATCTGCTGCCCAGCCATAGTTCCGTATGCCGCGGTCGGCGACTGTGGACCGCCAAAAAAGCCATTGCCGTTTGTGCTGGTGGGTGATACCAAATTGCCATACAGAGACGCGTGACCTTGCACGGGACTGCCCATGTGATTTTGCTGATTTTGTTGTGCCGCATTTCCACCAAAGTTCGAGAAGTTCTGGAATTGAGGGGACGCAAAGGCATTGGGGGAGCCTGGCTGGAAGGGGCTGCCGAGGAGAAGCTGCGAGGGCAGAAGTGGAGTGAAGTTCATGTCAAATGCCGTTCCAGGCGTTTGCATGTCATTCGCGCTTTGATGGGTCTGTCCAAGACGAGCCGTGTTGATGTTCGGAATGTTCATCCTCTGCGGGTGGCGGTCTCCGTAACCACCCACTGTGTTCTGGTTGGAGCTGTAGGCGCCATGGGAGAAACCAGTGTGGTCGCCGTTCATGGAGTGCTTGGAGAAGGAAGCCATGCGCCCGGGGTGACCGTTGGTGGTGGGGTCCTGGTGTTGCATGCTGAGCAGGTGTGGTGGGAGGACAAAGCCGTCCGAGATGGTTGCTGTGCGGACCGCCGTGGTGAAAGAGTGTCGGGTCCGGTACTTCAAAGACCGGACGAAAGATGGGTGAGCGAGTGTAAGAATTAAAATGAAGTGTGTGGATATTGAACAGACACTGTGCTATCCAAATCGATCTGGTGTTTAAAGTTAGCATTCTTGTAGTGGAATGCGGACCCGAGCTACCTACCAGATGCGTCTCGATCAATCGCGGGCCCAGATGGATGCCAGATGTGTGGTTCTGTACAAAAGACGGCTTTCCAGCGCAGCTTGAATTATTTGAGCAAATTTGGATGTTCTAGTTGGCGGTGAAGGGAATGAAGCGCGTTGACGCAAGTGGTGGAGGGGGAACGGTAATGCAATGAGCAATGGGCAATGGGGAATGGGATTAGAATGGGTATGTATTGGGAGATGCAGAAGGGATGCGGCTCTTGTGATTATGCGGTCGAATACATCCGGGGGTTTACGAACAGAGGTCTTGCGGACCGGGAAATGGGACTCTGTGGGTTGTGGATCGGGCAAGGTTTAATGAAGGAGGCCAGATCGGCAGGGCGGTCTTGGGGGGGGCGACCTGGACTGGACTGGACTGGGGAACAACAGCAAGCGCGCAACAACAAGGAGGGAAGCGAAAAGAAGAGGACGCAGAACAAGACGAAGGAGAGACGTCGGGGGAGAGAGAACGAGGACGAGGAGGAGGAAGAGGAAGAAAAGTGACGGGATGAGTGGGTATGGGTACCTATGGGCATGGGCAGCGGGCGTGCATCGAGACAGGAGAGTAATTACAAAAAGCCGTTAGAAGCCCTTTACGGTCTTAGCGCCCATTCTTATTTTATATCCCTGCCGAGACTGGCAACGCGACAAACGGAAACCACCGTGGACCGAGTTCAAACCACCACTCAACCGCCCGTCTTGCCGTTGGTGAAGCCATAGACAAGACAGTCCAGCAGAGCGCGTCTGCGGCTCCAGATTCAGATGCCACCGGCGACGGTCACGCTGCACGCAGTCCCTGGCTGCATCCAGTTCCACGCCTCAGGCACTGCACTGTGGGGAGTCGACTGGGGGGGATTGCGTCTGGTCTCAGTGGTCTGCCTGGCGCCGTCTGGGGAGCGCCGGCGTCACGCACCCAGGCTCCAGCAGGTACCCGGGAGCACAGCCGTTGGCACTCGGGAGACGGGGGGATGATGGATGGGGTCGTCGGTACGGTTCCTGACTAGCACCGAGTTGGAGTAGGAGGAGTCTCCTAGCTCGAGCGAGCACTGTGATGTCCCTGAGTCCCTGACTTTGGACTGTGGGACCTCCCTGCTCGAGCCTCGCGAAATTGAATGCTTTGACTCGTGCTCGTGTCTTGATTGAATTGCGTGCCGAACGGGAACATCATTGCGTTCGGTTCGGCAACATAGGTAGTCCTACCAGCGACATTTGTTTGACAGGTCGCCTAGCTGCGACAGTCGGCCAAAGTGGTTGCAGTTCTGGAGCTCAAGGAGACGCTCCCAAATCCTCTGTGAAACCCGGCGCCGCGGCCTGGCCTGTGGCTGGGAAATCGATAGACGGGCCCTGACAGCCCTGAGATTGGCGTCACCGTGGCTGATTCCCGAGCGAGCCCTGGAGTCCTGGACTCACAGGAGACAGTTCGAGACGACCTCATCAGACATCTGCATCACGGGAACACACAGGGTGGAAGCCAGGAAGCCTCATCTGCGACCGCGTGGAACTCCTGCGTGGAAAGCAGAAGCTGCATGCATCGGCGGCCCGTCTCGCATCCTGCGCCAGCCGTGTCGGTAGAGTACGCTATCGTGCTCCTTCAAACGCACATCGGCACCGGCATCGGTTGAGCTGTCATCCATCGCCAGCATCATGGCAGACATGTATCCGTCCATCACACAGACGGCCGTTGTGGCAACCGCCCTGAAGGTGCTGCTCTGGCCGGCATAGTGAGTACACACTTGATGTTGAGAGAGAGGAGAGGAAAGAAAAGGAGAAAATATACTCACCTGACCATAGCAAGTCGACCGATTTCGAGGTCCACAGGAACTGGTTGGCCATCACGTACTCGCTACCAGTCAAGGAGTGGTACTTTGAGGTCAATAAATACTCTAGTCTTGCACCCTCTGTGCTAAAGTCAGCTGACCTTGTCTCCAGAATACCTCCGAGTGGACCCTGGACTATCCCCCCTTCTTCGCCTACTTCGAGTGGATCCTGTCACAGGCCGCCGCACTCGTGGAGCCTGCCTTATTGAATGTCAAGAGCTTGGGATATGACAGTTGGCAGACCGTCTACTTTCAACGTGCAACCGTCATCGTGACCGAGTTCGTCTTGATATACGCACTTCATCTGTATGGCAGTCCCTGTACCATCTTCTCTCATCTCAGACTGACTTCATGTAGATATGTGAAAACATCCAAGGACAAAAGGACTGCCCATGCAGCAGCTCTGTCGATTCTCCTCTCGCCAGGCCTCCTGATCATCGACCACATTCACTTCCAGTACAATGGATTCCTCTATGGAGTCCTCGTACTCTCACTCGTCTTGGCCCGCAAGCAATCGACCATGCTATACAGCGGCCTTCTCTTCGCAGCTCTGTTATGTCTAAAGCACATCTACCTCTATCTCGCCCCAGCCTATTTCGTCTTCCTCCTGCGGGCGTACTGCTTATCTCCCAAGTCGATGTTCCGCATCCGATGGCTCAATGCTATAAAGCTCGGCTCTGGTATCGGTGCCATCTTCGCAGCTGCCTTCGGACCGTTCGCCGCATGGGGACAGATGGATCAGCTTCTCAGCAGACTCTTTCCTTTCTCAAGAGGCTTGTGTCATGCATATTGGGCGCCCAACGTCTGGTCCATGTACTCTTTCACTGACAGAGTTCTCATCTATGGTAGGTAGTCTCACAGAGATAATCTCCTTTCCGAATCTAACAGCCCACATCAGTCGCCCCATACCTAGGGCTCCCAGTAGACCAGACCGCAGCCAAGAGCCTCACCCGCGGTCTCGTCGGCGACACCTCCTTCGCCGTCCTCCCAGAAATCCCTCCCCGAACCACATTCCTGCTCACACTGTTCTTTCAGACGGTAATTAATCCCCTTTCCCTCCATAACCTACCTCAATCCAACCAAAAAAAAAACCACTAACCCCCAGTTTCCGCCTCCCTAGATCTTCCTCTTCAAACTCTTCCGCAGCCCCACATGGGACACCTTCATCAGCAGCGTAACAATGTGCGGCTACGCCTCCTTTCTCTTCGGCTGGCACGTGCACGAAAAAGCCATCCTCCTCATCATCATCCCCTTCAGCCTTCTCGCTCTAAAGGACCGCCGCTACCTCGGCGCCTTCCGCCCTCTCGCCGTCGCCGGCCACGTCAGCATCTTCCCCCTCCTGTTCACCGCGCAGGAATTCCTCGTCAAGACGGGTTATACGGTTCTGTGGCTTGTGCTGTTCTTGCTGGCGTTCGATCGCGTGGTACCGCCTGCGCCGCGCGAGAGGCTGTTTTTGCTCGATCGGTTTTCGGTGGCTTATGTTGCTGTTGCTATTCCGTTGATTCTTTACTGCTCTCTCCTGCACCAGCTTGTCTTTGGGCTGAAGTACGAGTTTTTACCGCTGATGTTTACGAGCTCGTATTCGGCGGTTGGGGTGGTGGGGAGTTGGGTTGGGTTTTCGGTTGTTTATCTTGCTTCTTGAAGGGAAATGGGTAGAGCAGAGGGGAGGATGGGTATAGCATTGACGTTGTGGACGGAAGACGATGAGATCACTTACTCGATCAGGATTGCACAAAGGACGGTGAGAAAATGTCGAGAAGAAGAGCTAATCAAACAAAGGTAGTGACTTGTCGACATTCGAAATTGTTCCAAGGTTCTTGGTGAGATGCTTCGGTCACACCCCGAAAGTTGCTCATTCAACATTTCTTTTAGGGTTGATCCTCTCTAACTTGATCTAAACTTCGCCCTAGCGACTCGTTGGCAATCGATGCTATGAAGTGGCCGTCTACAGGCCTGCTTGGCGTTCTTTTCAACGACAACTCACATTCTTCCTTAGACTTGTTCCCCGTTCCGTCACAATCCAATCCCAAAAGCGGTATTCCATCTTCCTTCCATCCCATCTCCCTCCAGCACCAAAACAACCACATTTCACATAGTATACCTATCACACATAAAACTCCTCACACGATCATCCAACGCCCTCGTAACCGCAAACCCCGCAAAATCCGCCATGCCCACCGGCGTCACAGCGACCATCTCCGCCGGATTCGTACAGTTCTTGCTCGCGTACATGAAGCACCAGATGCTGGCGGCCGTCTTGGCGGAGCTGACTTGGCCGATGTATTTTGGTTGGATGTGGTAGCAGGTGCCGAGACGGGGGACGGGGACGGCGACGCAGGGGGCGGCGAAGTCGCGGTTTGTGCAGTAGGTTAGGCGGATGAGGGGGTTGGGGGAGGAGATGCTGAACGCTGGGGTTGTGAGGAGGAGGAGGGTTAGGGGGGAGAGGAGGCTTGTGACGGCGAGCATTTTGGTGTGGAGTTTTGGGGATTTCTGTTTGTCCAAGTGACGGTACGTATGTTGTGGGGATAGGGAAGTTTACTTCAATTTTTGCAGAAGAGCACGGGACTGATACGCTGCTCAAAGGAATCGCATTCAGACAACGAAACAAGCGGTTTTGAGTGTCTGGGCTACGCGTCGACGTCTGATCGTTCCCTCCTCATCATTTTTCCCATTGACGCCCCCTTTGTCCCATTGTGCCTTGCGTTGAAAGCCTTCTTTCAAGTATTCGGGTTACCAGGGGATCTGGCTGGTCGAAAGTCTTTGTCCGAAACCCTTCAACCATGCACCTCAAAGGACGCTCAATAAACGGCCTCGTTGTCATCAGAGAAAAACAAGCAGCTCGACCAACCGGTAGTAAGTCTTGTCTTACCTCTTGACGCGCTCCTCATCGACTTCTTTCTCTTTCGTGTGAAAAGGTAACTCGTGCAAGGAGACGATTCTTTTAGGACGTGGGGAGAAGAATGAGATGGGAGGTCAAAGGTGGGATAGTCTAGACTTGGTTTGGGAGGTATATATGGGCGGAACTGGGCCTTCTGCAGAAGTAGTGGTCGGCTAGGGTAAGTCAAAATCAGTAAGTGAGTGATGTTGAGAGTAGGTATCATGTAGACTTCCTACGCACCCCACCTCCAAGTAGTACATTTCCCTTGCCGTATCTCTGACTTCTTCTTTAGTTCTCCTCGTGTCTTGTCCTCTCTTCTACGAATTATAGTTACCTATCTCCTTTACGATTCCCGCTCTCCCTCAACCCTTATATTCTCTTCGTACTTCTCTTCTTCTTTCCCCTCCCTTGATGTTTGTTTACTCCTTTCTATTCACCCTAAATACTATTTTCTACCCCTCTACTTTCTCCTAACTCCCCAAATTCAACCCCCCCTCCTCTTCATCCTCCTTTTTCCTTCCCTATCCGCCCCCTCCGTTACCTACCCATCTTCATTCCCCTCGTCCTAAAAGTACCCGTACTAACCTCAAACCAGGTCCACCCACCTCGTCCCATACCCAAAGAACACAATCGAGTAGGTCTGTATACACAATCAGGAAACCCGCTAACCGAGTTTGAACAGATCCTACTCTCCGCCTACCAACGACGATAAACATTCCCATCGTATCCGCGCAGAAGGGCGAGATTGAAACGGAGGATGATCCCGATTTACTAATCTTTGAAAACTCTTCACCCCAATACAATTCTCGCCATCAAATAAGATTGCTATTCGTTCTTACGCCCATCATCATTTCCATCCTTCCATCACATCTCATTGACCCCGTCATCATCATGCTATATGAAAAGCCCCGTCACCAACAACAGAAAGACCCACCTCTTCCTAAGTCGAACCCTTCAAACCCTCCATAGCCTTCTCCTCACCCTCAAGATACGCCTCCGCGACGCAAACCTTCAGATCAAGAACCGTGCCCTCGTCCCGATACAGCGCTTTGAACTTCTCCGGAACGCGTTCCTGCGCGCTATCCAACAGTTTCTCGACTTCTTCTCGGAAAGCGTTTCCCTTTCATCGAAACACGTTGTCAACATCCAGCACCTCAATCTCTCTCAACAACAACAACAACAACAACAACAACAACAACAACAAAAAAGGGACCAAGGAAGCAGAAAGGGAAGAAAAGACTCACAGCATCAACAACCGATTTTTCCAACCACTCCTTCCCCGAGTCGTCAGGCCCATACTCATAATCCGGAAACAGAAACTCGCGTCCAGCGAGTCCGCGCATCACATTAGCAATCTCATCCGCGCGTTCCACACTAGGATCCGCCACGGCGCGACGCAGCCGTCCAGAAAGATTCGCCGCGAGCCTCTCGACTTCGTACTCGGGTTCATACACCCAAGGATCAAAGTCCCCTTCCCCCTCTGTGGCGGGAGGTTCCTGCGGCATGTCTTTCTTGTCAAACGGCCCGAAATTCCCCGTCAGATACGCGACCAAAGTATCTGC
Source organism: Aulographum hederae CBS 113979 (assembly GCA_010015705.1). Taxonomy (NCBI): domain Eukaryota; kingdom Fungi; phylum Ascomycota; class Dothideomycetes; order Aulographales; family Aulographaceae; genus Aulographum; species Aulographum hederae. Next base: position 209,791 of record ML977140.1, on the reverse strand, counting down.
GACGTTGCGATACGCGTCGTCGACGATGCGGCGTTGGTTTGCCGCGGCCTGTTGCATTTTGGCGTAGTCGTCGTCGTTGCTGATGACGGAGATTTGGCGGGCGGGACGGCGGATTTCGGATTCGCGTTCGGCTTCGAAGCGCAGGATGCGCTCTTCTTTTGTTTCTGGGGGGGACATTGTGGAGGGGGGAGGGGAGAGGGAGGGAGAGGGAGGGAGAAAGAGAAGAGGTGAGGTGAGGTGAGGGTTACTATGTGGGGAAGGAATGGGTTTGAGTTGTGGTGGCGGAGACTGGGGCGATGTGTGAGGACTGACGAGGAGAAAGGAATGGAGTTGGGGTTGGAATTGGGGTTGGGGTTGGCGATGGAAGTACTTTATGTATGATATTACTCAAGACATCAGCCATCGACGTCAAGGTGCCGGTAGAGCCAGAGGAGCCACAGGAGCCATGGAGTGCTAGAGTGAAGGATTGGCGACTCGGCGCGGCGATGATAACCCATCTGATTTACTTACATACTTGGGAGACTGCAGGTGCGCTGCATTGGGGGATTCGATAGCTTGAGGACTGTCGTTGCAAGGACAAGGAGACGAGGGTGAGGGGAACGCAGGACGAGGTTGAGTCGAAAAGTGGAAATGAGAGAATGTGGAGAGGATAAGCCATCAGCGTCAATCCGCCGACAAATCTGTCAAGAAATACGAAATTCCACAATTGAAGCACTGTGTCACGGCATGCAAGGGGCGTGCGAGCAATCAGTGAGGATGTAACGAGATCGATAGACGAAGTATCAAGGAACTGGTTGCGTGGTGGTTGATAACCACCCGCTAGCCGTTGGTGCGTCACGTGCGAGTCACGTGACGCCTACCTGTCAATCCCGTCACGCCACCCCCCTCCGTAAATCGGTGCTCCTGAGCCAATGTCTAGCGAAAACAGCGCGCGCATGTGCAGATACAGCGCGCAGGTGTAAGGAAAGTACAGGTGTGGTGTCGAGGCAGGAGGTGTGGAATAATCCCGTGATGTAGTCACGTGATGCAGAGCAGATGTGGACCGTGTGGTTGAGATTCATCATTCAGAACGTCTGCACGTGACTAGCAAGTATAAGGATAAGAAAAACTTCCGTTTATCCAACAACTCCCACTCCAAAGGGAAGGGAAAACCCAGAGAAGGGTCTGGTCGTACTGGACCATCCCGGCCTGCCAATACATCCGGCTCGTTCAAAGGATCTTGCTACAATTGTGGAAAGCCTGGACACATCTCTAGTATCAAACCTGGTTCACAGGAGCGACAGCGAAAGAAGATGAGCTAGTTAACCACAGGGAAGCCCTTAGTGAGGGAGAAGAGACTTGTAGATTGATGGAGGCTATCTACGAGGTATTTATGCACAGCGATGCTCTCGGGCCGACAGTAAGGCCGATTCCTGGTTTCACATCTAGGAACTGCCGCAAGAGCGAGGACTCGGAAATCGACAGCCGTCTGTAAGCGCGGGAGAGGTTACAGACACAGACCACAGAAGACCTTCCCCATAACGATGACAAGCTTGCCAAAGGCGCTCTTGACGATCTTTCTGACCTTAACGACCCGGAAGATTATCCGTACTCATCAGCCCTCAATACTATTGGAGAATGCCTACTGGAGTTTCGTGGACGATTAGAACCTAAGCAGAGGCTTGCAAAGGTTCTTTTCATGGTAGACTCAGGTGCCTCCGGCTCTTATGTGTCTACTACTGTTGCCAATAAACTCCCCTCGTCTATGCGTGTCCCTTTGAGGCCCCTTCGTGTGAAACTCCCAAATGGAACGATCATCGTCAGCGACCAAGGCCTTCGAACCCCTTATCACCTTGACACCTTACAGTCCAACTTTACCTTCCGTATTGTCGAGATTGTAGGCTACCAGGTGATCCTTGGCCAGAACTGATTGTGCCAATGGAACCCTCTCATTGATTGGAGAGCCCGTTCAATGGTGTTGCTTTGAACAAATGAGTAACAACCCAAAAGTTACCGCTTTCCGTCACCATCTGAAAGGCTATTACAAGACCTTTGATTTGGGCCGTCAACAACTGGATTAAGAGATTGCGCTTAATACCCTCACTTACAGTCAGGCTAACCGCGCTCTTGATGCCAGCCCTACCGGATGTCTTTGGGCCATCAGGAGAGTCGACGAAAGCACGCCCGATCCCGAAACGAAGCTCTGCCGATAACAGACAGTCCTGTACTTGCCAATGTTATTCAAGACTTCAAGGACTGCTTTCGTGCTGACCTCCCGGAATCCCTACCTCCGGACCGGCGCTTCGACCACAAGATCGATACGGGAGACGCCCGTCCCGTCAACCACCAAGCCTATCGTCTCTCTGCAGATCAATTGGCAGCACAACAGCGCCAAGTATATGATCTTCTTAAAAAAGGATTGATCCGTGAGTCCAGTAGCGATTGGGGCTGTCCCGTGTTGTTTGTCCCGAAATCCAACGGGAAGTGGCGAATGTGCATGGATTATGGGGCACTCAACGACGTTACTCTCAAGAATAATTATCCACTGCCAAGAATCCAAGAGTGCTTAGACACCTTTGGACGTGCCAAATACTTCACAAAGCTAGATCTAACCCCTGTGTCATGCCACAAGCTGGCTTTCTATACATAGTCACGTGATCACGCATGGTCGCAGCCTCTACACCCGAGCTGCAACCACCTCTATAGAACTTCGTCCACGTAAAGTCAATACAACATGACGCTTACAAACCATTATCTCTCCGTGTGCAAGCCGTGCCTCACAATTTCAAAGCAGACTATTTCAAAGTAAACTACTCCGTATTTCAAAGCAAACTATTCTGTTCAAGAGCTAATCACACTTGTAGGACGATAATATTTCAAAAAAAATATTTAAGGAGGGCACGCTCAATGGAGGTGGGTGGGGAGGATGGCTAGAGAGATTGTTTTACGGCGCCTTTGGCCAGCAGCAGCTCGACGACCGTCTCGTGGCCTCCGACCGACGCCGCCTGGAGCGCGTTGCCGTAG